>JAIOJX010000025.1:152503300-152975800 GCA_022376925.1 Tragulus kanchil | reverse complement strand
GTTGCCATGATCCTGTATGCATAATACTGCAAATCTGAATGAGATTTAAATTGAAAAGAAAAAGAAAAAGAAAAATTTTTAGGCCTAAGGAACAATTTATTTGTAACTGAGGACCAAGAAACCCCAAGTTTTCCAATAAAACCCAGGAGTTGGGATAAGTGTTCAAAGTGGGAAGGAAAAATTCTAAGGAGCAAGAATCTGGTACTCCCAGTGTCACATGCCCTGTAAAGGCCACAAGTGTGCTCAGGGCAATGAATTTACATAAAAAATGAAGTCAGAACACTTGTCTTTTTATTTTTTAACTCGGACAGTAAACCATTTATTAATGGGGAATAAGGAATGGAGAAGTTCAAACCACAGATTCTTCCATTTAGCTAAGATGGTAGCTGCTGATTAAAACAGAAATCGGATTGGATGTAGTAGAAGGCAGTGTGGTATGAGGTAGAGATTCCCTGAGCTTTCAGTTAGGAGACCTGAGTTTTACCACCTTTCCTTGATGTTTGCAGCAAAGTTTTAGGTATATCACTTACCATACCCTAGTTTTAAATTTTCCATTGTTATTGAGGAAACTGAAGAAAGGGTGTTGGTTTTCCAACAACATGTAATTCTCCAGCATCACCTGAATGCCCTACAATTCAATTCACTTCTTTACCTAATTACTCTAATAGAGTGCCTCTAGGGAGTTAGCTGACCTCACAGGTTAAAGGCTCAGTCCCAGAGGCTATTCCCTGTCAGATAACAGCCACAAATGGGGTCCCCAGGCTACTCTCACTTCAGCCCATACCACTGCAAATTTAGGGGGTTTCCACAGTCCTACAAAAACCCCCATACCAAAGATGTGGGTTCGATCCCTGGGTTGGGGAGGTCCCCTGGAGAAGAAAATGGCAATCCACTCCAGTAATGAGCCTGGAAAATCTCATGGGCAGAGGAGCCTAGCAGGCTGCAGTTCATGGGGTCACAAAGAGTCAGACATGACTTAGAGATCAAACAATAACAACACATAGTAAAGTACATGTTGATATATATATGTGGAAGAGTGTAGAAATAGGAAACATACACAGCAAGTGATTAGTTGAGGGAAGGGGAAGTAATAAAATTTTGAGAAAATAAAAGGAAAACTATCAAATTTTTCAGCAAATAATTTTGATGGCCTTTAGTGGTTGCCATGATCCTGTATGCATAATACTGCAAATCTGAATGAGATTTAAATTGAAAAGAAAAAGAAAAAGAAAAATTTTTAGGCCTAAGGAACAATTTATTTGTAACTGAGGACCAAGAAACCCCAAGTTTTCCAATAAAACCCAGGAGTTGGGATAAGTGTTCAAAGTGGGAAGGAAAAATTCTAAGGAGCAAGAATCTGGTACTCCCAGTGTCACATGCCCTGTAAAGGCCACAAGTGTGCTCAGGGCAATGAATTTACATAAAAAATGAAGTCAGAACACTTGTCTTTTTATTTTTTAACTCGGACAGTAAACCATTTATTAATGGGGAATAAGGAATGGAGAAGTTCAAACCACAGATTCTTCCATTTAGCTAAGATGGTAGCTGCTGATTAAAACAGAAATCGGATTGGATGTAGTAGAAGGCAGTGTGGTATGAGGTAGAGATTCCCTGAGCTTTCAGTTAGGAGACCTGAGTTTTACCACCTTTCCTTGATGTTTGCAGCAAAGTTTTAGGTATATCACTTACCATACCCTAGTTTTAAATTTTCCATTGTTATTGAGGAAACTGAAGAAAGGGTGTTGGTTTTCCAACAACATGTAATTCTCCAGCATCACCTGAATGCCCTACAATTCAATTCACTTCTTTACCTAATTACTCTAATAGAGTGCCTCTAGGGAGTTAGCTGACCTCACAGGTTAAAGGCTCAGTCCCAGAGGCTATTCCCTGTCAGATAACAGCCACAAATGGGGTCCCCAGGCTACTCTCACTTCAGCCCATACCACTGCAAATTTAGGGGGTTTCCACAGTCCTACAAGACATCCTCAGGTTTAAAAAGTTGTACAATAACTTTCAAGACTCAGGAACGCACTATCCTAACAATTACCGTTTTGTTATAAAGTCTACAACCCAGGGACAACCAAAGGGAAGTGACACATAGGGCAAGGAATTGGGAGTGAGGGTGGGGTGTGCAGAGCTTCCAGGTTCTTACTGGGCACAGCACTCTCCCAACATGGCAGTGTGTTCACCGATCCACAAGTGCCCCTAGCCCTGTTACATCAGAGTTTTTGTCAAAGTTTAATTACACAGCCATGATTAATTAAATCACTAGTCATCAGTGATTAAACTCAGTCTCTGCTTCTTTTTTCCTCCATTGAGGTTGGGGTGGGATCACAATTTCTAATTCTCTAATTGTTAGGGGAAGCACACTGACTGAAACCGTCCACCCTGGCCAGGCACCATAGTAACCATCTGAGTGAGTTATTTTATAACAGGAGGTCCTGGTAAGGAACACAGAACTCAAGCCACCACTAACCAGAAGAGTTCAGGAAAGGTTACAAGGAGACACCACGTATCCAGTCCACCTCCCAGAATCCTTCTTGCTGGCATTCATCTTGGCTGAGCAATGTGTGTGCCAGAAAGGACTCTGAGTTAGAATGATTGGCCAAAGACAACCGGGAAACTAATCCCATCACCGTAAAACCTGAGACCGTGAGCCACATGGCAGAGTGGTTCTGGTAGGTTTCCTTACCCTACTGCTCTCTGCCCAGGCAGCCCATAAAATCTCTTGCTTTTTTTCAGGACATGTGCCTCCTTCCACAATTCATTTCCGAATGTTACACAAGAGCCCACTTTCGGGTCCTGGTAAGGTTTCTGGCAAAATAATCAGGTGGTTGTTTTTCTTCTGGCAACCAGCCCCACAATGAAGCTATCTAAGTGGCTCCCAAGAGTCAATTTATAAGTATAAGCTCCTCTGTGGTCCAAAGAGGTGGTCCAGTCGGTAAGGACACTGCCTTGCAGTGCAAGGGGCACCGGTTGGATCCCTGGCCTGGAAGATCCCACGTGCCGCAGAGCAGCTGGACCAATGTGTCCAACTACCGAGCCAGAGCTCTAGAGGGCATGTACCCAGAGCCAGTGCCCTGTGATGAGAAAGGCCACTGCCATGGGAGGCCCACAGGAGCCAAAGAACAAAGATGGATGAAAATAAATATAAAAGAGGTATGATGGGGGCAGGAAACCTTAAAAAAAAAAAGAAAAAAAAGAAGAAGACTAAGAAGATATTCTTATTACTCTGAGAATTCCAAACGTTTTTGGAGCTCAGTGTCAGCACCCAGGGACAAAATTCAAATGTATATTTTTTATTACATCAAAAAGAGCAAGCAACTTGATTATTTCTAAGTCTCCTTCCAATTCTAAATGTTTTTTTAATGCTCCAGTTTCTAAAGCCAGGTTCAGTACTATTGATCACAGAACCACATAGCTATAGATGTGTGAAGACTACATGAATCCTTACCACCATCACAAAAAGACAAGATTCACATGCTAATGCTTTAAGATTACCTAGAAATAAATAGAAATAGAAACAATAATAACAACTTGGAGGCGCAGCAGAGGAAGAAATCAAGTTCATGCAACAAATCTCATTAATTCTGACCTCTCCTTGGAGTTTACTATATCTTATACTGCAAATGGGGCTTCCCTGGTGGGAAAGCAGTGAAGAATCCTCTTGCCAAGCAGGAAATACAGCACCATCCCTTGGTTAGGAAGATCACTTGGAGAAGGAAATGACAGCCCACTCCAGTATTCTTGCCAGGGAGAACCCCATAGATAGAGGAGCTTGGCCAACTGTAGTCCATGGAGTCACAAAGAGAGGGACATGACTTATGGACTAAACAACGACAGACTCCAAATAATATAAAATGTTATGTCCCACAGATAACTCAAAAAAATTGAATAAACATTTTCTGATATACTTAAATAAATATATTCAAGTGCTGTGGTCACTCACTTCAGTCATGTCCAACTCTTCATAACTCCATGGACTATAGACCACAAGGTTTCTTTGTCCATGGAATTCTCCAGGTAAGATACTGGAGTGCCTTGCCATGTCTTCTTCCAGGTGATCTTTCCGAGTCAGGGATCAAACCCATGTCTCTTATGTTTCCTGCATTGCAGGTAGATTCTTTACTGCTGAGGCATGGGAAGTCATCTGAAAGGGCTACTTAAAACGTATTTAAGATAATTAAACAATCAGAATTATACACATAGTCATGAACAAAAAATTTAAAAATATAAATAATCTTCTTAACCTTTTAGTCATCAAAACACAAATTCTCAGAGTTCTACATTAATCTGTATTTTTACAAATTTAACATAATATTGGGATTCCCTGGTGACTCAGATGGTAAAGAATAGTTTCTATAATTTTGTTTCTTTTAAATTATAAAACTTCAAATTGTAAAAACAAAGCAAAAATAAAAAAGGAAAAAATAAATGGTCCTTACTCTTGATGAATCGAACACATGATTCAACATGTTCTCATGTTTTTGCTACACTATCATGTTTATTGGAATTGTTACTAGAGGTTTGTTTCTTCAGGTTGGGTAGGCAACTATAGGAAGGACTTTGCTCCTGGCATTGAGAACAAAGTAGCTGTATTTTTTCTAGATCACTTCCTGTACATTCTCTCATGACAAATAACAAGTGATAGAAAGCCACTGACAAAAGTTTTAGTGTTAAGCAGAAAGTTATTGCAAAACAGGGCCTGGTTAAACTTCAAGTTATTTCAAAGTGCACGAAGGACATTTTATAATTCAATTAATACATGGAACTCACATTTATAGCACTATCTTGTGAAAAGTAAGGACTTGGCATGCAAATTAGCAAGCAAGAAGCAAGATTTTCTACGTTATTTAAAGGAAATGCTTAAAAAATTTCTTTTTAGTTGTCTATTCTTTCACTATATGTAATTTTATATGTGTATATATTATTTATATACATAAAATTTCTGCTTAGTGTCATGTTTTTTCTCTATAGTGAAATCATTTCAATATCAGTCACTAGAGCTGCATGAAATAAAAGTCTGTATTTATAGTTAACAAATATGATTTTATTTTCAGGCACAATATTTATTCCCTCTTTTCTCTCAACATTCTCAACTTTTAACTTCTTCTCCTGCCCCTCCATAGATATGAGTATAGATGTGTGAAGACTACATGAATCCTCACCACCATCACAAAATGATAAGGTTCATATGCTAATGTCTCAAGATTAACTAGAAATAAATAGAAATGAAAACAGAAATAACAATGTGGGGGGTGGAGGGAGAAATCAAGTTTTAAAATGAAAAAAAAATAGAGATCAGGGAATTTGTTTCCAAAGTTGTTCACAGCAAGGCATAAACTACATCAACATAAATTGTGGGCTTTTTTTTCCATTATTCCAATAAATACTAGCTCTCCAAATTAAAAGTGAAAAACCTATGGTTGCTATGTTTCTTATTATGAAGTTCATTTTCTGAATTTTAGGAATAAGAATCAATTCTTTACTCATAAAATTCTATGAAATGTTATTTATTTTTCTAATTATTTGCAATGTGTACAGTTACCTAGTGCAGTGATTTTTCAGACTTTAGTACACAGCAGAAACATCTAGAGAAAAAAGGGTAATGATACCTAGGACTTTCTTTGGATTTTTATAGTAATTGCTTCTAAATCTAGTTTAAACTTCCCATAGTACTATTTCAATCATTTTTGACAAATAACAAGTGATAGAAAGCCACTGACAAAAGTTTTAGTGTTAAGCAGAAAGTTATTGCAAAACAGGGCCTGGTTAAACTTCAAGTTATTTCAAAGTGCACGAAGGACATTTTATAATTCAATTAATACATGGAACTCACATTTATAGCACTATCTTGTGAAAAGTAAGGACTTGGCATGCAAATTAGCAAGCAAGAAGCAAGATTTTCTACGTTATTTAAAGGAAATGCTTAAAAAATTTCTTTTTAGTTGTCTATTCTTTCACTATATGTAATTTTATATGTGTATATATTATTTATATACATAAAATTTCTGCTTAGTGTCATGTTTTTTCTCTATAGTGAAATCATTTCAATATCAGTCACTAGAGCTGCATGAAATAAAAGTCTGTATTTATAGTTAACAAATATGATTTTATTTTCAGGCACAATATTTATTCCCTCTTTTCTCTCAACATTCTCAACTTTTAACTTCTTCTCCTGCCCCTCCATAGATATGAGTATAGATGTGTGAAGACTACATGAATCCTCACCACCATCACAAAATGATAAGGTTCATATGCTAATGTCTCAAGATTAACTAGAAATAAATAGAAATGAAAACAGAAATAACAATGTGGGGGGTGGAGGGAGAAATCAAGTTTTAAAATGAAAAAAAAATAGAGATCAGGGAATTTGTTTCCAAAGTTGTTCACAGCAAGGCATAAACTACATCAACATAAATTGTGGGCTTTTTTTTCCATTATTCCAATAAATACTAGCTCTCCAAATTAAAAGTGAAAAACCTATGGTTGCTATGTTTCTTATTATGAAGTTCATTTTCTGAATTTTAGGAATAAGAATCAATTCTTTACTCATAAAATTCTATGAAATGTTATTTATTTTTCTAATTATTTGCAATGTGTACAGTTACCTAGTGCAGTGATTTTTCAGACTTTAGTACACAGCAGAAACATCTAGAGAAAAAAGGGTAATGATACCTAGGACTTTCTTTGGATTTTTATAGTAATTGCTTCTAAATCTAGTTTTCTCCTAAAAAACTACTTTCTGTATAAGTGGCACCTTTAACTAAAAATAATTGAGTACGGAAAACTCTACAGACATTCTAACCATGAATTTATCAGGATTATTTTGTAGCCAAAATGTAGTGGAATAAAAAAATCTGTAACTGTTGGAAATGAGATGTAATTCCAGCTTCCAATTGTCAGACATTTCTCTTGAAGGTGAACAGTCATCAGTTAGACCTCTTAAAGTATAACTTGCTTAGTAAATAATATGCCATGACGTGCTTTCTCTGACCCAGCTTGCTTTAACCGTTCTTAAACATTGCATAACCTACAAGCTTCACATAGCTTAGACAATATATTACAAGATTCCTTTAATACCTTCTATAGCCGTAAGTAACAGCTCTGATGTATGGGTCACTCTGGTGCTGTCTTTAAGTTGTTTTTCTGGAACATGGAGTTAGTCTTGCCCAATTCGAACTGGTTGACACCACTGAGTTGATTTGAGCCCACGTGGGTGTCTGATGATGTTTTGATGTTCCAACCAGCATGCTTCACTGTCTCATAACAATCCTGAGATTCTCACCTTGAGGGAGGCTGATTTGAGATAATGTCTCCTATCTTTTCAAATGACTGCCCTTTCTCCACTGCATACCTCAGAATCTGAGCATTTGGCTTGCTGCACATTGGGCAAACAAACCGGTTCAGTAACAAACTGATGTTGATTTCTTCATCTATAAAATGAAGGTCGCAGAACTTTTGTGAGGATTTTACACACTCTCTGTAAAAGCACTATCAAAAGTATAATATCCAAATGTGTATTATTTGACAGATGTGAATGTAAGGTTTAGGTTAAACCCCAACCTATGGTTGCTATGTTTCTTTATGAAGTTCATTTTCTGAATTTTAGGAATAAGAATCAATTCTTTACTCATAAAATTCTATGAAATGTTATTTATTTTTCTAATTATTTGCAATGTGTACAGTTACCTAGTGCAGTGATTTTTCAGACTTTAGTACACAGCAGAAACATCTAGAGAAAAAAGGGTAATGATACCTAGGACTTTCTTTGGATTTTTATAGTAATTGCTTCTAAATCTAGTTTTCTCCTAAAAAACTACTTTCTGTATAAGTGGCACCTTTAACTAAAAATAATTGAGTACGGAAAACTCTACAGACATTCTAACCATGAATTTATCAGGATTATTTTGTAGCCAAAATGTAGTGGAATAAAAAAATCTGTAACTGTTGGAAATGAGATGTAATTCCAGCTTCCAATTGTCAGACATTTCTCTTGAAGGTGAACAGTCATCAGTTAGACCTCTTAAAGTATAACTTGCTTAGTAAATAATATGCCATGACGTGCTTTCTCTGACCCAGCTTGCTTTAACCGTTCTTAAACATTGCATAACCTACAAGCTTCACATAGCTTAGACAATATATTACAAGATTCCTTTAATACCTTCTATAGCCGTAAGTAACAGCTCTGATGTATGGGTCACTCTGGTGCTGTCTTTAAGTTGTTTTTCTGGAACATGGAGTTAGTCTTGCCCAATTCGAACTGGTTGACACCACTGAGTTGATTTGAGCCCACGTGGGTGTCTGATGATGTTTTGATGTTCCAACCAGCATGCTTCACTGTCTCATAACAATCCTGAGATTCTCACCTTGAGGGAGGCTGATTTGAGATAATGTCTCCTATCTTTTCAAATGACTGCCCTTTCTCCACTGCATACCTCAGAATCTGAGCATTTGGCTTGCTGCACATTGGGCAAACAAACCGGTTCAGTAACAAACTGATGTTGATTTCTTCATCTATAAAATGAAGGTCGCAGAACTTTTGTGAGGATTTTACACACTCTCTGTAAAAGCACTATCAAAAGTATAATATCCAAATGTGTATTATTTGACAGATGTGAATGTAAGGTTTAGGTTAAAGCCAACTCTCCTGAACGGCTTCTTTTCCAAGTAGTTTACCCGACTTTAGGATATGCTGCCCCCATGTGGTTGGTAGCTCATAACACATGGTAAGCCCAGATTAATAGGTTTTTCACAATTTTGTTGATGAAGTAAAAATTAAGTTCATCTAGATGTACTTGTGGGTTTCCTGGTGGCTCAGATAGTAAAGAATCCACCTGCATAGCAGGAGACTGGGTTCTGTTCCTGGGTTGGAAAGATCTGCTGGAGAAGGGAATGGCTACCAATTCCAGTATTCTTATCTGGAGAATTCCATGGACAAAGGAGCCTCATGAGCTTCAGTCCATTGCATTGCAAAGAGTTAGACACGACTGAGCCACTAACATTTTCACTTTTCAGATGTACTATTTTATATTAGATACCTTATATTTATATAAATATATAACATAAATATACAGATATATACATATAAAAATATAAAACAAATGATATGTGTGTACATTTATTCATAGATATACAAAACCAAAATAAACTCATACAATATATTTTTTTAAAAAAAACACCATAGCTATTCTCCAATAACTAGCTTCCTTGGTATCAATCAATAAAGGCCTTTTCAGGTTAGGACTCCAATACTTTGCCCACCTGAAGTGAAGAGACGACTCACTGGAACCTACAACCTAACAACAACAAAAAATAACAAGTGTTGATGAGGATGTGTAGCAAAGGAAACTCTTGTACACCATTGCTAGTAATTCAAAATGTTGCAGCAGCTAAGGAAAATAGTAAGGAGAGTTCTCAAAAATTAAAAATAAAACTATTTTTGACTCAGCAGTCTCACGTCTGGGTATGCATTCCAAAGAATTAAAATTAGGGTATCAAAGAGATATTTTTACTTCCATGGTTATTGCAAGAATACTCGCAACAGCCAAAATATGGAAACAACCCAAGTGTTTATCAACAGATAAATGGATAAGGATAATGTAGTATATACATACAAAATTTCCTTATAAGTTAAGCTGCTGATTTATAAGCCATGTTAAGGAACTATTAATTAACTTCTCATTTACTAAAAGTATTCTTTGTAAGTCAGAATTGTTACATTTCATCAACTGCTTTTCTTGTAGAGAGGCAATTATATAAATTTCTCTTTAGTTCTAGTGCTCAATACATAATATTAATGTAATTCCTTTTAGTGAATCATTTATGCAACAAATCACTTAACTGCAATATATTTTTAATATATTACTTCACAATTTGTTGATGAAGTAAAAATTAAGTTCATCTAGATGTACTTGTGGGTTTCCTGGTGGCTCAGATAGTAAAGAATCCACCTGCATAGCAGGAGACTGGGTTCTGTTCCTGGGTTGGAAAGATCTGCTGGAGAAGGGAATGGCTACCAATTCCAGTATTCTTATCTGGAGAATTCCATGGACAAAGGAGCCTCATGAGCTTCAGTCCATTGCATTGCAAAGAGTTAGACACGACTGAGCCACTAACATTTTCACTTTTCAGATGTACTATTTTATATTAGATACCTTATATTTATATAAATATATAACATAAATATACAGATATATACATATAAAAATATAAAACAAATGATATGTGTGTACATTTATTCATAGATATACAAAACCAAAATAAACTCATACAATATATTTTTTTAAAAAAAACACCATAGCTATTCTCCAATAACTAGCTTCCTTGGTATCAATCAATAAAGGCCTTTTCAGGTTAGGACTCCAATACTTTGCCCACCTGAAGTGAAGAGACGACTCACTGGAACCTACAACCTAACAACAACAAAAAATAACAAGTGTTGATGAGGATGTGTAGCAAAGGAAACTCTTGTACACCATTGCTAGTAATTCAAAATGTTGCAGCAGCTAAGGAAAATAGTAAGGAGAGTTCTCAAAAATTAAAAATAAAACTATTTTTTGACTCAGCAGTCTCACGTCTGGGTATGCATTCCAAAGAATTAAAATTAGGGTATCAAAGAGATATTTTTACTTCCATGGTTATTGCAAGAATACTCGCAACAGCCAAAATATGGAAACAACCCAAGTGTTTATCAACAGATAAATGGATAAGGATAATGTAGTATATACATACAAAATTTCCTTATAAGTTAAGCTGCTGATTTATAAGCCATGTTAAGGAACTATTAATTAACTTCTCATTTACTAAAAGTATTCTTTGTAAGTCAGAATTGTTACATTTCATCAACTGCTTTTCTTGTAGAGAGGCAATTATATAAATTTCTCTTTAGTTCTAGTGCTCAATACATAATATTAATGTAATTCCTTTTAGTGAATCATTTATGCAACAAATCCCACTTAACTGCAATATATTTTTTAATATATTACTTAATATATTTTTGTTAACAATGTACATTTCTGTTATTTATCAGCAGCAGATAGATAGAGGTCATCTCACTTTGGCAATAAAAATTTTTTATCACTGCATTCACAATTCATAGGGCACAAAAAGGACAAAATTTGATACGTTTTGAAAATTAACTTTTAATCACATTATGGTTAAGCACTCAGTCTCTTTATTTGGATGGCCTACATTCAAATCCTGGCTGTGTCATTGAATCTCTGAATGACAGTATGAAAGTAACATACTTTTCTATGCCTTGGATTTTTTCATTTGAAAGTGGAGATGATAACATTACTTTCACCAAAGGATTGTAAGAATGAAAAGAGTTAAGGTATGTAAAGTACTTAGAATAGCACATCACATATTGGAAATGGTCAATAAATATTTAACTACAGAAAATTGCAAATTGAGTGAGAGATCAAAACTCATAGAAATTACTAACGTGTAAAATTGATCACAGGAACAAAAAATCATTCACGAGGAGGTTAAATCTGAGAATCTCTTCAAGGATACATCGTGTGCTAGACTGTTTGCAATATGGACACCATGATTCCCCTCCCACTCTACCAGGCTTGGCCAGGTAACTTGTTTGACCTCCAGAATTTTGCAGAAGTACAACACGACTTCATAGCATAGGCCCTGAGAAGTACTGCGTTCAGTCTCTTGTAATGGCACTCTGAAACCATCATTTATGTGATTTAACATGAACTTTGGGCTAATCAAAACAGACTGTTAGTAACCCAGTTATAAAATGGGTTGAAGGACTGAATAGACCTATTTCCAAAGTGTAAATGCAGATGCCCGATAGGCACATGAAAATATGCTCAATATCGCTAATCATCAGAGAACTGCAAGTCCAAAGGGAAATGAGATACCTTATACCTGATAGAATGGCTATCATCAGAAAAATAAATAAAAATAGCAAATGTTGACAAGTATGGGAAAAAGTGTACCCTTGTACACTGCTGGTGTGAATATAAATGGGTACAGCAACTGGAGAAAGCAATATGGAGGTGTCTCAAAATACTCAAAATGAAACTACCATTTCATCCAGCAATTCTACTTCTAGGCATATATTCCCCCAAAACAAAAAACACTGATTTGAAAAGACACATGCATCCCAAAGTGCATAGCAGCATTACTTACAATTGCCAAGATGTGAAAGAAACCTGTGTACATTATGTAATCAGGTTCATCTTTGAATTTTTTAGGAAAAAATTGGCTTTTAATCACATTATGGTTAAGCACTCAGTCTCTTTATTTGGATGGCCTACATTCAAATCCTGGCTGTGTCATTGAATCTCTGAATGACAGTATGAAAGTAACATACTTTTCTATGCCTTGGATTTTTTCATTTGAAAGTGGAGATGATAACATTACTTTCACCAAAGGATTGTAAGAATGAAAAGAGTTAAGGTATGTAAAGTACTTAGAATAGCACATCACATATTGGAAATGGTCAATAAATATTTAACTACAGAAAATTGCAAATTGAGTGAGAGATCAAAACTCATAGAAATTACTAACGTGTAAAATTGATCACAGGAACAAAAAATCATTCACGAGGAGGTTAAATCTGAGAATCTCTTCAAGGATACATCGTGTGCTAGACTGTTTGCAATATGGACACCATGATTCCCCTCCCACTCTACCAGGCTTGGCCAGGTAACTTGTTTGACCTCCAGAATTTTGCAGAAGTACAACACGACTTCATAGCATAGGCCCTGAGAAGTACTGCGTTCAGTCTCTTGTAATGGCACTCTGAAACCATCATTTATGTGATTTAACATGAACTTTGGGCTAATCAAAACAGACTGTTAGTAACCCAGTTATAAAATGGGTTGAAGGACTGAATAGACCTATTTCCAAAGTGTAAATGCAGATGCCCGATAGGCACATGAAAATATGCTCAATATCGCTAATCATCAGAGAACTGCAAGTCCAAAGGGAAATGAGATACCTTATACCTGATAGAATGGCTATCATCAGAAAAATAAATAAAAATAGCAAATGTTGACAAGTATGGGAAAAAGTGTACCCTTGTACACTGCTGGTGTGAATATAAATGGGTACAGCAACTGGAGAAAGCAATATGGAGGTGTCTCAAAATACTCAAAATGAAACTACCATTTCATCCAGCAATTCTACTTCTAGGCATATATTCCCCCAAAACAAAAAACACTGATTTGAAAAGACACATGCATCCCAAAGTGCATAGCAGCATTACTTACAATTGCCAAGATGTGAAAGAAACCTGTGTATTTCTCAGATGAATGAATAAAAAAGATGTGGTATATACAGACAATGGAATACTGTTTAGCCATAAAAAATGAAGATTTGCATTTTGCAGCAATATTAGTCAACTTAGTGAGCATTATGCTAAGAGAAATGTCAGATGTAGAAAGACAAATAATGTATGATATCACTTACTTATGGAATCTAAAATGGCAACAAATTTGTGAATTTGCAAAAATAAATAGAATCACAGATATAGACACCCAACCAGTGGTCATCAGTGGCAAGAGGAAAGGGGGAAGAGCGCAATATAAGGGTAGAAAAATGAAAAAAATAAATGAGAAAATACAAAAACAACCAAATAGTTTCCAGGGAACCAAGGAAACAATACACATTTAACAAAAGGTTAATCCACTTAAAATTGTAATGGGTGGTGAATGCAAAGAGTAAAATGATCTATATAATCTTTTCTCCACTTAAGATCATATTTCTCACATTTATGCTTACCCAACTAGTATTTATCTATTCAACTTGTTCCTAATGGCAAATAAGCTGTTTTAACATTCTGGTTGGAAACTTCAGGTAAGATTTTAAAAAATCTTTTAATAAGAAATAATAAGCAATGTGATGTGTGTGGACTTTGTATTTTCTTCTAAAAAATATCAATCATTACAAGGTTGATGGTTAACTTCTGGCTTGTTTTATTAGTTTTCTTTTTAAAAGTTTTCAGGTTTTTTGAAATAACTTGAAGTTTCCTTCCCACCTTGCCTCCAGTGTTACACTTCACTAAAATTTTATAGATACTGAGGGAATTGTATGATAGAGCAATAATTTGAGAGTTTTATCTAAATGTGAGTTCAAGCGCCTCTTTAGAGCTTTACCTACCTCAATTCCAACCAGTGGAGAGTTTATTTCTTCCTTCCTTTGCCAACACATAAAGTAACAAATAAGATTTATATTAATGCATGTTTCAAGCAAAGATGATTCTCACAAGTGATCACTCTGGTCTTTAAGACAGAACATGAATAAAGATTAAGATGCCATCCTTTGGGGGGTATTTTATTTTTTAATATTGTGCAATTGATTTTTTTAATGTATATTTCATACATATACACATATCTCAAGCAAATCTTAAATGAACTGAAAGTGTTGATCACTCAATCATGTTCGACTCCTTGTGACCCCATGGACTATAGTCCACCAGTTTTCCTCTGCCCATGGAATTCTCCAGGCAAGAATACTAGCGTGGGTAGTCTATATTCCTGACCTGGCATCAAGCACAGATCTCCTGCCTTGCAGGTGAACACTTTGTCATTTGAGCCACCAGGAAAGCCTACACAAATCTCAAATAAGTTTATGAAAAGCCAAATTTATTTATTAAAAAAAGATTTAAAGGAAATCCTGGTGCGAAAACAATAACCAATTTTGGTTTTGTACATACTTCCTTCCTTTGTGCAGTTAAGTAAAGTACATATTTTACTATAATCATTTATGATAAAAATATTTTAGACTAACTTCTGTTCAAATCTGTTAGCTGTTTCTTTGAATTCAGTTAATTTTACAAATCTATCAACTATACTTTTAGCTTTATTCTCTATAACTCTGGAACATTTGTTTGATGACATGAGTCATTTCATGTGAAGGCATTTAGCATTTGCTCTAATTAAGAAGAGGAGAAGGAATTTCAAGAGAAAGATAATAGATCCTAAACATATATGTAACTTGAGGCACTAAAATATACCGCTTTATTTTATTTAAATATATATTTATCTTATACCTTGTATATATGATTATATAATTTATAGTATTTGTTTTATAGTTATTGATTCATTATATGTTAATAAATATTATATTATCTATTTTGTTATATGATTTTATACTCACTAAAACATCTAAAGGTTACTTTTATTTTCATCCTACAAATGAAAAATCTAAGTCTGATATATACTAAGCAGCATAATGTTAAACTAGGATATTTTGGCCCGTGCGTGTGTTTGCTCAGTTGTGTCATGTCTGACTCTTTGTGATTCCATGGACTGTAGTCTGCCAGGTTCCTCTGTCCATGTAATTTTTCCAGGCAGGAATACTGGAGTGGGCTGCTATTTTCTACTCCAAGGGATCTTCTCCTCTCTCCCCACCCCCTCAGAGATCCAACCTAAATCTTTGCATTTCCTGCATTGGCAGGTGGAATCTTACCACTAGTGCCACCTGGGAAGCTCCTTGTTTGGCCTGATTCTAAAACTAAATTATTTTTATAATATCATGCTTAAATTACATTTGTTTTGTTCCAAATTTTCTTTTACAGAATACTAGCGTGGGTAGTCTATATTCCTGACCTGGCATCAAGCACAGATCTCCTGCCTGAACACTTTGTCATTTGAGCCACCAGGAAAGCCTACACAAATCTCAAATAAGTTTATGAAAAGCCAAATTTATTTATTAAAAAAAGATTTAAAGGAAATCCTGGTGCGAAAACAATAACCAATTTTGGTTTTGTACATACTTCCTTCCTTTGTGCAGTTAAGTAAAGTACATATTTTACTATAATCATTTATGATAAAAATATTTTAGACTAACTTCTGTTCAAATCTGTTAGCTGTTTCTTTGAATTCAGTTAATTTTACAAATCTATCAACTATACTTTTAGCTTTATTCTCTATAACTCTGGAACATTTGTTTGATGACATGAGTCATTTCATGTGAAGGCATTTAGCATTTGCTCTAATTAAGAAGAGGAGAAGGAATTTCAAGAGAAAGATAATAGATCCTAAACATATATGTAACTTGAGGCACTAAAATATACCGCTTTATTTTATTTAAATATATATTTATCTTATACCTTGTATATATGATTATATAATTTATAGTATTTGTTTTATAGTTATTGATTCATTATATGTTAATAAATATTATATTATCTATTTTGTTATATGATTTTATACTCACTAAAACATCTAAAGGTTACTTTTATTTTCATCCTACAAATGAAAAATCTAAGTCTGATATATACTAAGCAGCATAATGTTAAACTAGGATATTTTGGCCCGTGCGTGTGTTTGCTCAGTTGTGTCATGTCTGACTCTTTGTGATTCCATGGACTGTAGTCTGCCAGGTTCCTCTGTCCATGTAATTTTTCCAGGCAGGAATACTGGAGTGGGCTGCTATTTTCTACTCCAAGGGATCTTCTCCTCTCTCCCCACCCCCTCAGAGATCCAACCTAAATCTTTTGCATTTCCTGCATTGGCAGGTGGAATCTTTACCACTAGTGCCACCTGGGAAGCTCCTTGTTTGGCCTGATTCTAAAAACTAAATTATTTTTATAATATCATGATGACTTTAATATATTACATTTGTTTTTGTTCCCTTTATGTATGTATTTTTTTTATTTTTCCCTGAGAGACTTTAATATGAATATGTCTCTTCAATTCATATTTTCCCTAGGAGGAAGTTCTAGGCCTGTTGGGTATCTAATTAGGACATTTAACTTGCATAAAGACTATATTTTAGTTGTCTAAAACTGGATCTGATTCCCTACTAGTAAATAAAATGAATGAAACAACAGTATCTTGTGACCAGTTGTTCATCCTCGTGGTTCAAGTAATTTTTTAAAGTCTCTTGACAAGTAACTATGGTCCAGAGCGACACTAGCAACCAGAAATCTAGTGCATACTATAAAATCCTACTGCATAGAGTGCTGAATTGAAATCTACCCCCAGGAACTGTCTTATTACTCTGCTAAGCTCTGAATAGTACTTTGCAAAAGGGAGCAAACTTTTCTAATACGGCAGCTAATGTTCACTACAGATTATCTTTGGTGATGCGGAGCTCAGAAGAGACATTACTAAAAAATAATAGAATTTTTAATTTCAATATACTAATTTAAACAAAAAGTCCAAAAGCTCAAAAACTGATATTCATTCACAAACATATTCATACATATGCACAGTTTTTGTAGAGATTATTTTACTGGGATGACTTGATTCTACATTCTTCTGTGTGAGTTACACAAACTTGTATCATGTATTTTATTAATATATTGTTTTAGCATGATTGGCACAGTTTATGGTTCATATAGATAGGTGCCTCATAGCTGTTAAGGGGACATGATAAACTCTCATGAAGCGGTCTACCCTAGTGTTTAATACAGTAGGCTCTGGAAGCAAAGAGCCTTAAGGCTGTTAATAGCTGTTCCTTCTTACTTTGCTGCATGAACTTACTAAGTTACTCAACTTCTCTGAGTATATTCCGTTTCACTGGGTATAAGTATAGTACCTACCTCATTGGACCTTTTACTTCTAGTGAGAAATAAATGAATAAACACATGTAAAACACTTTGCATGATGTCTGACACACAGTGGAGTACTTCAATGCTGGTAATTTTAAAAATCTGAGTCTCGATGTAAAGTAGTGTAAAGTAGTTGCTATTCACATAGACTAAGCTAGTTTTTGAGCAAAACTTTTAATACATGCATGCATGAGGTAGCAATTTTCTCCTATTCACATGTAACATTGCCCATCATCTCTTGTATATATTATTTGTATATAGTTAAGTAATTTTTGTCAGTGATTCATTAACAGAGTATTTCCCTAAGTGTATTATTAAAGTAGTAACAAATATTATGGCCACTATTTTGTTTGCAAGTATTCACAGTTTGTAAGTATTCTTTTTATAATAATCTTATCTGTTAATGGAACTTTTCTGGTGATTCAGATGGTAAAGAATATACCTTCAATGCAGGAGATCGAGGTTCGATCCCTGGGTTGGGAAGATCACCTGAAGAAGGAAACAGCAATCCCATTCCAGGTTTCTTGCCCGGAGAATTCCATGGACAGAGGAACCTGATCGTTATAGTCCATGAGGTCTCAAAGCATAAGACATGACTGAGCGACTATCTTAATAACCAAGAATTACTTAACCAGTGCAATTGTTGTTAATGATATTATAAAATATATATTAACTGTTGGAAAATCTATAGCACTTACAACTCTTCGTTTCTGAGTAAGTTCTGCCTTGTATCTGAGGTTTTGGTACCTAGGTACCTGAGTGTAGAGTTGAAATACACAGTGGCTTTAAGCATCTTAATAGTAATAATTTAACACTTGTGTTGTGTGTTAGTCACTTAATTGCACCCAGCTTTTCACAGTTTCATGAACTGTAGCCTGCCAGGCTCCTCTGTTCATGGAATTCTCCAGGCAAGAAACCTGGAGTGGGTTGTCATTTCCCTTTCCAGGTGATCTTCCCAACCAAGGGCTTGAACCTGGGTCTCCTGTACAGCAGGCAGATTCTTTACCATCTGAGACATCAGAGAAGTCCCCATTTAACAATTATAAGATGCAAAGAAGTGGTTGGAGGATCAACTTCAAGAAAAGGATTAGAGGTCAAGGATTATAACCAAAGCTCAAGGAACAGGCTGAGAGATAAGACACATGTTAAATCTGTAATTGTCATAAAACTATGATTATAAAGCCACCATGACTAAAATAACTTTTATAGAGAAGTTTCAAATCAAAAATGAGAAATAATTTGTCTTTCTGTTTTGCTTAAAAAACAGGGAAATTCATTAGTGTCACACCTCATCAGATCTTCTACATCAAGCAACATCATGTTGAACAAGAACATTCTACTGTTATCTCTTCAGGTGAGTCTCCTAGGAACCACTCTTGGTGGAAATGTTCTGATTTGGCCAATGGAAGGTAGTCATTGGCTAAACGTGAAGATAATTATAGATGAGCTGATTAAAAAAGAGCATAATGTGACTGTCCTAGTTGCTTCTGGAGCACTTTTCATCACGCCAACTTCTAACCCATCTCTGATATTTGAAATATATAAGGTGCCTTTTGGCAAAGAAAGAATAGAAGGAGTGATCAAGGACTTTGTTTTAACTTGGATGGAACACAGACCATCTCCTTTAACCATCTGGAGATTCTATCGAGAGATGGCCGAAGTCATCAAGGAATTCCACATGATATCTAGAGAAATCTGTGATGGTGTTCTCAAAAATGAAGAACTCATGGAAAAGCTGAAGAAAGGCAAATTTGAGGTCTTGGTGTCAGATCCAGTATTTCCTTGTGGTGATATAATAGCTTTAAAACTAGGAATTCCATTTATCTACTCCTTGAGGTTTTCTCCAGCCTCGACAGTGGAAAAACACTGTGGGAAGGTACCATACCCTCCTTCCTATGTTCCTGCGATTTTATCAGAACTCAGCGACCAGATGTCTTTCACTGACAGAATAAGAAATTTCATTTCGTACCATCTACAGGACTACATGTTTAATACGCTGTGGAAATCATGGGATTCCTACTATAGTAAAGCTTTGGGTATGTTACATTTTTTTATTGTTTACGTTTGAACAAACAGAACTGTGTATCACTTCTCTATTTCCCTATGGCTTTTCTTCTTCAGTCCTACATACTAATACTATCTATTACTATCATTTGATATCAGAAAAGAAAGAAAGCTCTTCTATGGATAACATCTGGTGACAGATGTCAAAGTTTAAAAATAGGACTAAATTTTCATTTAGACATTGCATTGAAAACAGAAAGTGCCAGAAACTTCAGTGGGATGTGGGAAAACCTGGAAGAGATTAAGCTTTCTACAAGCCTATTACTAGTATAAACATTGGTGTGTGTATGTTTAAAAACATTATATGCTCATGAAAATGTTTAATAATTGCACATAGATTTTGTACTGTTTACTAGACGTTCCCTAGACAGATTACAGCAAAGAGTGAGATAAAGTTTCTGGCTTCAGGGATTTCACAGTTAAGCAGAGTAGTCAGACATAAAAAGCAATATTCACAGTATAAATGAAACATGTATAAAGGACAGAGATAGTATTATATTTGCCAAAAAATTGGCTCAGGTGCAAAAATATATTACTGCAAATATATAAAAGAGACAGGCAATATATGACAAGGGAGAGGTATTCTGAAAAATTTCTGAGTTGAAGTGTTTCACCTCAAAAGGAAATTGCAGGAATTTTCCTGCAATCTAAGTGTAAGGAAGGAAACCATGTGCCCAATATTGCAGAGTCTTAAAACAGCGTATGTTTGCTGGTGTTATTGATCATTCAGTGTTCATGAAGGTCCAAGTGTAAAAGTTAGGAAGCATGAGGAATAGTGTTAGAGATGTCAGGACTGCAAGAATGAATTTATTCAATATTTATTTAAAAAACCTTTAGTATGTCATACTACACATTTTGATTTTTAGCTAATAAGTAGCAGAAAAGTTTAAAGGAATGCATTATGATTGAACAGCATTTTATGTAAGACATTTAGTTGTGGACCTAGAGTGGAGGCCGTTGCCTCACTCCTAGAAAGATGTGGTAAGAAGATGCACTAAGGAAGTAGCTTGTAAATGCAGAAAAATAATCCAGATGAGACAACAAAGCAACACAATTAGGAGAACAGGCTCCTGATAACCAGCTTCCAATTAGGAGTGTGTGACTATAGAGGTGAAAATAAGCTTTCTTGGATCTGCACTTATTTATCCCATCTCAAAGAGGGCTGCTGAAAGAACTATATCATTTGCAAATTTTAAAAGTCTATTTCCCTATGGCTTTTCTTCTTCAGTCCTACATACTAATACTATCTATTACTATCATTTGATATCAGAAAAGAAAGAAAGCTCTTCTATGGATAACATCTGGTGACAGATGTCAAAGTTTAAAAATAGGACTAAATTTTCATTTAGACATTGCATTGAAAACAGAAAGTGCCAGAAACTTCAGTGGGATGTGGGAAAACCTGGAAGAGATTAAGCTTTCTACAAGCCTATTACTAGTATAAACATTGGTGTGTGTATGTTTAAAAACATTATATGCTCATGAAAATGTTTAATAATTGCACATAGATTTTGTACTGTTTACTAGACGTTCCCTAGACAGATTACAGCAAAGAGTGAGATAAAGTTTCTGGCTTCGGGGATTTCACAGTTAAGCAGAGTAGTCAGACATAAAAGCAATATTCACAGTATAAATGAAACATGTATAAAGGACAGAGATAGTATTATATTTGCCAAAAATTGGCTCAGGTGCAAAAATATATTACTGCAAATATATAAAAGAGACAGGCAATATATGACAAGGGAGAGGTATTCTGAAAAATTTCTGAGTTGAAGTGTTTCACCTCAAAAGGAAATTGCAGGAATTTTCCTGCAATCTAAGTGTAAGGAAGGAAACCATGTGCCCAATATTGCAGAGTCTTAAAACAGCGTATGTTTGCTGGTGTTATTGATCATTCAGTGTTCATGAAGGTCCAAGTGTAAAAGTTAGGAAGCATGAGGAATAGTGTTAGAGATGTCAGGACTGCAAGAATGAATTTATTCAATATTTATTTAAAAAACCTTTAGTATGTCATACTACACATTTTGATTTTTAGCTAATAAGTAGCAGAAAAGTTTAAAGGAATGCATTATGATTGAACAGCATTTTATGTAAGACATTTAGTTGTGGACCTAGAGTGGAGGCCGTTGCCTCACTCCTAGAAAGATGTGGTAAGAAGATGCACTAAGGAAGTAGCTTGTAAATGCAGAAAAATAATCCAGATGAGACAACAAAGCAACACAATTAGGAGAACAGGCTCCTGATAACCAGCTTCCAATTAGGAGTGTGTGACTATAGAGGTGAAAATAAGCTTTCTTGGATCTGCACTTATTTATCCCATCTCAAAGAGGGCTGCTGAAAGAACTATATCATTTAGCATATGAAAGGATTTTAAGATAGTGTCCAGGAGCTAGTAACTGATCAATTTGTGTAACTTCTTTATCAGGTAAAATTAATGAGCTGAGAACTGATTGGTGTGGAGTGTTAAGAAAGATGAGGGAGAGATTAAAATTGTTTACTCTGTTGATATAACTTACTGCATGTGTGCTAAGTGGCTTAGTCCTGTCAGACACTTTGCCATCCTTACAGACTGGAGCCCCCAGTCTCCTCTGTCTGTGGGATTCTCCAGGCAAGAACACTGGAGCGGGTGGCCATATCTTTCTCCAGGGGATCTTCCTGACCCAGGATCCGAACCTGTGCCTCTGGTGTGTCTCCTGCTTTGACAAGTGGATTCTTTACCACTGAATCACACAGGAAGCCTGATATAATTGACATATAACATTAATTATTTTTAGATAAACAACAATGATTTGATATTTGTATATATTGCTAAATGAGCACCACAATAAGTTTGGTTAATATCTGCCAGCACACATAGCTACAATGTTCTTGTTTCTTGAGATAGTAATTTAAAATCTACTCTTTCAGCAACTTTCAGATGTATAATACAGTTCATTATTATTAACTATAATCACCATGCTGTACATTATATCTTTAGGACTTTTAAAGTATTTTAAACTGGAAGTTTGTACCCTGTGACCCTCTTTCTCATTTCACCCATCTTCTGCCCTCACCTCAGGCAGTCAGCAATATGTTCCACTGTATGAGTTAAAGTTTTGTTTGTTTGTTTTAGGTTACATACATAACTGAGATTGTATGTTATCTGTCTTTTTATGTCTGACTTTTTCCAATTAGCACAATGTTCTCAAGGTCTATCCATGTTGTCATAAATGGCTGGACCTTCTCGTTTGTTATGGCTACATAATAGTCGTGTGTGTGTGTGTGTGTGTGTGTGTCTGTGTGTCTGTGTGTCTGTGTGTCTGTGTAGCCAAGAAATGAAAACATTAATGGATAAATACAAATGTGACATGTAGCTACTGTAAATAATGCTACAATGAACATGAGGGCATGGATATATATTCAAGTTAGTCTTCATTTCCTTCAATAAATATTCAGAAATGAAATTGTTGGATCATATGGTAGTCCAATTTTTAATTTTTTGAGGAGTCTCCATACTGTTTCCATAGTGGCTGTACCAATTTACATTTCTACCAACACTGCAGAAGGATCCCCTTATGCCACATTATCACCAACATTTATCTTTTATTTTTTGATAACAGTTTACCTAAGATATGTAAGATAATAGCTCACCATGGTTTAGTTTCCTTGATGTTTAGTGCTGTTGAGCACCTTTTCGTGTGTCTGTTGGCTATCTCTGGGAAATCAGTTTGGATCCTTTACCCATTGCGTCATATTGTTTGAATTTTTGCTACTAACTTGTATAAGTTCTTATATATTTTAAATATTAGGCCTTTATCAGATATATGATTTGCAAATATTTTTTCCCATATGATAGGTTGTCTTTTTATTTTGTTGATGTTTAGCTCTTTGCACGGAAGCTTTTTAATTTGATGTAGACCTACTTGTCTATTCTTGCTTTTGTTGCCTTTGCTTTTGGTAATAAACCTAAAAAAGCATCACCAAGAGCTATGGCAAGGAGGTTAGTGCCTATGTTTTCCTTTCAGTTCAAATCATAAGTCTTTAATCCATTTTGAGTTAATTTTTGTGCACCATGTAAGATTGGGGTCCTGTTCCATTATTTCATATGTGGCTGTGCAGTTTTTCCAACACTTTCCTTGAAGAAACTGTCTTCACTATATATTTTTGGCTCCTTTTAATTAACTGACCACATATGAGTGAGTTTATGGGTAAGGAGTATTAAGAGGGATGTCAGTTATAATTGGTTCATCATCCCTCTGGGCATGTTAAATAGCTACCCCACAACTGAAAAAAAAATCAGGTATTTATCTTCTGTAATCTAAATAAAAATCTACTCTTCTGATGTTGAGAGAGAGAAAACACAGCTGCTATGATGATCATGAATGATCCTGTGAAGATAAAAGAGGATGGTCAACATTATAGGGCTACAATTTAGCCTTAAAAATGTAAAAATATGACAACTGTATAAGTCAACAAAGCTGTCAAGATCCTTGAAAACTCTTTAATCTCATCATGCTTGTAGAAAACTAACAGGGACATCTGAACATGTGCAGCATCTCAGTGAATGAAAGAGAGGACTGCAGATGGAGAGCTCCTTGGTCATGACATGTGTCTGCACTCTCATCTCATCACTTAGTTTTTATCAACTACTCATTCTCAAGCTTGGGATAATAATTATCAGGATTACAGTGTTCTTTATGTTGGTGAAATTATCCCTAGATAAACCTTCCCCATGCTGGCAATCTCAAAATCACAGGTTTCATTGTATTTTGTTTGTAAGTTAATGCTGGTAATAAAACCACACTATTTCCCCTGTCTTAAGACTTTAGAATAATCTTCCTTAACAGTTTGTTCATGGGAATGTAATGCAGACCTCTAAAAGTGTTCTTACCCTCTAAGTTTGATAATATCACATTTCTAATCAAATTACATTCTTCCGACTTTAGAGTGACTATTTAAACTTTGTTTTACTACAACACAATATTCTTATGTCCAGGGACTTGAACAATCATATTCAAAAGGTCAGGTAAGAAGTAAAAGTACTGCTGTGACCGAGTAGTATATTCTTGTGCAGGATTTTGTACATGTGGAATGAAATAAAGATGATGGACAGGACTGATGTATAAGAATTTATTTCCAATTTGTAATTTGAATTTATCTTTTACTTTAGCTTGAGTGCTCTAGTCAAAATCATGAGAAAAATACATATCCACTCAGGTCTCAAATTGTCACACCTGAGTAGATAAACGGAGGAAAGTTTTCTGTAAGATTATTTTTCTGCAGTGAAATGTTGTAAGAACCTCAGAGCAAGTCCTTAATCTCCTATAATTGCTAGGAATTGGATATTATGATGTGGAAATTACTTCTTTTATTTCAGGTAACAGGTATTTGGTTCAAACCCATGAATATCATTATAGCAAAATCAGGTAATATTTGTTGATCCCTCTGTTTCACTGTACACTGTGATTGGTGCTTCACATTTAATCTATATCTTAATTTTTAATGAACTTGTGAAGAAAAATCTACTATTGCAAATGAGAATATTGAAACTTATAAATAGTGAACATGTTAAAATCAAATCATATGTCTTCTAGTTGAGAAAATTTTTAAGCAAGTATTTCTAACACTGAAGCATCTACACCCATTGTTATCTCCTTTCGAACAAATTCACCAATTGTTCAGACTATTTTAGGATGAAACTTTCTTGGGTAATTCTTTCTTTCAATGTATTTAATTTTGCAATCTGCTATTCTATGTCTCTCCTATTTTAATTAACCAGATGGAGTTTATTGTGTCCATGTTATCACTAGGCAGCTTGGCACTTTTTCCTTTAAGTATAGGTTTCCAAGTGTATTTTGTTTGTAAGTTAATGCTGGTAATAAAACCACACTATTTCCCCTGTCTTAAGACTTTAGAATAATCTTCCTTAACAGTTTGTTCATGGGAATGTAATGCAGACCTCTAAAAGTGTTCTTACCCTCTAAGTTTGATAATATCACATTTCTAATCAAATTACATTCTTCCGACTTTAGAGTGACTATTTAAACTTTGTTTTACTACAACACAATATTCTTATGTCCAGGGACTTGAACAATCATATTCAAAAGGTCAGGTAAGAAGTAAAAGTACTGCTGTGACCGAGTAGTATATTCTTGTGCAGGATTTTGTACATGTGGAATGAAATAAAGATGATGGACAGGACTGATGTATAAGAATTTATTTCCAATTTGTAATTTGAATTTATCTTTTACTTTAGCTTGAGTGCTCTAGTCAAAATCATGAGAAAAATACATATCCACTCAGGTCTCAAATTGTCACACCTGAGTAGATAAACGGAGGAAAGTTTTCTGTAAGATTATTTTTCTGCAGTGAAATGTTGTAAGAACCTCAGAGCAAGTCCTTAATCTCCTATAATTGCTAGGAATTGGATATTATGATGTGGAAATTACTTTTTTATTTCAGGTAACAGGTATTTGGTTCAAACCCATGAATATCATTATAGCAAAATCAGGTAATATTTGTTGATCCCTCTGTTTCACTGTACACTGTGATTGGTGCTTCACATTTAATCTATATCTTAATTTTTAATGAACTTGTGAAGAAAAATCTACTATTGCAAATGAGAATATTGAAACTTATAAATAGTGAACATGTTAAAATCAAATCATATGTCTTCTAGTTGAGAAAATTTTTAAGCAAGTATTTCTAACACTGAAGCATCTACACCCATTGTTATCTCCTTTCGAACAAATTCACCAATTGTTCAGACTATTTTAGGATGAAACTTTCTTGGGTAATTCTTTCTTTCAATGTATTTAATTTTTGCAATCTGCTATTCTATGTCTCTCCTATTTTAATTAACCAGATGGAGTTTATTGTGTCCATGTTATCACTAGGCAGCTTGGCACTTTTTCCTTTAAGTATAGGTTTCCAAGTGACTCCGTTGCCTGGGGCAATCTGCCTGAGACCAGCTTTCTGGTCCTAAGAGAGCTCCACTTTAACTGAAAATGAAAAAAGACTTCTGCAGATTTCAAATATATTTCTTTAAAGTTGATCCAGGTAAATTTTATCTTGTTTATATTAGCAACAGAAAAGCTGCCACCTAATTGGGGAAACATTTAGGGAAATAATAATGTAGAATTTTAACGCCAGTAAACACACTTACTATCATCCATAAATATTGCCTATTACTAATAATAGCTTTACTCTGTAGCCACTATAAAATGTTTTTTCTTTTGGTATGAGTAAACTTTATATTAGATTTATATAAATATACAGTCTATTTTCATATTTTTATATATGAATAATTAGGTGAGTAACCTTTTGAAACTAATGCCATCTATAATAACAATAGACTGTAGGTGTTTGGGAACATTTGCATTAAAACTCGGGTGCCCCAGGCAGTCATTGTCTGAGGAGTGAAAGAGACGGGGTGGGGCTAGTTGATGAGATCTGGTTAAATGGACCACTTGGAAGTCAAATTCCCTTCCTAGGAAATCAAATGCATCTAACATTTATTGAGAACAAATGCAATTCTGAATAATTTACATTCATTTCTTCACTCAGGGCTTCCCAGGCTGGCTCAGCGGTAAAGAATCTGCCTGCTAATGCAGGAGATGTGGGTTCAATTCCTGAGTTGAGAAAATCCCCTGGAGGAGGAAATGGCAACCCATTCTAGTATTCTTGCCTGGAAAAATCCAATAGACAGAGGAGCCTGGAGGGCTATAGTGCATGGGCTCTCAAAAGAGTTGCACAGGACTTAATGACTTAGTCTCTAACAATTGCTTTGCTCAGTTCTCAAAACTACAGAAAATAGGCACCTTTATTTTCCCTTATTTTGTAATGACCCTGAATAACTTGCCTAAGGTTACAATCAAGGAAGTGGTGAAGTATTTAATGCCAGATTCAGGGCTAAAAAGAAAGCTTTAGACTCGCTTTATATAGGATATGACAAAGGGAAAGAAAAAAAGTGTAGATAAGTTTAAAACTTCAGATAATTAACTAAATGCTAAGCAAGGAACTCAAAATTGAAGCACTGATGTAACGCTAAATACTCAGAAGTTACTGAAGACGTGATTATTCATGTTCCTAAAACAGTGTAAAAACTGGTTTCCAGACATTTGTGGCCCCTGGAGCCGCCTCCAGATCTGAGTGACAGTGAGAAATGAGTCAGCACAATTAAGTTCTAGCATCTAAAGCCATGTTCAGAGCACACAAGAAGAGGTAGACAGTGAAGAAATGAGTTTACGAGTAAACACACTTACTACTCATTAGATTTAATAATAGTTAGCCACTATAAAATGTTTTTTCTTTTGGTATGAGTAAACTTTATATTAGATTTATATAAATATACAGTCTATTTTCATATTTTTATATATGAATAATTAGGTGAGTAACCTTTTGAAACTAATGCCATCTATAATAACAATAGACTGTAGGTGTTTGGGAACATTTGCATTAAAACTCGGGTGCCCCAGGCAGTCATTGTCTGAGGAGTGAAAGAGACGGGGTGGGGCTAGTTGATGAGATCTGGTTAAATGGACCACTTGGAAGTCAAATTCCCTTCCTAGGAAATCAAATGCATCTAACATTTATTGAGAACAAATGCAATTCTGAATAATTTACATTCATTTCTTCACTCAGGGCTTCCCAGGCTGGCTCAGCGGTAAAGAATCTGCCTGCTAATGCAGGAGATGTGGGTTCAATTCCTGAGTTGAGAAAATCCCCTGGAGGAGGAAATGGCAACCCATTCTAGTATTCTTGCCTGGAAAAATCCAATAGACAGAGGAGCCTGGAGGGCTATAGTGCATGGGCTCTCAAAAGAGTTGCACAGGACTTAATGACTTAGTCTCTAACAATTGCTTTGCTCAGTTCTCAAAACTACAGAAAATAGGCACCTTTATTTTCCCTTATTTTGTAATGACCCTGAATAACTTGCCTAAGGTTACAATCAAGGAAGTGGTGAAGTATTTAATGCCAGATTCAGGGCTAAAAAGAAAGCTTTAGACTCGCTTTATATAGGATATGACAAAGGGAAAGAAAAAAAGTGTAGATAAGTTTAAAACTTCAGATAATTAACTAAATGCTAAGCAAGGAACTCAAAATTGAAGCACTGATGTAACGCTAAATACTCAGAAGTTACTGAAGACGTGATTATTCATGTTCCTAAAACAGTGTAAAAACTGGTTTCCAGACATTTGTGGCCCCTGGAGCCGCCTCCAGATCTGAGTGACAGTGAGAAATGAGTCAGCACAATTAAGTTCTAGCATCTAAAGCCATGTTCAGAGCACACAAGAAGAGGTAACAGTCAAGCCGGGCCATGTTTGGGGAAAAAACATTGTAATAAAAAAAATCCTGTGCAAAAATGTTGCTTTAGGGATTTTCAATCCAAATTAACAGCATATTTTGAGATACTTAAATTTAGTTTAATTGGACTTCCCTGATAGATCAGGGATAAAGAATCTGCCTGCCAATGCAGGAGACATAGGAGATGCCGGATCAATCCTTGGGTCAGGAAGATCCCCTGAAGGAGGAAATGGCAACCCACTCCATTAACCTTCCCTGGACAATCCTATGGACAGAGGAACCTGGTGGGCTACAGTCCACGGGGTCACCAAAGAGTGGAACACAACTTAGTGACTAAACAAACAATTTAGTCTTATACAGATGACTACCATTTCATTCCCCAACAAGTGCTATATACGAAACTTTATTAAATCATATTCTGAAAACTTTATGTCTATTTTATTATTGTTGAGAGTTCTCTCTTTCGAAATAGAGAATGAAAAGGCCCAATTGATTCTGAAAGGGAACAAAACCCAACAGCTCTAAAACTGTCTTTTTGGTTTGAGACTTATCTGGGGTTGATTGTTTTTAATGAGAGACAAAGACTCGGGAAGTCTTTCCTTTTACCTCCCACTTAATTGCTGATAATTTAGATAAGGTATCCAGCCCAGAAAGAGCCCTCTCAACAAGAGAGATCTACTGGAAACATGGGCTACTGTGGTCACCAGGGCCTGGAGACTCACCCCATGGCATGCAAACAATCCTTATTGTAATGACACTGAATAACTTGCCTAAGGTTACAATCAAGGAAGTGGTGAAGTATTTAATGCCAGATTCAGGGCTAAAAAGAAAGCTTTAGACTCGCTTTATATAGGATATGACAAAGGGAAAGAAAAAAAGTGTAGATAAGTTTAAAACTTCAGATAATTAACTAAATGCTAAGCAAGGAACTCAAAATTGAAGCACTGATGTAACGCTAAATACTCAGAAGTTACTGAAGACGTGATTATTCATGTTCCTAAAACAGTGTAAAAACTGGTTTCCAGACATTTGTGGCCCCTGGAGCCGCCTCCAGATCTGAGTGACAGTGAGAAATGAGTCAGCACAATTAAGTTCTAGCATCTAAAGCCATGTTCAGAGCACACAAGAAGAGGTAACAGTCAAGCCGGGCCATGTTTGGGGAAAAAACATTGTAATAAAAAAAATCCTGTGCAAAAATGTTGCTTTAGGGATTTTCAATCCAAATTAACAGCATATTTTGAGATACTTAAATTTAGTTTAATTGGACTTCCCTGATAGATCAGGGATAAAGAATCTGCCTGCCAATGCAGGAGACATAGGAGATGCCGGATCAATCCTTGGGTCAGGAAGATCCCCTGAAGGAGGAAATGGCAACCCACTCCATTAACCTTCCCTGGACAATCCTATGGACAGAGGAACCTGGTGGGCTACAGTCCACGGGGTCACCAAAGAGTGGAACACAACTTAGTGACTAAACAAACAATTTAGTCTTATACAGATGACTACCATTTCATTCCCCAACAAGTGCTATATACGAAACTTTATTAAATCATATTCTGAAAACTTTATGTCTATTTTATTATTGTTGAGAGTTCTCTCTTTCGAAATAGAGAATGAAAAGGCCCAATTGATTCTGAAAGGGAACAAAACCCAACAGCTCTAAAACTGTCTTTTTGGTTTGAGACTTATCTGGGGTTGATTGTTTTTAATGAGAGACAAAGACTCGGGAAGTCTTTCCTTTTACCTCCCACTTAATTGCTGATAATTTAGATAAGGTATCCAGCCCAGAAAGAGCCCTCTCAACAAGAGAGATCTACTGGAAACATGGGCTACTGTGGTAAGGGAACTCACCAGGGCCTGGAGACCAAAGTCCACTTTGTGTTCTCTTTGTCTCTATGGCATAGCAAACACTCCTTTTCAAAACCTTTGTTTTTTCATTTCCATGTGAATTCCCTCTCTCTTTAAAGCCCCAAACCCCTACCCTCTTCTTCTCTCAGGTGGCATACAAGCCTTTATTGCCTAGATCATTCTTGGGCCTCACAGACTTATGGAGCCCCTATATGTTATTCAATTTGGTTTTCCCTTGTTCATCTGTCTCATGTCCATTCAAATCCTAGAGGAGTCAGAAGAAACTAGAAAAGGTAGAGGGAAAGTTTTTCTTCCTCCTCCAGGAGTCAAAGTACAATAACAATATTGTAATTGATACAAATATTCCATGACTGATCTATTTTTCACTAGTGGCACATATGTTTCAGAGGCATATGCTTTTAAAATTATTTTCTGAGCTCTTTGGTTACATTTAAGATGAGTTATCAAATATTCACTATTGTGAAATGTAGTATTTTCTAATTTTTACTATCATAAAATATGTCTCAACTATTTGATTTAAAAAGTAGAATATAAGAAGAAAAAAACACTGGATGAGGAATGAAAATACTCACACACTTTCAGTATTATGGCTTTTGGATTATCGAAACCTCTCTTGACTTCTTTTCCTACATACAGAATAATGGAGTTGGGCAAACTGAACTAATGTTGTCTCCAGAATGACAATTCTATAACTCAATTACTGAAATCATATTCAGAAGAGCTATTAATGAACTCACAAAGCAAAGAAATGTGTGATCATTTTAAGTTACAGAACTTTATTTTTTCATGAAATTATGCACATTTGACTTATTATATTTCCACTGATGGAAATTTAAATCAACTTATACCTGCATGTTTGCCCAAACATAATTTATTTTTCATTTTCATCATAATTTTTGATTTTGCAAATTATGAATCATTTAGGCATATAGAAAATCAGAAAATAAAAAGAAGACACCTCTATTGATTATAATGAGATTAAATACATCAATATTTAAGAATAATTTAAAAACAACATATGCATGTCAGTTACTAATCCATATTATCTCCTATTCTCTTTATTAAAAAAGATGATTATGTTATTGTCCTGAAGAGACCACTTAACAGTGGAAAGGAGACTCCATGAACTCTTGAATTTTTTTTTAATTTTTTTGATTCAGGGTAGCTTAGGTCTGCCTACTTGCTTTTGATTCTTGGGTCTATTTAATAAGTACTATCATGGTTATCAGTAGCTATGGCTAATTATTTTATTATACTTACATAGGTGTCAATAATTGGACAAATCTCAGTATTTCATATATAAACTTTCAGTTATTCTTTCTGTGCTATTGAGCTTTGTCTCTTTTCTTTGTCTCTATAAGAAGGTCATGACAAAAAGAGATTTCTTTATGAATATATTTCGAGTTCTCTTCACTAGTCCTATTTAAATGGACATCAGATTACTCATACTCTTGCTATTCTTCAAAATTTAATTAATTTTAAAATTATTGCCACTATAACCAAATTGAGCTTAGCTCTTGAAAGGACACAAATACATTCATTCTGAAAGTATCACTTCTCTATGCCTTCTTTCCCTTTCTCTGTCTTCATGGTGCTTTTATTCTTCAAGGGCCTGAAATGACACAATTCAGGGGCAATAGACTATGAAGAGAAAATTTAGCACTTTGTTTGCATTCTCGTTCCACTACCTATTCTTTTAATCACTTTATTTGTTCTTACTTTCTCTTCTCAATGGCCACCTTTAACAATTTTAACTTTTGACCACTGATGGAAATTTTCTAGAATCAATTCTATAACTCAATTACTGAAATCATATTCAGAAGAGCTATTAATGAACTCACAAAGCAAAGAAATGTGTGATCATTTTAAGTTACAGAACTTTATTTTTTCATGAAATTATGCACATTTGACTTATTATATTTCCACTGATGGAAATTTAAATCAACTTATACCTGCATGTTTGCCCAAACATAATTTATTTTCATTTTCATCATAATTTTTGATTTTGCAAATTATGAATCATTTAGGCATATAGAAAATCAGAAAATAAAAAGAAGACACCTCTATTGATTATAATGAGATTAAATACATCAATATTTAAGAATAATTTAAAAACAACATATGCATGTCAGTTACTAATCCATATTATCTCCTATTCTCTTTATTAAAAAAGATGATTATGTTATTGTCCTGAAGAGACCACTTAACAGTGGAAAGGAGACTCCATGAACTCTTGAATTTTTTTTTAATTTTTTTGATTCAGGGTAGCTTAGGTCTGCCTACTTGCTTTTGATTCTTGGGTCTATTTAATAAGTACTATCATGGTTATCAGTAGCTATGGCTAATTATTTTATTATACTTACATAGGTGTCAATAATTGGACAAATCTCAGTATTTCATATATAAACTTTCAGTTATTCTTTCTGTGCTATTGAGCTTTGTCTCTTTTCTTTGTCTCTATAAGAAGGTCATGACAAAAAGAGATTTCTTTATGAATATATTTCGAGTTCTCTTCACTAGTCCTATTTAAATGGACATCAGATTACTCATACTCTTGCTATTCTTCAAAATTTAATTAATTTTAAAATTATTGCCACTATAACCAAATTGAGCTTAGCTCTTGAAAGGACACAAATACATTCATTCTGAAAGTATCACTTCTCTATGCCTTCTTTCCCTTTCTCTGTCTTCATGGTGCTTTTATTCTTCAAGGGCCTGAAATGACACAATTCAGGGGCAATAGACTATGAAGAGAAAATTTAGCACTTTGTTTGCATTCTCGTTCCCACTACCTATTCTTTTAATCACTTTATTTGTTCTTACTTTCTCTTCTCAATGGCCACCTTTAACAATTTTAACTTTTTGAAACAGCACCATTGTGTAATGATAGTAATGATAGTTGTCCTTGTTCCATTTGGTATTTGCTAAGAACCTCAGCTAATGGATGTCATTATACCCATGTTTGTCATCCTGTAGCTAGCCACTGATTCACTGATATGAATCTTTTGGAAAAATTATGATAATGTTAACATTACTAAACTCTCGCTCTGAACCAAGCAACGTGCAAAAGAGCTTTGCAAATATTATTGCTAATTTACTATGCAATAAGCAAATTAGCATCATCTCCTAAGCTGAGAGGGTCTAAGTAATTCACCCAGGTCACAAAGTTTATCAAAGGACAGTTTCTGAATGTGGGACTGCTGAAGTCTAGTGTCTACATAATTTATGCTACTAAATAGCGCTGAGTAAAATGTGGTAGTTTGTCCAAGTGCTGGCTCAAGATATTATAGGCAAGGAAATAAAAATTTCCCTGTAACAAGGAGACAGTGATTAATTTGCTTCATTAGAGAAGAAAAAGGTCCTCTATCAAACATGTAGTAATTTATTACTCAATTAGTCTAAAATCATCCAGAAGTGTTTGAACAAACCTCCTCTAAGTAAAGCTTGTTTTTAACCTTTTCTTAAATATGAGCCATGGGAAAATGATAATAATGCCAGTCATTGGGCATTGCCAAAGTTCTTAAAATTTACAAAGTTAAGGCATGACATTATAAAAAGGCAGAAATAAGTGAAACAATTATTATGATTATGGTTCCAATTGTACTATTCTATTGAATACACTTCAAAGTATGCAATTCACCATTTTTTTAATTATCCAGGAAACGGGTAAATCACTTCTTCCAAGCAATATTATGAAGAGAATTAAATCAGACCATGCATTTAAAAATGCCTTATACTTAAGCCATCCATCTTGAAAGTACTGTAAATTTTGTACAGTGGCTGTAACACTGAGAACCATTATTTTTCATCTAATTTGGGAAAAGATATAATAAAGTGAATACACATTTTGTAAATCACAGTTATCATCACACCAAACATAGGTTATAAGGCTTATAACTTGTCTGCTTCTTTTCCTTTAAAAGAGCACCAGGTATCAACTTTTTTACTGGAATAATCGTATTAATACATTAAAGAACTTTATTGTTTTCCTTTTAATCTATAGATCAATTGATTTATGAATGAGTGTCAAATTAAATATTATTTTATTTGAAAAAGAGAATCTACCTAAATACTGTATACATTGAAAGTTTCTTTTCATCCTAAAAGTTTTACAGTAGAATGATTTCTCTAATGGATAACACCATACCTAAGAAGTTTTACCATCATCTGATTTTTCATTTGACTCTGATTGAAATTGTTCTAAGTGGGAGTGTGCTAATTTGGCCAACGGATGGTAGCCATTGGTTAAACATAAAGATGATTTTAGAAGAGCTGATTCAAAGAAATCACAATGTAACCGTCCTGGCTTCATCAGTGACTCTGTTCATCAACTCCAATCCTGACTCTCCTGTGAATTTTGAGGTGATACCTGTTTCCTACAATAAGAGCAATATAGATTCCTTAATTGAACATATGATAATGCTGTGGATAGATCACAGACCGACTCCTCTCACCCTCTGGACTTTCTACAAAGAACTAGGAAAGCTCCTAGATACTTTTTTTCAAATTAATATACAAATCTGTGATGGAGTATTAAGCAACCCCAAGTTAATGGCAAGACTTCGGAAAAGTGGTTTTGACGTGTTGCTAGCCGACCCAGTAACAATCTGTGGAGACCTGGTTGCTCTGAAATTAGGAATTCCTTTCCTGTACACATTGAGGTTTTCCCCAGCGTCAACAGTGGAGCGACACTGTGGAAAAATTCCAGCACCTGTGTCCTATGTACCTGCAGCACTTTCTGAACTCACTGACCAGATGACCTTCAGTGAAAGGCTTAAAAATACCATATCCTATCCATTGCAAGACTATATATTTCAATCCTACTGGGGAGAGTGGAATTCATACTACAGTAAAGTCCTAGGTAAGTCTCTAAAAGGTACTCTTACTAATAATTCCAGATTTCTTATTTATTCTTATTGTTGATACAGCAAAAGGTTTCCATAACATTGCCCATGCCAAGCTGAAGTAAATACATGCATGCTAAGTCGCTTCAATCGTGTCTGACTCTTTGTGACCCCATGGGTTGTTGCCTGTGAGGTTAGGTTGCCATTTCTTCCTCCAGAGGATCTTCCTGACACAGGGATCGAACCTGCATATTATAAGTCTCTTGCATTGGCAGACAGATTTTTTACCATTAATTATTATATATTATATGATTGTACACAAATATTATTTTTGAAAAATTCCTAAACAATGGAATGGTGATATTAATGTGTATGGTGTTGTCTCAAACAATCTTGTGCCAATTTAGGTAATAGCTTTTCAGTGTATAAGTCAATCTTCAAATATAAATGAAAATGCCTTTACAAGGATAAATTATTACACTGCTAAAAAATACTTTTGATCTGACACCCGATTTACTTTCCCTTCTTCATTCTTTATTTTTTTTCTTTGTCTGAGGAAGCTTTAAAAGTCTAGGATTAAGCATTGGAAACTTAAACTTATCCTCTTCTCTGCCTCTCTCCATCCATCTCACCACTCTGCAGCTCCCATGGGTGCTTGGGCGAGCACTGCCTCCAGCTTAATTGCTCAGGGACCTTGGACAAGCCTCAGTGTTCCTTGCTTTGCTTATTCTTTATGAGAATAACGCAAAATAAAATAAATTGTCAAGGCCAGTCCTGGTTCATTGTTTGTATTATTTTTTCTGATCTTCATCTATCTTCCTTTCTTTATTTTTCTATTTTTTTTTTTAATTTCCTGAATGCTTTTTTCTCTAGTTCTATTAGAAGAAGTAGAGATACTAATTTACAGCAAAAATAATAGTGATGCTATCAATGACACTTTCTCACAAAGGTAATATGCAAAAAGCTATTCATTTACTCTGAAAAGATTGAGAGCATGAGGAAGAAGGTGGCCACAGGATGAGGTGGTTGGATGGCATCATCGACCCAATGAACATGAGTTTTAGCAAACTCAGAAAGATAGTGAAGACAGGAAACCTGTTGTTCTGCAGTCCACAGTAAAGTCCTAGGTAAGTCTCTAAAAGGTACTCTTACTAATAATTCCAGATTTCTTATTTATTCTTATTGTTGATACAGCAAAAGGTTTCCATAACATTGCCCATGCCAAGCTGAAGTAAATACATGCATGCTAAGTCGCTTCAATCGTGTCTGACTCTTTGTGACCCCATGGGTTGTTGCCTGTGAGGTTAGGTTGCCATTTCTTCCTCCAGAGGATCTTCCTGACACAGGGATCGAACCTGCATATTATAAGTCTCTTGCATTGGCAGACAGATTTTTTACCATTAATTATTATATATTATATGATTGTACACAAATATTATTTTTGAAAAATTCCTAAACAATGGAATGGTGATATTAATGTGTATGGTGTTGTCTCAAACAATCTTGTGCCAATTTAGGTAATAGCTTTTCAGTGTATAAGTCAATCTTCAAATATAAATGAAAATGCCTTTACAAGGATAAATTATTACACTGCTAAAAAATACTTTTGATCTGACACCCGATTTACTTTCCCTTCTTCATTCTTTATTTTTTTTCTTTGTCTGAGGAAGCTTTAAAAGTCTAGGATTAAGCATTGGAAACTTAAACTTATCCTCTTCTCTGCCTCTCTCCATCCATCTCACCACTCTGCAGCTCCCATGGGTGCTTGGGCGAGCACTGCCTCCAGCTTAATTGCTCAGGGACCTTGGACAAGCCTCAGTGTTCCTTGCTTTGCTTATTCTTTATGAGAATAACGCAAAATAAAATAAATTGTCAAGGCCAGTCCTGGTTCATTGTTTGTATTATTTTTTCTGATCTTCATCTATCTTCCTTTCTTTATTTTTCTATTTTTTTTTTTTAATTTCCTGAATGCTTTTTTCTCTAGTTCTATTAGAAGAAGTAGAGATACTAATTTACAGCAAAAATAATAGTGATGCTATCAATGACACTTTCTCACAAAGGTAATATGCAAAAAGCTATTCATTTACTCTGAAAAGATTGAGAGCATGAGGAAGAAGGTGGCCACAGGATGAGGTGGTTGGATGGCATCATCGACCCAATGAACATGAGTTTTAGCAAACTCAGAAAGATAGTGAAGGACAGGGAAACCTGTTGTTCTGCAGTCCATGGGGCTGCAAAGAGTCAGACAGAACTGAGCAACTGAACAATAGCAACAATGCTATATCAATTATGAAGGATTACATTTGTGTTGAATATTATTTATACCAAACTACACAGAACTCTGAAATGACAATGCCCTAATTATACTATCCTGAGACTATGTAATTAGAACATAGTCACCAAATATTTGTAGAATATAAATGACCTCTGGGACATACAGAATCTCCTTTTTCAAAGGAAGTCATCATGACAAATTATATAATGTGTGTAAAGCTTTTGTGAAACAGAATGTTCCCAACTTCTCATTTTCACAGGACAATAATCTAGCTTCAGAAATAAGAAATTCAATATCTTATTACTTAAATCCTTTATGCTCCTCGTGTTACTAAACATAATTGGACAGCATAATCTATCTGGAATATTTTCTTTCAAATAGAAGTATATTTTCAAGGAGAACTAGTAAAATCCAACCTGTCCTTTGTTTTCACTTACATTCTTAAAGTATTAGAGACACCTGTTAAATGTAAACTGATACTGAAACAAGGCAGTTTATATTTGATATTATTATCTTTGAACACAGGAGGTTTCATAACATCAAGTGCTAGGGAGTTTCCATTTCAATGGCTGTTCTTCAGTTCTGTGAGAAAAATAGACTAGAAAAATAAAATGTGGTAGAAAACAACAACAAAAACCCACAAACATCTATTTTTAAATAAACACAAGTAAGTAACAAGGAAATATCTAATTGCACTTGTTAAAAATCCTGCTTTATTTATCAGTGAGGCTACCATAAATGAAAATGATCATCAATTCAATTTTAAATATACTTCTAACTCCTTATGGGACAGGCCTATCTAGGAATATATGCTGATTGTTGTTATTCACAGTCAGGAGTGAATCTATGAATAAATCTTGCCCTGACTAATTATTCTGGAAGTCATCTTCAAACTACACTGAGCCTGATCACTTCTCCAACCCCAGACAGATTGCTGTACATGCAGCATGTAGGTCATTCTCAATTGGACAGGATTAGGACCTAGCCTTTGCTACAGCTATAGGAAGGCCAAGCACTTGAATGTTGTAATGAAAACAGTTAAACTGGTAAAGAAACTGAATGGTCCTATTTCACCTGTATCCTGTGGTTTCTTGGTCTGTCTCTGTTTTTCCCAGCATACTTCAGACAGAAGAGAGGAAAACTCGGTACTAATCTGTGTACCACTCAGCCTGGTTACCCTCTGCTGATTTAAAAATGTACAATGTAAGAGTTGTGAGTTAAGTTTTATTTAGGGTAATATGAAGACTACAGCCTAGGAGAAAGCACCTCAGATAGCTCTGAAAAACTGTTCCAAGGAGGTAGAGGAAAAGGTCAGTACATATGTGCTTTTGGTAAAAGGGGAGTACATGCAATCAAGAACATATTTTTATAGAAAGTTTCTGCTGGTCTCATGAAGTTTCTGATAATCACAAGGAATAGTCATCACCATTAAGGATTTTGGTGCTTTTCTAGATATGAAGAGATAAAAGAATAGGGCTCATAAAATCAGCTCCTGAGAATATCTATCTGAAGACCTGTCCTGCCAGTTTCCTGGAGTACATACTGCCTCATTTCTGCTTTCCATCCTGAACTTCCTCAAGGGGTGTTGAAGGTCAGCAACTGCCATGGCACATGATTTAATCCTTGTAGAGGTAGATGGGGGCATCAGTTTATTGATATATACTTTGAACACAGGAGGTTTCATAACATCAAGTGCTAGGGAGTTTCCATTTCAATGGCTGTTCTTCAGTTCTGTGAGAAAAATAGACTAGAAAAATAAAATGTGGTAGAAAACAACAACAAAACCCACAAACATCTATTTTAAATAAACACAAGTAAGTAACAAGGAAATATCTAATTGCACTTGTTAAAAATCCTGCTTTATTTATCAGTGAGGCTACCATAAATGAAAATGATCATCAATTCAATTTTAAATATACTTCTAACTCCTTATGGGACAGGCCTATCTAGGAATATATGCTGATTGTTGTTATTCACAGTCAGGAGTGAATCTATGAATAAATCTTGCCCTGACTAATTATTCTGGAAGTCATCTTCAAACTACACTGAGCCTGATCACTTCTCCAACCCCAGACAGATTGCTGTACATGCAGCATGTAGGTCATTCTCAATTGGACAGGATTAGGACCTAGCCTTTGCTACAGCTATAGGAAGGCCAAGCACTTGAATGTTGTAATGAAAACAGTTAAACTGGTAAAGAAACTGAATGGTCCTATTTCACCTGTATCCTGTGGTTTCTTGGTCTGTCTCTGTTTTTCCCAGCATACTTCAGACAGAAGAGAGGAAAACTCGGTACTAATCTGTGTACCACTCAGCCTGGTTACCCTCTGCTGATTTAAAAAAATGTACAATGTAAGAGTTGTGAGTTAAGTTTTATTTAGGGTAATATGAAGACTACAGCCTAGGAGAAAGCACCTCAGATAGCTCTGAAAAACTGTTCCAAGGAGGTAGAGGAAAAGGTCAGTACATATGTGCTTTTGGTAAAAGGGGAGTACATGCAATCAAGAACATATTTTTTATAGAAAGTTTCTGCTGGTCTCATGAAGTTTCTGATAATCACAAGGAATAGTCATCACCATTAAGGATTTTGGTGCTTTTCTAGATATGAAGAGATAAAAGAATAGGGCTCATAAAATCAGCTCCTGAGAATATCTATCTGAAGACCTGTCCTGCCAGTTTCCTGGAGTACATACTGCCTCATTTCTGCTTTCCATCCTGAACTTCCTCAAGGGGTGTTGAAGGTCAGCAACTGCCATGGCACATGATTTAATCCTTGTAGAGGTAGATGACAGGCAGCCATGGCAAGTGCCAGTTTATGGTTGATATCTGCTTTTGCCTGTAAGTACCAAGTAGGTTCCATATTGATTCCTCTTTCCTTGTTGCTAAATTTCAGATGGATTCCCTAGAACTAAACTTATATTTCCCCAGACTATTAAAAAAAAAAACATAAAATAAATGAGCCTCTTAACGTTTCCTCTCTAGCCCACTTGCCTGAAACTGGGCTAAATTACTCAGTACGGTTTTTACATTTGATTTCTGGTTCCTTTTGTTTCATTTGTTTTTCTGTATTCCACTCCCATTCTAATTCATATTGCCAACATCTCTTTTACCCTGAAAATGTGGCTCCTATGGTCAGTGCTGTGAGCTTTTAAAGTAAAATTCTGTGCAACCTTTCTTTGCAAGTAAAATATGCTCATAGATTGTACAGCTCATTGCAGTTTCACAGTATAAACCCATGCAACCAGCACCCGAGCCAAGAAGCAAAACTTTATTACACCCATAATTCCTATCCCTCCTCATACCAGTGCTGACCATACCCATTTAAGGATAACAACTTTCTTGACTTCTAACACCATAGATTAAATTTGCCTGATTTTAAACTGTATAAGTAAACCACAGAGAATGACTCTTTCATATTTTGCCCCTTTTATTAAGCACCATGCTTTTTACATTTGTCCAAGTTGTCACATGTAGGCATAGCATGTTCATTCTCATAGCTATACAGAGTCTATTGAATTAATATATATCTTACTTAGCCATTCTACTGTCGATGGTCATGTTGGCTCTCTTGGTTTTGGCTATGTATGATAACAAACATTCTTGTACAAGTCTTTTGGTTAATATATGTATGTCGTACTAAAAAGTGTATCTGTAAGAATGGAATTGCTAATTCAGAAGGTATGAATCTGTTTAGCTTTAGAAAGTACTGCTAAATTTCAAGCTCTTGCACCAGTTAATAATCTCATCAGTCATTCACTAGGATTCCAATTATTCTCCATTTTCACTTAACTGGTCATTTCTTTTTGCTCTTTTACTTTGATTGTGACCATAATGAAGCGCAGTGCTATATTATTATCTTTTAACAATGAGATAAATTATTGACAAATAATTTGCATATGCTTTTAAGTACATAAAACACACAGTGATTTGCATATCAAATGTATATACATTTGGAACCAACACATCAATTAATCCCTAAGATCCCTTTCTAACATAGCTGCTCTCCAGACCTTTTCAGATACTCATCAGACTGAATAACTTCTCCCACTTAGCTCATCCTTCTTATTTACTTCCATCTGTGACCCTGTTCCTCTTTCTCCATATTCAGTCATCTTCATGTAGTGACTAGAGAGGCTTGTGTCAGGTACCATCAGCACTTGCAGTAAATGAGTAAGGACTCCATGAAACAGAATAATGCTTGATTTCCAGCTCCAGGGATGAGGACCAAACACTCACATAGAGGAGCTTGTGATACCCAGTTCCCCCAACTTCCTCCAGCCCCTGTGGAGACCAAGCTGGTGTGTGAGTCAGGAGATGGCAGGCCCAGCAGAAGCACCCACTCTCCTGAGCCTCAGGCTGCAAAGCCAGTGACATCAGCAATAGCAAGGCACCAAGGACTCCAAAGCAGTGACATGTCCGCACCAGTAAATACCCCTGAGAGAGAACAGTGTGAAAAGTGTCTACTCTTAGACATAATCAGAGGCAGAGATGGTAAGAAAAACCAAAAACTTGTGCTAATATGCCACCCATCTTGATTTAGATTAAATTTGCCTGATTTTAAACTGTATAAGTAAACCACAGAGAATGACTCTTTCATATTTTGCCCTTTTATTAAGCACCATGCTTTTTACATTTGTCCAAGTTGTCACATGTAGGCATAGCATGTTCATTCTCATAGCTATACAGAGTCTATTGAATTAATATATATCTTACTTAGCCATTCTACTGTCGATGGTCATGTTGGCTCTCTTGGTTTTGGCTATGTATGATAACAAACATTCTTGTACAAGTCTTTTGGTTAATATATGTATGTCGTACTAAAAAGTGTATCTGTAAGAATGGAATTGCTAATTCAGAAGGTATGAATCTGTTTAGCTTTAGAAAGTACTGCTAAATTTCAAGCTCTTGCACCAGTTAATAATCTCATCAGTCATTCACTAGGATTCCAATTATTCTCCATTTTCACTTAACTGGTCATTTCTTTTTGCTCTTTTACTTTGATTGTGACCATAATGAAGCGCAGTGCTATATTATTATCTTTTAACAATGAGATAAATTATTGACAAATAATTTGCATATGCTTTTAAAGTACATAAAACACACAGTGATTTGCATATCAAATGTATATACATTTGGAACCAACACATCAATTAATCCCTAAGATCCCTTTCTAACATAGCTGCTCTCCAGACCTTTTCAGATACTCATCAGACTGAATAACTTCTCCCACTTAGCTCATCCTTCTTATTTACTTCCATCTGTGACCCTGTTCCTCTTTCTCCATATTCAGTCATCTTCATGTAGTGACTAGAGAGGCTTGTGTCAGGTACCATCAGCACTTGCAGTAAATGAGTAAGGACTCCATGAAACAGAATAATGCTTGATTTCCAGCTCCAGGGATGAGGACCAAACACTCACATAGAGGAGCTTGTGATACCCAGTTCCCCCAACTTCCTCCAGCCCCTGTGGAGACCAAGCTGGTGTGTGAGTCAGGAGATGGCAGGCCCAGCAGAAGCACCCACTCTCCTGAGCCTCAGGCTGCAAAGCCAGTGACATCAGCAATAGCAAGGCACCAAGGACTCCAAAGCAGTGACATGTCCGCACCAGTAAATACCCCTGAGAGAGAACAGTGTGAAAAGTGTCTACTCTTAGACATAATCAGAGGCAGAGATGGTAAGAAAAACCAAAAACTTGTGCTAATATGCCACCCACTGATAAACAATCTACTTTCTAATCCATGGAATTATTCCAATAAAGTGAAAGAAGGAAAATTCTACCTAAGGAAGAAAGGCATTCAACTATTTCAAATGGGCCATCAGAGGAACAACTCAATCTCCATGAAGATCCATAGTAACATTGTACCACAAAAAGAAAATGAAAATTCTCCAGAAATTAAACTTAAATTTATGGACAATCATGATCTGACAGAGAATTCAAAATAACTATCATAGACAAACCCACAAAGTGATAAGAAAACTCAGGCAATTCATTGGGTTCAGGAACAAGATTAATTAATAGGAAGACTAATTTACCAGGGATATTTAAACTCTTTCAGGAGGCCATGCTTAAATTCCTGGGTCAGGAAAATTACCCAGAGAAGAGATAGGCTACCCACTCCAGTATTCTTGGGCTTCCCTGGTGGCTCAGACAATAGAGAACCTGCCTGTAATGTAGGAGCTCTGCATTTGATTCCTGGGTTGGGAAGACCCCCTGGAGGAGGGCATGGCAACCCACTCCAGTATTCTGGTCTGGAAACTCCCATAGACAGAGGAACCTAGTGGGATAGAGCCTGTGGGGTTGCAAAGAGTCAGACATGACCAAGCAGTTAAACACAGAAGCAAAGAAAATCTGGAGCTGAAGAACTCAATACACTTGGAAGTACCTTGCTTACTGATTTCAAACTATATATCATGTGTACTAAGTTGTTTTAGTCATGTCCAACTCATTGCAGTTCCATGGACTATATAGCCTGCCAGGGCCCTCTGTCCATGGGGATTCTCCAGGCAGGGATACTGGAGTGGGTTGCCATTTCCTTCTTCAGGGGATGTTCCCAACCAAAGGATTAAACCTATGTCTCTTATGTTTCCTGCATGGGCAGGCAGATTCTTGACCACTAGCACCACCTGGGAAGTCCTTCAAACTATATTGCAAAGCTATAGTAATCGAGACAGCATGTAACTGGCTGAAAAAAACAGACACATAAATCAATGAAACAGAATTGAGAGACCAGAAATAAATTCATGCATGTGTAAAGAATTAATTTATGAAAAAGTAACAAGGAACTTACAATGGAGAAATGATACTCTCTTCAATACATGGGTACAGAAAAAACTCAACACAAAAATTTACATTGCAATCACGGATTGCACTGTTTTACTGAAGTATCCATGATGTCGTAGTTATTATTTTTATTGCTTTCTAATTCTAAAATTATCAGTATTATATATGTGTGTGTGTGTGTGTGTGTGTGTCTGTGTGTGTGGGTGTCTAGGTTGATGATGTTGCTGATATTGTTTAAAGCTGAACATACCTATTTGTATATGGCTAAGACACAAGTAACAATGAACACACCTAACATACTCATCTTGATTTATAAGTGCCATTCTCTATTAAAATGAACTAGCATTTGTTGAAGAAACGGGCAATTTTAAGGTTGGCGCAGTGAAAATAATAAATGATCCTGAAATATTTGTTATTTTAGTAAGTTAAAAAGTGCTTGAAAGTGCTGGGGCCTGGGGTACTATAGTCTGTGGGATCACAAAGTGTTGGATATGACTGGTGATTGAGCACATGCTAGGAAAACTCATAGTAATAATTCCTGAAGGATATACAGAATTCTCTACTTAATTTGCAACTGTTTATGTCTAAAATGACTACTTCTTTCAACGTTGAAAATAACTGGAAGATTTGGTTAAGAGAACAAAAATTTAGAGCTTAGTTATGCAGTCTGGTTGCATGCCAAAGCTCTAAAGCTCTAAAAATGCACAAGCTCTAAAGAGTGAAAAAAGATTTGAAAAAGGAAGCACCAACAATTAGATTCAGAGGCCTTAGTCTATTATTCATGCATTTTTATCATCCTATCATTATTTCCATTTTTTATTCAAAACAATTCTATGTAACATCTTCTGATTTCTCTTTTGGATCACTGTATATTTGCACAGTTGTGCATAATCTGTTCTTCAATCTATCCATAGACTTAAATCTGATTTGTTGAATTCTTAAATTCCAGAAATTCACCAAGTTTCTCTAGGAAATTTTGACCATTATTCTTTTTAATCTCTTGTTCCTTGCCCATATTTTGTCTTTGCTCTTATACCCTTAAATATATTGTACACAATTATTTTATTGTTCATTTCAGAAAATAATACTTCAAATGATTGTGTTTATATTCTGCCTCTGCTGCTTTTGCTGGTTCTCAGTCTTCAAAGCCTTGCTTTTCTATAATAGGGAGGTGCTTATTTACCTTAAAATTTTATCAGTGGGAACCTTTGAAATTGGATTCAAAGTTTCTTCAAAGAGGTTTTTTGAGTTTAAGCTCAAAGTCCATATGAAGACTGACTGTATTAAGAGTTCTAAGGGAAGATGTATTTTCATCTACACAATGCCAAGTCAAAACTAGCAGTTTTCCTTGCTGTAAACTTCTGTGTGAAGGAATCTGTTAGAAAAAGCAAGACCAAATGTTGAGAATCTAGCATTGCAAGAACATATGAGGGTGTGAGGTTTTGGGCAAGGCTTCAGACTTTTGTTCTCCCTACACTTGCCATATACTGTGTGTTCTACAAAGAAACAATAAGCTTGAACATCAGAATTTCTACATTGACTTTGCTTAGGGGTTTCGTCTGCTGATATTTTACTTTCTCACAAATCACAAATAAATTTTTATGGGGCAATTTTGTATTTCATTCAGAATTTAAATGTTTCAGTTGGATATAAGTGAACATATGCCTATACTTTTAAATTTATGCAAATTTAATCCTTTGAAATCTGAGGTCTGCCTTACTCTTCCCATATAATAAAACAAATTAGATATTTTCCTATCTAATAATATGTATTTTGAGGTCATTTTCTGAACTATGATATATACCTTTGCTCTCTTTGACTTCATTTAAACTTTTTACAATGTATGAACTTTGTCATAGTGATTAGATAGATTTATCAACCTTTAATCACTTTTGAGTTATTTGTCTATATAAAGTGACTTTTATCTTTCTAAGATTATAATATTTTCTCAATTTGCTTCTAATGGATTTATGGTTTTGTCCTAACTCCCTGTTTTCTGATTCTCCTTTGAATTTTGCTTTTTACCAGTTACTAGTAGAATTTATACAAAGTTTCAATTTTTCTACATGACACACCTTTCAATCCTTGATCCTAGATTTTTCTGTGCATATTTAAGCAGACCTACTCTATGTTTTTGTTTTGGAAAAACAGAAAAAAATTTCAAGAGATCTGTCTCTTTCAAATTAACAAAATAAATATAGTCTTGTAACTATAACTCTTGATATAACCATGTCACACTTCTTAGAACACAGATACATTAATATTCCTTTCACTTCTAAATTACACTTTTCAACCTATTAAGTAGACTCTTAGATCCTTGTTCAGTTGCCCGGTCATGTCTCTTTGCAACCCCATGGACTGCAGCATTCCAGGTCTCCCTGTCCCTCATCATCTCCCCAAATTTGCCCAAGTTCATGTTCGTTGCATCAGTGGTGCCATCCAGCCATCTCATCCTCTTATCCTCTTCTTCTACCCTCAATCTTTCCCAGCATTGGGGACTCTTCCAGTGAGTCGGCTGTTTGTATCAGTTGACCAAAGTACCAGAGCTTCAGTTTCAGAAAAGCAAGACCAAATGTTGAGAATCTAGCATTGCAAGAACATATGAGGGTGTGAGGTTTTGGGCAAGGCTTCAGACTTTGTTCTCCCTACACTTGCCATATACTGTGTGTTCTACAAAGAAACAATAAGCTTGAACATCAGAATTTCTACATTGACTTTGCTTAGGGGTTTCGTCTGCTGATATTTTACTTTCTCACAAATCACAAATAAATTTTTATGGGGCAATTTTGTATTTCATTCAGAATTTAAATGTTTCAGTTGGATATAAGTGAACATATGCCTATACTTTTAAATTTATGCAAATTTAATCCTTTGAAATCTGAGGTCTGCCTTACTCTTCCCATATAATAAAACAAATTAGATATTTTCCTATCTAATAATATGTATTTTGAGGTCATTTTCTGAACTATGATATATACCTTTGCTCTCTTTGACTTCATTTAAACTTTTTACAATGTATGAACTTTGTCATAGTGATTAGATAGATTTATCAACCTTTAATCACTTTTGAGTTATTTGTCTATATAAAGTGACTTTTATCTTTCTAAGATTATAATATTTTCTCAATTTGCTTCTAATGGATTTATGGTTTTGTCCTAACTCCCTGTTTTCTGATTCTCCTTTGAATTTTGCTTTTTACCAGTTACTAGTAGAATTTATACAAAGTTTAATTTTTCTACATGACACACCTTTCAATCCTTGATCCTAGATTTTTCTGTGCATATTTAAGCAGACCTACTCTATGTTTTTGTTTTGGAAAAACAGAAAAAACTTTCAAGAGATCTGTCTCTTTCAAATTAACAAAATAAATATAGTCTTGTAACTATAACTCTTGATATAACCATGTCACACTTCTTAGAACACAGATACATTAATATTCCTTTCACTTCTAAATTACACTTTTCAACCTATTAAGTAGACTCTTAGATCCTTGTTCAGTTGCCCGGTCATGTCTCTTTGCAACCCCATGGACTGCAGCATTCCAGGTCTCCCTGTCCCTCATCATCTCCCCAAATTTGCCCAAGTTCATGTTCGTTGCATCAGTGGTGCCATCCAGCCATCTCATCCTCTTATCCTCTTCTTCTACCCTCAATCTTTCCCAGCATTGGGGACTCTTCCAGTGAGTCGGCTGTTTGTATCAGTTGACCAAAGTACCAGAGCTTCAGTTTCAGCATCAGTCTTTTCAGTGAGTATTTGGGGTTGATTTCCTTTAACATTGACAGGCTTGCTCTCTTTGCTGTCCCAAAGGACTTAGTTAACTCATAATTCCATCATTACCTTCCTCCACCAAGCAACCTCTTTCATGGTCTCTGCCTTTCCTCAATTTATTTCTACTTTCTATGATCCATCCATTTTTATATTTGTAAAAGTATATGGACGAAATATTAATTATTTGGGTAACTTATTTTCTGTGATAATCTATGAGATCATTTTGAATTAGAAGTGTATCTTACTTGTGCCTTTATAGCCTGTGAATGGTATAGAATCCAGTAAAAAATAAGTGCTAAAAGTTGTTTGTTGAAAGTATGAAATATCAAAGGTTTTGGAGAACAATTGGAATTGGGCTGAAATACAGATGAATGATTGGAAATAAAATCTGCACTTCTAAGTTTGGCCCTCCCTTGAGATTCAGACATGTCCCATCTTTAATTGACACATGGCAGGTCAAATTAAAATTCCCATAACAAGTCCTCCTTTAGTGTTTTGTGATTTTGCTAGAGTTCTTATCACTCTCTGGTTGCTCAAAGTATAAATTAATCACCTCCTTGTTAATGACTGGTCATTTCTCAGATCTTACCAGTCATGGCTCTCATTCTAAACTCTCCATTCACAAATCAATATTACATTCTTACTGACAATCTCATCAAATCTTGCTTTCATAATATTAAAAAAAAAAGCAAAGTGTGTTAGTTGCTCATTTGTGTCAGACTTTTTGCAACCCCATGGACTGCAGCCCACCAGGCTCCACATCCATGTAATTTACCAGGCAAGAATATTGGAATGGGTATCCATTCCTTTCTCCAGAAGATCTTCTTGACCTAAGGATCGAATCTGAGTCTCCTCCATTGCAGGCAGATTCTATTACATCTGAGTCACCTAATTTTAACCAATTACATATTCACTTTTCTCTACAACTGCAATTCTTTCTGGAGGCCAGAATAATTTTATTAAATGATATATATGATCATTTGCTGGGCCTGATTTGAAAATTGGAGTACATATCTTTACATGGAAATTAAAACTGATCCCAGAATATAGTATTTAAGGCTCTCCAAAGTATCCTATTTTAACTAATATGTCTGCTTTCTGCACAGTTCTGTGTTAGCCTCTGCTCCATACAACTGTATACTTAAATGACCATGGTTTACATATCATTCATCCTTTATTCTGTTCACCTTCAAAACCTTTCTCCAGTAATATTTGCTTCTGGGCTCAGCTGAAAAGTCCCCTCTGTCTTGAACCTTTGTCTGATTTTCTTCACATTAGAGTGAAAGCCTATTCTGAGGCCCTGAAATGATGTATCTTTGTATAGTAGTTAGTATATTCGTATTCCTCTTCTATTATGCAATGTAAGTGTTTTCTACATACTTGCCTGTGACCAACATTATGATGATATACATTTTTGTGTTTCCTTAAAGTTAATTACAGTGTTTCATCACAGGCAGCTTATTATTTGCTCAACATATTTAAATGGGTCCTATCATATCTTAAAAATATCAACACAAATATTATTTCTTAACCTGTTTAAAACAAACTCCTAGTGGGTTCCAATCATTTCATCCAAAATAAATAAATATTTCCTATCTCCTCCTGAACAAATATCATAGAGTACTAGGCCCAGTTACAACTGGCAAAGTTCACTGCATTTAAGTTTCCTGACTTCAGAAATTAATTTTTAACTTGATCCATGTCTAAATTACCACTTCACTTCTGTGCAGAGCAAAGCTTTTGTAGCGCAGTGTGTCAGGGAGCTGCTGTCATGATTTCCAAGAAATGGGTTTCTGCAATTCTCTTGGTACAGCTCTGTTACACTGGCTTTGGATTCTGTGAGAAGGTCCTGGTGTGGCCCTGTGACATGAGCCACTGGCTCAATCTAAAGGTTATTCTGGAGAAGCTGACGGAAAGGGGCCACGAAGTAACTGTGTTGGTGTCTTCACAAAATTTTATCATTGACAACAACAAGCCTCCTACAATGAACTTCGAGGTCTTCTCAGTGCCGCAGGACAAAGAGGTTGCTGAAAGTAATCTACGTGAGTTTTTAGACCAATCTGTTAATGTCATGCCAACATTGTCACCCTGGCAAGCAGCAAAGAAACTGCAAGATTTTTTCCTTAAAATAAGTGCAGATTTAAAGCTTGTGTGTGAAAGTGTTGTCTACAACCAGACAATCATGAAGAAGCTCCAAGACACCAACTATAATGTTATGATTATAGACCCTGTGATGCCATGTGGAGAGCTGATTGCTGAGATTCTGGGAGTTTCTTTTGTGTACACACTAAGACTCTCCTTGGGCAGTACAATGGAGAGATACTGTGGGCAACTTCCAACTCCACCTTCTTACGTGCCTGTTGTCATGGCAGCACTACCAGACAAAATGACCTTTCTGCAAAGGGTAAAAAATTTAATTCTTACCATTTTCTTTGACTTCTGGCTCCAGCAATTTGATACTCAGCTTTGGGACCAGTTTTACAGTGAAATATTAGGTAAGAGACTCTCTTTTCATTCTAAAATAGTTATCAGAAAATCTAAGGAGATTTAAGAAAAGTCTAAGAAGAGGAAAGGAATGTATTTTTAAAACTTTCATTTACTCAAAAATACTTCTTAGTTGATATCAATGGACAAATTTGGTCAATAACAAATCAGGGAGGGGAGGCAAGAAATGTCTTGCCATGGTTCCTCTTTCTCTAGATGACTATCTATTTAGATAGTTCAATGCATAAAAGATTGGTACTAAAACAAAACAAAATAAAATGTAAAACATGGTAAAGAATGTCAATCCAATGGAATATGTATTTTTCTCAGATGCACAATATCACAAAAAGGTCTAGTACACTGACTTTGCATAGAGGAGGATGTTTGATTTCTTATTGATAGAGGGAAAATATTTGTTAAAAGAAGTAGATAGGGGCTTCCCCTGGTGGTCCAGTGGGTAAGGACACCGCCTTGCAGTGCAAGGGGCGCCAGTTCGATTCCTGGCCTGGGAAGATCCCACGTGCCGCGGAGCGGCTGGACCCATGTGTCCAATTACCGAGCCGGAGCTCTGGTGCGCGTGTGCTCAGAGCTGTTGCTCTGCGACGACAGTGGCCACCGCAATGGGAGGCCCACAGGAGCCAAAGAACAAAGACGGATGAAAATGGAGAAATGAAAGACCAGTGGAAGTGGCCCGCCCATCCCCCTCCCTCCCCAGCCCACCCTCCAAAAGATAAATAAATAAATAAATAAATAAGTAAAAAGAAGTAGATAACCTCATTTCCTGATTTTAGTTATAGGCTGAAACCTGAGCCATACTAACAGTGGGATTAAGTTTGGTATCTAACTTACTTTGTCTTAATTTTGCTCTACAAGTTTTGAAAATCATGGAATATTAGATTTAAAATTTAAACCATCCTCCTTCTGGGCTAGAGTACTGTCTATTCCTCTCTCTCATAAATTTGTGATGAAGCTTCAGTAAGTCCTATGTGAACAGCTTCATCATAACAGGTCATCCTGAAATGTTTCCTAGTATGCTTTATACTTCTTGAGGGAGCATAATATAGAAAACTGAAAAATTAAACAGAAACTTGAATTTATAACTTGAGACATTAAAAACAGCATGTTGGGCTTCCCTGGTGGTCCAGTGTGTAAGGACACTGCCTTGCAGTGCAAGGGGCACCAGTTCGATCCCTGGCCTGGAAAGATCCCATATACCGTGGAGTGGTTGGACCAATGTGTCCAACTATCGAGCTGGAGCTCTGGAGCACATGCATCCAGAGCTGGTGCTCTGCAGCGAGAGAGACCACTGCAATGGGAGGCCCACACAGGCCAAAGAACAAAGGTAGATGAAAATAGATAAACCAAAGACCAATAGAAGTGCACCCCTCACAAAAAAAAAGCATGTTTTTCACTTCACTAGTTATGTACATTCTATTTTTAAGTGGCTGCCTTTCCTAAGTAATGGTTTGGCTTTGCAGTTTTCAAATGTCTAGCTCTTATCTGATTTCATCACTAGGATGGTTTCCACTCCAAATATTGTTTTATTTTTAATTGAAATATAGTTGATTTACAATGTGTTAATTTCTGCTGTATAAGAGTGATTAAGTTAAACATATGTCTACGGTCATTTTTTAGTATTCTTTTCCATTGTGATCATCTCAGCATATTGAATATGGTTCTCTGTGCTATACAGTAGGACCTTGTTGCTTATCCATTCTATATATACAGTGTCCATCTGCTGCCCCAGAACTTCCACTCTATCCCTCCCATACCCACCTTCCCCCTTGGCAACTGCAAATCCATTCTTTATAACTTTTATTCTGTTTCTGCCTAATAGATAGGTTCATTTGTGTCAACTATAGATTCTACATAAAAGTGATGCCATGTGGTATTTCTTTCTCTTTCTGACTTACTTCACTTAGTATGATAATCTCTAGTTGCTTCCACATTGCTACAAATGGAATTATTTCATTTTCTTTTATGACTGAGCAGTATTTCATGTATATATGTACTACATCTTCTTTATCCATGCGTCTGTTGATGAACATTAAGATTGTTTCCATGTATTGGCTATTGTGAATACTGCTGCTTCAAACATAGAGGTGCATGTATATTTTTGAATTACAGTTTTTTCCATATGTCTAGAAATAGGATTGCTGAATCATATGGTAATTCTATTTTTATGTTTTAGAGGAAACTTTCTACCGTTTTCCATAGTGGCTATAGCAACTTACATTCCCATCAACAGTGCAGGAAGGTACCCATTTTCCCATACCCTCTCCAGCATTTGTTATCATTCCAAATATAATTTGACAGTCATGAAGAAACATGAACAAAAAACTACCCTTCAGCTCAGCTGGTAAAGAATCTGTCTGCAATGCAGGAGACCTGGGTTTGATTGCTATATCAGGAAGATCCCCTGGACAAGGAAATGGCAACACACTTCAGTATTCTTGCCTGAAGAGTTCCATGGACAGAGGAACCTGGTGCACTACAGTTCATGGGGTCGCAAAGAGTGGGACACAACTGAGTGACAAATACACTCACACATTAGAAATTTTAAGTGATTTATCTTCCTTAATGTAGTAGTTTGCTAGGACTGTTATAACTGGATCAAATATTGGGTGACATAAGAAAAAAAACCAGAAATTTATTTTCTTTCACTTCTGGAAGCTAAAGGTCTAAGACCAAAGTGTTATCAGGGCTGGTTTCCCTTGAGGCCGGTTGGTCTGGCTTGTAGCTTGCAACCTTCTCACTATGTCCTCTCATGGTTGTTCCTCTGTATATGTTCATCCTGCAGGCATGCTAAGTTGTTTCAGTCATGTCCAACTCTTTAAAACTTTATGGACTGTATTTAGTCAGGCTCCTCTGCCCATGAGGTTCTCTAGGCAAGAATACTTGAGTGGGTTGGCATGCCCTCCTCCAGGGGATCTTCCTGGCCCAGGGATTGAACTCACATCTCCGGCATCTTGCATTCACATGTGCCATGTGGTATTTCTTTCTCTTTCTGACTTACTTCACTTAGTATGATAATCTCTAGCTTATGCAAATGGAATTATTTCATTTTCTTTTATGACTGAGCAGTATTTCATGTATATATGTACTACATCTTCTTTATCCATGCGTCTGTTGATGAACATTAAGATTGTTTCCATGTATTGGCTATTGTGAATACTGCTGCTTCAAACATAGAGGTGCATGTATATTTTTGAATTACAGTTTTTTCCATATGTCTAGAAATAGGATTGCTGAATCATATGGTAATTCTATTTTTATGTTTTAGAGGAAACTTTCTACCGTTTTCCATAGTGGCTATAGCAACTTACATTCCCATCAACAGTGCAGGAAGGTACCCATTTTCCCATACCCTCTCCAGCATTTGTTATCATTCCAAATATAATTTGACAGTCATGAAGAAACATGAACAAAAGACTACCCTTCAGCTCAGCTGGTAAAGAATCTGTCTGCAATGCAGGAGACCTGGGTTTGATTGCTATATCAGGAAGATCCCCTGGACAAGGAAATGGCAACACACTTCAGTATTCTTGCCTGAAGAGTTCCATGGACAGAGGAACCTGGTGCACTACAGTTCATGGGGTCGCAAAGAGTGGGACACAACTGAGTGACAAATACACTCACACATTAGAAATTTTAAGTGATTTATCTTCCTTAATGTAGTAGTTTGCTAGGACTGTTATAACTGGATCAAATATTGGGTGACATAAGAAAAAAAACCAGAAATTTATTTTCTTTCACTTCTGGAAGCTAAAGGTCTAAGACCAAAGTGTTATCAGGGCTGGTTTCCCTTGAGGCCGGTTGGTCTGGCTTGTAGCTTGCAACCTTCTCACTATGTCCTCTCATGGTTGTTCCTCTGTATATGTTCATCCTGCAGGCATGCTAAGTTGTTTCAGTCATGTCCAACTCTTTAAAACTTTATGGACTGTATTTAGTCAGGCTCCTCTGCCCATGAGGTTCTCTAGGCAAGAATACTTGAGTGGGTTGGCATGCCCTCCTCCAGGGGATCTTCCTGGCCCAGGGATTGAACTCACATCTCCGGCATCTCCTGCATTGGCAGGCAGTTTCTTTACAATAGCGACACTTGGGAAGCCCATACGTACATTCTAGTGTCTCATTCTTCTTATAAGATGATCTGTCATATTGGATTAGTACCCATTCATACGATCTCATTTATATTAATTGTCTCAAAGGACCTACCTGCAAATATTGTCAGACTTCAGTGTATTAATATGAGGGACACTGAATTTTAATAGATACATTGTTTCACAGAACTAAGATTAAAAAAATAACTTTAAAAATCCTTAGCTTTACATATGACTTTGAATTTACATTGCATTGATTTACCAATAAATAATTTAGCAACCAATAAATTCTGCCTAGAGGCTTTCCCAGTTGCTCTGGGGTAAAGAATTCACCTGCAATGCAATAGATGCAAAAGACTTGGGTTTGATTCCTGGTTCGGGAAGACTACCTAGAGGAGGGCATGGCAGCCTGCTCTAGTATTCTTCCCTGGAGAATCCCATGGGCAGAGGAGCCCAGCGGGCTATAGTCCATATGGCTGCAAGGAGTCAGACACCAATGAAGAGGCTTAGCATACATGCAACTATCTATTTACAGTTTTTTATACAATGCTGCTTTTATGAAAATTCTTGTATATGCTCTCTGTTGTAGAAGAGCAAATGTACCAATAGGATGTAAACTGTATATCCATATCTGTATATATATTTTCTCCTACTAGGTAATTTCAGACTTTTCTCAAAAATATTATACTTAACCTAGGATATACAAACTTTTACCTTAACCAACACAGCATTTTAGTCCTCATTGTACCACATCATTACACAGCATATTATTGAATGATTTTTATCAACAGTCATCTTGAGGAGTAATTGACATACCATAAGAGCGTTCCGGTTTGAGTTCTGGCTTGTAGCTTGCAACCTTCTCACTATGTCCTCTCATGGTTGTTCCTCTGTATATGTTCATCCTGCAGGCATGCTAAGTTGTTTCAGTCATGTCCAACTCTTTAAAACTTTATGGACTGTATTTAGTCAGGCTCCTCTGCCCATGAGGTTCTCTAGGCAAGAATACTTGAGTGGGTTGGCATGCCCTCCTCCAGGGGATCTTCCTGGCCCAGGGATTGAACTCACATCTCCGGCATCTCCTGCATTGGCAGGCAGTTTCTTTACAATAGCGACACTTGGGAAGCCCATACGTACATTCTAGTGTCTCATTCTTCTTATAAGATGATCTGTCATATTGGATTAGTACCCATTCATACGATCTCATTTATATTAATTGTCTCAAAGGACCTACCTGCAAATATTGTCAGACTTCAGTGTATTAATATGAGGGACACTGAATTTTAATAGATACATTGTTTCACAGAACTAAGATTAAAAAAATAACTTTAAAAATCCTTAGCTTTACATATGACTTTGAATTTACATTGCATTGATTTACCAATAAATAATTTAGCAACCAATAAATTCTGCCTAGAGGCTTTCCCAGTTGCTCTGGGGTAAAGAATTCACCTGCAATGCAATAGATGCAAAAGACTTGGGTTTGATTCCTGGTTCGGGAAGACTACCTAGAGGAGGGCATGGCAGCCTGCTCTAGTATTCTTCCCTGGAGAATCCCATGGGCAGAGGAGCCCAGCGGGCTATAGTCCATATGGCTGCAAGGAGTCAGACACCAATGAAGAGGCTTAGCATACATGCAACTATCTATTTACAGTTTTTTATACAATGCTGCTTTTATGAAAATTCTTGTATATGCTCTCTGTTGTAGAAGAGCAAATGTACCAATAGGATGTAAACTGTATATCCATATCTGTATATATATTTTCTCCTACTAGGTAATTTCAGACTTTTCTCAAAAATATTATACTTAACCTAGGATATACAAACTTTTACCTTAACCAACACAGCATTTTAGTCCTCATTGTACCACATCATTACACAGCATATTATTGAATGATTTTTATCAACAGTCATCTTGAGGAGTAATTGACATACCATAAGATTCATACATGTGTAATGATATTTATTCTGCTTACAAAGATCTGCCACTGTCACCATGTTGTAATTTTATAATCCCCATAGAAATGATTCGTTTAAATTTTTTTCAATGTGATAGGTCTGAAATGGTATCTTAGGTTTTATTTAATTTTCTTCATTATTGCCAAATTGAGTAACTTTTTATATTTTATAGACTATTTTTATTTATTTCCATGAATATCCTTCTCATGTTGTTAGTCCATTTTTTCTAGTGGGTTTGCTTGTGTCTTCATTGAGTTCAGTTCAGGTCAGTCAGTTAGTCGTGTCAGCCTTTGCAACTCCATGGATTATGTATTTTGTATGTTGGACTCAATTTCTCTTTCTTTTTTTTTTTTTACCGTTCTTTCTTTGCTCTTCCTTCTTCCTCCTTCTTCCATGTCTCATTCCCTCTCTACCTCTCTTCTTTTCTTTCTTTCTTTCTACCAATGCCCATGGATATAGAGTTGTACCACTACAATTTATTCAAAATTTTTTCTTTTTGTTGCTTATCTGAATTGCTTCCTGTATCATTAAGAATTTTTTCACGACTTAAGTGGTTTCACTTTGATTTATTAACTTATCACTTTCTCCTATATTAGTTCTTTTCTCTAGCTTTATTAAGACATAACTGGACTTCACTGGTGGTCCTGTGATTAAGACTCCATACTTCCACTGCAGGGGTGTGGGTTCCCTCTTGATGGATGCATTCAGTTCCTACCTGCCACAAGGTATGGCCAAAGAAAGATACAATTGACTTATAACACCGTGACAGTTTACAGTGCACAACATGATAACATGATATACAGAGAAGAATAGCAAAATGTTCACTATAGTAATGACCTCACATATCTACCTTTTGTGGTAAGAATATTTAATATCTACTCTTTTAGAAACTTTCAAGTATATAGTAGTGCATTGTTAACCATACTGAGACTTTTCTCAAAAATATTATACTTAACCTAGGATATACAAACTTTTACCTTAACCAACACAGCATTTTAGTACCACATCATTACACAGCATATTATTGAATGATTTTTATCAACAGTCATCTTGAGGAGTAATTGACATACCATAAGATTCATACATGTGTAATGATATTTATTCTGCTTACAAAGATCTGCCACTGTCACCATGTTGTAATTTTATAATCCCCATAGAAATGATTCGTTTAAATTTTTTTCAATGTGATAGGTCTGAAATGGTATCTTAGGTTTTATTTAATTTTCTTCATTATTGCCAAATTGAGTAACTTTTTATATTTTATAGACTATTTTTATTTATTTCCATGAATATCCTTCTCATGTTGTTAGTCCATTTTTCTAGTGGGTTTGCTTGTGTCTTCATTGAGTTCAGTTCAGGTCAGTCAGTTAGTCGTGTCAGCCTTTGCAACTCCATGGATTATGTATTTTGTATGTTGGACTCAATTTCTCTTTCTTTTTTTTTTTTTACCGTTCTTTCTTTGCTCTTCCTTCTTCCTCCTTCTTCCATGTCTCATTCCCTCTCTACCTCTCTTCTTTTCTTTCTTTCTTTCTACCAATGCCCATGGATATAGAGTTGTACCACTACAATTTATTCAAAATTTTTTCTTTTTGTTGCTTATCTGAATTGCTTCCTGTATCATTAAGAATTTTTTCACGACTTAAGTGGTTTCACTTTGATTTATTAACTTATCACTTTCTCCTATATTAGTTCTTTTCTCTAGCTTTATTAAGACATAACTGGACTTCACTGGTGGTCCTGTGATTAAGACTCCATACTTCCACTGCAGGGGTGTGGGTTCCCTCTTGATGGATGCATTCAGTTCCTACCTGCCACAAGGTATGGCCAAAGAAAGATACAATTGACTTATAACACCGTGACAGTTTACAGTGCACAACATGATAACATGATATACAGAGAAGAATAGCAAAATGTTCACTATAGTAATGACCTCACATATCTACCTTTTGTGGTAAGAATATTTAATATCTACTCTTTTAGAAACTTTCAAGTATATAGTAGTGCATTGTTAACCATACTGAGTATTAGTCACCATGCTGCATATTAGATTCCCAGGACTTCTTTACCTCATAACTAAAATTATGAGATGAATAAGTTTGATCAATATCTCTTTGATCAATATCTCCCTAAATTCTCCCACTCCCACCCATCCCTGACAACCACCAATCTACTTTCCTTCTCTTTGAGCTGCTTTTTATCAAGACTCCACATTCCAATGAAATCATACAGTATTAGGTTTTCTCTGTCTGACATATTTCACTTGGCCTAAGTTTCATTCATTTTATCACAAATGGCAAGGTTTCCCTCTTTTTTATTGCTGAATACTATTCAATTATATGTACATACCACGTTCTCTTTACCTACCCTTCCAAAAGTAGACTTATGAACTGTGGCTAGAAAGGGCAGGAACTGTGTGTAGGGCCCTTTCAGGATCTCTGGGAGCACAGACAGAAGTGTCTGCTACTGGCTCCATGGACAGCAGATCTGCTCATGGACTGTTGCTGTGATGGAACTGCAGCCAAGTAGGGAACCCTTCAGCATCTCTGGGGTCACAGCCTTAAGTGTCTTTTCTGGGGCTGCAGATTAACAGGACTTTTCGCAGACTGCACCTAGGAGGGCTGGAGCCAAGTCTAGGACCCTTTCAGAATCTCTAGGTTGTAGATCAAAGTGTCTCCCTCTGGGACCCTGAACCCTTAAGAATGTTGGCAGACTGGGGTTGTGAGGGGGCTAGAGTTTAATACAGGAACCTTTCAGGGCCTTGAGTGCCTCCTGCCTGGTTGCTTGGCCAGCAAGGCTACTTGAGGACTGTAGCTGGGAGAGGCTACAGCACTGTAACAGGGTCTCCTCAGAATCCATAATCTGACCAAGATTGTCAAACTTGCCTCTGGGGATCCCACAGGGGATTGAGCCAGTTCACAGGCCACTTCAGGGCCCACAACTGGGACCGAGGTCTGGATGTTTATTACTCAATGCGGAGATGGGCACGACTCCTCTTGGTTTCCTTGGCATATGGTGTTAGTGGCAGAGCCAAAGAGAAATAGACTGTAGCTGAGTTCTCAGGGGTACAGAATTGTTTTCCATGTCTTCAGTCTGGAAAACACTGTCTGGGTCAGTCTCCTGGTTGTAAGACTCCCCTCTCAAAAGGTCATCGTTTATCTTGGAATGCACCTAGATTTCACAGTCTCCTGTCTGGATCGAAGGGCTCTTACAAGACACATATGTCTGTGGATAGATGCCAAATCGTTGATGTTGGGGCTGGGAGTACAGGATGGACATACTTGGGCATCCTTCCTACAATGCTTAGAGGGAAAACTTTTTGATCCTTCCAATGAAATAAAAGGTTTTCTCTGTCTGACATATTTCACTTGGCCTAAGTTTCATTCATTTTATCACAAATGGCAAGGTTTCCCTCTTTTTTATTGCTGAATACTATTCAATTATATGTACATACCACGTTCTCTTTACCTACCCTTCCAAAAGTAGACTTATGAACTGTGGCTAGAAAGGGCAGGAACTGTGTGTAGGGCCCTTTCAGGATCTCTGGGAGCACAGACAGAAGTGTCTGCTACTGGCTCCATGGACAGCAGATCTGCTCATGGACTGTTGCTGTGATGGAACTGCAGCCAAGTAGGGAACCCTTCAGCATCTCTGGGGTCACAGCCTTAAGTGTCTTTTTCTGGGGCTGCAGATTAACAGGACTTTTCGCAGACTGCACCTAGGAGGGGCTGGAGCCAAGTCTAGGACCCTTTCAGAATCTCTAGGTTGTAGATCAAAGTGTCTCCCTCTGGGACCCTGAACCCTTAAGAATGTTGGCAGACTGGGGTTGTGAGGGGGCTAGAGTTTAATACAGGAACCTTTCAGGGCCTTGAGTGCCTCCTGCCTGGTTGCTTGGCCAGCAAGGCTACTTGAGGACTGTAGCTGGGAGAGGCTACAGCACTGTAACAGGGTCTCCTCAGAATCCATAATCTGACCAAGATTGTCAAACTTGCCTCTGGGGATCCCACAGGGGATTGAGCCAGTTCACAGGCCACTTCAGGGCCCACAACTGGGACCGAGGTCTGGATGTTTATTACTCAATGCGGAGATGGGCACGACTCCTCTTGGTTTCCTTGGCATATGGTGTTAGTGGCAGAGCCAAAGAGAAATAGACTGTAGCTGAGTTCTCAGGGGTACAGAATTGTTTTCCATGTCTTCAGTCTGGAAAACACTGTCTGGGTCAGTCTCCTGGTTGTAAGACTCCCCTCTCAAAAGGTCATCGTTTATCTTGGAATGCACCTAGATTTCACAGTCTCCTGTCTGGATCGAAGGGCTCTTACAAGACACATATGTCTGTGGATAGATGCCAAATCGTTGATGTTGGGGCTGGGAGTACAGGAGGGACATATTTGGGCATCCTTCCTAAAATGTTTAGAGGGGTAAACACCTTCTCCCCTTGTATCCTTTCTGGAGTTTCTTGATTTTTCTTAGCCCTTTGCTCTTCTAAATAGATTTTAAAAATTAAATGTGAAATTCTATCAAAAATATCAAGTTTTATGAAACTTGGGATTTTGAGATTTAATGAGAAATACAAGGAATCACTGTGATTCAGTGGGTAAGGAATCCTCCAGCAATCCAGGAAATGCAGGAGCTAGGTTTGAGCCCTGAGTCAGAAAGATTCCCTGGAGGAGAGCATGGCAACTCACACCAGTATTCTTGCCTGGAGAAGTTTTGGACAGAAAAGCCTGGAAATCTACAGTCTATAGTGTCACAAAGAGCCAAACATGGCTGAAGCAACTGAGCATGCATGCACAGAGAATCCGTAGACTGATTTGGAAAGAATGGTCATCTTTATGAATTTTGATTTTTCAATCGAAAACATAATAGCTCTATCTACTTTTCTATAATGGGTTTCAGTACGAGTTTATAATTCTAATCATACATATTTTACAGATCTCTTTTCAAATTATTCAAAAATTATAAATTGAAGCATACATTTTAGTTATACTTAATTCATACACAGAAATTTTAGTTGCCATTTCATCTTTTTTATATTATCAAAATAATCAACTCATATTTATTCTAATAGCACATCTGTATATCCTTTTGGAATAAACAGAGAATTTCAGGTTATCTAAACAGACACTCAAGAACAGAGCCTCAGAATTGGAGATTACCACAGGAACTAGTCCCTGGGAAGGAACATTTGAGCTGTAATCGATGATTGCTGCAGTTTACATTTGGAGCATGGGTATTTAGCTCAGGGTACAGAATTGTTTTCCATGTCTTCAGTCTGGAAAACACTGTCTGGTCAGTCTCCTGGTTGTAAGACTCCCCTCTCAAAAGGTCATCGTTTATCTTGGAATGCACCTAGATTTCACAGTCTCCTGTCTGGATCGAAGGGCTCTTACAAGACACATATGTCTGTGGATAGATGCCAAATCGTTGATGTTGGGGCTGGGAGTACAGGAGGGACATATTTGGGCATCCTTCCTAAAATGTTTAGAGGGGTAAACACCTTCTCCCCTTGTATCCTTTCTGGAGTTTCTTGATTTTTCTTAGCCCTTTGCTCTTCTAAATAGATTTTAAAAATTAAATGTGAAATTCTATCAAAAATATCAAGTTTTATGAAACTTGGGATTTTGAGATTTAATGAGAAATACAAGGAATCACTGTGATTCAGTGGGTAAGGAATCCTCCAGCAATCCAGGAAATGCAGGAGCTAGGTTTGAGCCCTGAGTCAGAAAGATTCCCTGGAGGAGAGCATGGCAACTCACACCAGTATTCTTGCCTGGAGAAGTTTTGGACAGAAAAGCCTGGAAATCTACAGTCTATAGTGTCACAAAGAGCCAAACATGGCTGAAGCAACTGAGCATGCATGCACAGAGAATCCGTGAGACTGATTTGGAAAGAATGGTCATCTTTATGAATTTTGATTTTTCAATCGAAAACATAATAGCTCTATCTACTTTTCTATAATGGGTTTCAGTACGAGTTTATAATTCTAATCATACATATTTTACAGATCTCTTTTCAAATTATTCAAAAATTATAAATTGAAGCATACATTTTAGTTATACTTAATTCATACACAGAAATTTTAGTTGCCATTTCATCTTTTTTATATTATCAAAATAATCAACTCATATTTATTCTAATAGCACATCTGTATATCCTTTTGGAATAAACAGAGAATTTCAGGTTATCTAAACAGACACTCAAGAACAGAGCCTCAGAATTGGAGATTACCACAGGAACTAGTCCCTGGGAAGGAACATTTGAGCTGTAATCGATGATTGCTGCAGTTTCATTGTGGGCAAATTTGAGAGTTTAAAAAACCATTGGGACCCAGTCATAGGGAGGTCTTCACAATATTGCAAGGTTTCTTTCCTGGAGCTCAAGCAATTTTCCATAGTACAAATCAAAGAAATACCCCTTGCTTCCAGTCAGGGGAGGTGGAAAGGAATCAGTTTGAAAGAAGATGAAGCCTTCTGTTTTTCCTAACAAGGTTTGTCCTAAGGGTAAACTGGTTAACTGGTGCACAAAGTGCTGGGGAATTATCAGAGTTTAACTGACCTGGGGCAAGAAAAATACCTGACTCCAGGCCCCTCTAGAGTACTGTGTGGAAAATGGGTACACCCAACTGAAGACCATCCTGCTTAATATAAATTGGGAGAAAAAACTGCAAAATAGTTTTGAAGAGTCCGGAGTCTTACCCTCAGCAAAATACTGAGACTAATTTTAGGACTATAGAATGCTTCTATCCCTAGCTCACCACCACATTTCAAAAGCCTGTGTACAATAGTCTCTTTTACCAAGTGAATCTGTCTGGATATCAAGCAAAAGTTACAAGGTACATCAAAGCCAAAAACACACTTTGAGAAAACAGAGCAATCATCAGAACCAGAGATGGCAAGAATGCTGTAATGATCAAAATAAGGAATTAAATCAACGTTAATTAATACACTAAGGGTTCTAATGGATAAAGTACATAATTTGTAAGGACAAATGACCTGTATAAGCACAGATAGAAATCCTGAGAAAAACTAAATAAGAAGAGATTAAAACATAATAGCTCTATCTACTTTTCTATAATGGGTTTCAGTACGAGTTTATAATTCTAATCATACATATTTTACAGATCTCTTTTCAAATTATTCAAAAATTATAAATTGAAGCATACATTTTAGTTATACTTAATTCATACACAGAAATTTTAGTTGCCATTTCATCTTTTTTATATTATCAAAATAATCAACTCATATTTATTCTAATAGCACATCTGTATATCCTTTTGGAATAAACAGAGAATTTCAGGTTATCTAAACAGACACTCAAGAACAGAGCCTCAGAATTGGAGATTACCACAGGAACTAGTCCCTGGGAAGGAACATTTGAGCTGTAATCGATGATTGCTGCAGTTTCATTGTGGGCAAATTTGAGAGTTTAAAAATCCATTGGGACCCAGTCATAGGGAGGTCTTCACAATATTGCAAGGTTTCTTTCCTGGAGCTCAAGCAATTTTCCATAGTACAAATCAAAGAAATACCCCTTGCTTCCAGTCAGGGGAGGTGGAAAGGAATCAGTTTGAAAGAAGATGAAGCCTTCTGTTTTTCCTAACAAGGTTTGTCCTAAGGGTAAACTGGTTAACTGGTGCACAAAGTGCTGGGGAATTATCAGAGTTTAACTGACCTGGGGCAAGAAAAATACCTGACTCCAGGCCCCTCTAGAGTACTGTGTGGAAAATGGGTACACCCAACTGAAGACCATCCTGCTTAATATAAATTGGGAGAAAAAACTGCAAAATAGTTTTGAAGAGTCCGGAGTCTTACCCTCAGCAAAATACTGAGACTAATTTTAGGACTATAGAATGCTTCTATCCCTAGCTCACCACCACATTTCAAAAGCCTGTGTACAATAGTCTCTTTTACCAAGTGAATCTGTCTGGATATCAAGCAAAAGTTACAAGGTACATCAAAGCCAAAAACACACTTTGAGAAAACAGAGCAATCATCAGAACCAGAGATGGCAAGAATGCTGTAATGATCAAAATAAGGAATTAAATCAACGTTAATTAATACACTAAGGGTTCTAATGGATAAAGTACATAATTTGTAAGGACAAATGACCTGTATAAGCACAGATAGAAATCCTGAGAAAAACTAAATAAGAAGAGATTAAAAATAACAGAAATGAATTAAAAGATGAAATTATAGTGATAGTTTGCAGTCATCTTTAGAGGATAGAAACAGAGGCAATAATTTCTAACTTGTCTTCAAGGATAGTAATATCTTAATGTAAAAACTAGATAAGGACAATACAAGGAAAGAAAGCTATCAATAATGTGTAAACATAGATAAAGAAGTCCTCAAAGAATGGTATACATTTCTGCTCTGTGAAAGACAATGTCAAGAGAAAGAAAAGACAAGGAGGAGACAATCTTTGCCAAAGACAGGTCTGATAAAGAACTGCTAAGAGCCCAAATGCTTTTTAAAAACACTTATAATGCCCCAGAAGAAATTATGAAACCTTATTTAAAAGTGGACCAAAGACAATAATGAACACTGTACAGAAAGATAGCTATTTGACAAATCATTCTGTAAAAAGTGCTCCATGTCAGTTTTTTGGAATGAAATGCAAATTACAATAATAATGAGATAGCCGCTACATGTCTATTAGAGTGGTCAAAATGCAGATTAGTGATAAGTTCAAAAGTTGGAAAGTTGTGGAAAAGGAACTCTCCTTACTGGATGTAAAATGGTATAGTTACCTGGGACACACTTTGGTGGTTTGTTATAAACATAAAGAGTATGGTAAACATACTCTTATCATAGTGTCATCCTTCTTGGTATTTAACCACAGGAATTGAAAACTTATATTTATACAAAATGTGCATGTTTATAGATGTTTATACAAATTTTTTTCATACTTTCCCACACTTTGAAGCAATGAAGTAGTGAATAAACTATGGCATATGCAAAGAAAGAATATTATTCAGCTCTAAAAAAACAGCTTATCAACTCCCCAAAAGACATAAAAGTCATGGAAGCACCTTTAGTGCATAATATTAAGGGGAAAATACAGGCTGAAAAGTCTATGTACTGTATGACTCAAACTTTGACATTTTGCAAAGGCAAAACTATGAAGACAACAACAACAAAAAAAATCAATGGTGGCTGGAGTGTGGGAAAGGGAGGAATTAGCAGGCAGAGCACAAGAGAATTTGGGAGCAGTGAAAATACTCTATATGATACCATAATGATTGACATACGTCTTTATTATTTGTCTAAGACCACCTAGTTTATACTAGGAGTTAATTATGATGTAAACCACGGACTTTGGGTGATGTTTCAATGTGAGTTCAGGAACTGTAACAAATGGACCATTCTGTTGGGGATGCTGTAATAGGGGAGTCTGTGCAAGTGTGAAGACAAGGATATGTGGAAATAGCTCCACTTTCCCTCCATTTTGCTGTTTTTGGGGATCGCTGCATATTAGTTTCCTAATGAATGAATAATCTAGGAAGCCTAGCAATTTGTCTATCGATTAATAGCTACAGCTTGCATGAGTCCCCAAACAATGTCAAGAGAAAGAAAAGACAAGGAGGAGACAATCTTTGCCAAAGACAGGTCTGATAAAGAACTGCTAAGAGCCCAAATGCTTTTTAAAAACACTTATAATGCCCCAGAAGAAATTATGAAACCTTATTTAAAAGTGGACCAAAGACAATAATGAACACTGTACAGAAAGATAGCTATTTGACAAATCATTCTGTAAAAAGTGCTCCATGTCAGTTTTTTGGAATGAAATGCAAATTACAATAATAATGAGATAGCCGCTACATGTCTATTAGAGTGGTCAAAATGCAGATTAGTGATAAGTTCAAAAGTTGGAAAGTTGTGGAAAAGGAACTCTCCTTACTGGATGTAAAATGGTATAGTTACCTGGGACACACTTTGGTGGTTTGTTATAAACATAAAGAGTATGGTAAACATACTCTTATCATAGTGTCATCCTTCTTGGTATTTAACCACAGGAATTGAAAACTTATATTTATACAAAATGTGCATGTTTATAGATGTTTATACAAATTTTTTTCATACTTTCCCACACTTTGAAGCAATGAAGTAGTGAATAAACTATGGCATATGCAAAGAAAGAATATTATTCAGCTCTAAAAAAACAGCTTATCAACTCCCCAAAAGACATAAAAGTCATGGAAGCACCTTTAGTGCATAATATTAAGGGGAAAATACAGGCTGAAAAGTCTATGTACTGTATGACTCAAACTTTGACATTTTGCAAAGGCAAAACTATGAAGACAACAACAACAAAAAAAATCAATGGTGGCTGGAGTGTGGGAAAGGGAGGAATTAGCAGGCAGAGCACAAGAGAATTTGGGAGCAGTGAAAATACTCTATATGATACCATAATGATTGACATACGTCTTTATTATTTGTCTAAGACCACCTAGTTTATACTAGGAGTTAATTATGATGTAAACCACGGACTTTGGGTGATGTTTCAATGTGAGTTCAGGAACTGTAACAAATGGACCATTCTGTTGGGGATGCTGTAATAGGGGAGTCTGTGCAAGTGTGAAGACAAGGATATGTGGGAAATAGCTCCACTTTCCCCTCCATTTTGCTGTCATCAAAAATTTCTCTAAAAAAGTAAAGTATTAATTCACAGACTGTGATACAGAAATCATGCATATTAGTTTCCTAATGAATGAATAATCTAGGAAGCCTAGCAATTTGTCTATCGATTAATAGCTACAGCTTGCATGAGTTCCCACTGAGCGATTGGTGCCTATCCTCTGCTGAATACCCCTGTCTGTCTCACCTACACTAAAGCACTTTGTCATATACCCAGGATTCCTCTAAGAATTATTTGAAATTAAAAGGTGTCTCAGTTGACCCCTCATGTAGGATTAAAATAGTAGATTCAAACAGTAACAATATTTCCATGGTAATTCAAATTTAATGGCCATTAATCAGTTATTTGTACAATTCTCTATCATGTTCATAACTCATTTTGGGTAACAATATAATAACAGAAAAAAGATTATGGTAAATTTTAATTCAATATTTCTGTTTTACAAGTCCTCAGCATAACATTTAGAAGTCTTAGGAAATTTACAACTTTAGCTTATGTTAGTTGCTAATTCATGTCCAACTCTTTGTGACCCCATAAACTGTAGCCTGCCAGACTCCTCTGTCCATGGAATTCTCTAGGCATGAACATTGGTGTGGGTAGTCAATCCCTTTTTAGGTTGTTAAAAAAAAAAGTAAGTTGTGAAAGTCTTAAGAAATTTACAACTTTACATAATTTTGCTCAATTTTCTTCTCACATTGATTTGTATTTCATACTGTGCATAACTGCTTCCAGTATAGAAGCTTAGTGAATACTTCAAGCTAAGCCTTTCAAAAATGTAGTCTATGGTTTTACATGATAACTTCACCTGAGAACTTAGTAATCAAGGCAGGATGTCACATACATGGAGCAAGGCATCTAAAAACATAAACATACTTGTGGGGAAACTGTCATGCTTTGTTCTCATCCAGACTTTGGTAATTTCAAGTTGAATGTCCTTGGAAATTGCCTTTTTAGTATCAGGTTTAATCATTGCCTACATAACTTCAACTGAGCTGGTGAGCTCAGGGGTAGGAGGGGGGGATCTGGGTGTTGGGGGGTGTCCAGGGACATGCATATGAATGATCTGGGAACATACATGTCGGTGAACAGCAAAACTCTGTAGAATCTTTAAAATAAAGTATTAATTCACAGACTGTGATAAAAATGCATATTAGTTTCCTAATGAATGAATAATCTAGGAAGCCTAGCAATTTGTCTATCGATTAATAGCTACAGCTTGCATGAGTTCCCACTGAGCGATTGGTGCCTATCCTCTGCTGAATACCCCTGTCTGTCTCACCTACACTAAAGCACTTTGTCATATACCCAGGATTCCTCTAAGAATTATTTGAAATTAAAAGGTGTCTCAGTTGACCCCTCATGTAGGATTAAAATAGTAGATTCAAACAGTAACAATATTTCCATGGTAATTCAAATTTAATGGCCATTAATCAGTTATTTGTACAATTCTCTATCATGTTCATAACTCATTTTGGGTAACAATATAATAACAGAAAAAAGATTATGGTAAATTTTAATTCAATATTTCTGTTTTACAAGTCCTCAGCATAACATTTAGAAGTCTTAGGAAATTTACAACTTTAGCTTATGTTAGTTGCTAATTCATGTCCAACTCTTTGTGACCCCATAAACTGTAGCCTGCCAGACTCCTCTGTCCATGGAATTCTCTAGGCATGAACATTGGTGTGGGTAGTCAATCCCTTTTTAGGTTGTTAAAAAAAAAAGTAAGTTGTGAAAGTCTTAAGAAATTTACAACTTTACATAATTTTGCTCAATTTTCTTCTCACATTGATTTGTATTTCATACTGTGCATAACTGCTTCCAGTATAGAAGCTTAGTGAATACTTCAAGCTAAGCCTTTCAAAAATGTAGTCTATGGTTTTACATGATAACTTCACCTGAGAACTTAGTAATCAAGGCAGGATGTCACATACATGGAGCAAGGCATCTAAAAACATAAACATACTTGTGGGGAAACTGTCATGCTTTGTTCTCATCCAGACTTTGGTAATTTCAAGTTGAATGTCCTTGGAAATTGCCTTTTTAGTATCAGGTTTAATCATTGCCTACATAACTTCAACTGAGCTGGTGAGCTCAGGGGTAGGAGGGGGGGATCTGGGTGTTGGGGGGTGTCCAGGGACATGCATATGAATGATCTGGGAACATACATGTCGGTGAACAGCAAAACTCTGTAAAATCTTTAAAATAAAGAATTTAAAAAAAAACAAACTTTCAACATATATATAAACACTACAAAATAGTAATGATTCTAAAAAAAGTTATTCAATCTGGAGTATGTAATATTACCAATTCTGAATAGAATCTGTAAGAAAGGAACATTCTCATCTGAATTTTTCTTTACTTAGACACAAACATGCTTTTTGTGCATACAAATGATTGACTTGGTAATTTGCAAATACTCATTCTTCTCTACAAATCTCCTAAAATGAATATTTAGAATCTGTCCCTTTCATCAAACTTCATTTCAAAGTGATGCTCAAATATGTGTTATACTAATAATGCATGCATGTGTACTCTGCATTCCAAGGGTGTTGTATTAGTTATAAATTATTCAAGGATTTCTTACTGAGAGGATAATAATAGATCAATGAAGGGATGAGAATTGACTCAGCAAGGTAAGGTAAATAATGTGCGTGAACCCATACCTGTAACAAGCTGAAAGGTAGAAAGATAGCCCTGACTGGAAGTTAGAAAACCACTGAGAGTTGATTTGGTGTTTATGGTGGTTTACTTGCCAAGTTGTGTCTGATTCTTGTGACTCCATGGACCGTAGCCTGCCAGACTTCTCTGTCCATGGGATTCCCAGCAAGAATCCTGAAATGGGTTGCCAGTTCCTTCTCCAGGGGATCTTCTAGACCCAGGGATCAAACCCACATCTCCTAAATTGCAGGTGGATTCTTTACTGTTGAGCCATCAGGGAAGCCCTTTGTGTTAATAAGATGAAGCTAATCTGCCATCTGCCATTTAATTGGAGAGAAACCATGAGTATGAAATCCATCTGTGCTTATAGTTGTTTATTTCCTGAAAGAACTTATTTTTGTCTTTTTTTTTTTTTTTTTTAAAAAATTACTTGAAACCCAAATAAACAAGGCAGGATGTCACTATGGAGCAAGGCATCTAAACATAAACATACTTGTGGGAAACTGTCATGCTTTGTTCTCATCCAGACTTTGGTAATTTCAAGTTGAATGTCCTTGAAATTGCCTTTTAGTGTCAGGTTTCATCATTGCCTACATAACTTCAGCTGGGCTGGTGAGCTCAGGGGTAGGAGGGGGGGATCTGGGTGTTGGGGGGTGTCCAGGGACATGCATATGAATGATCTGGGAACATACATGTCGGTGAACAGCAAAACTCTGTAAAATCTTTAAAATAAAGAATTTAAAAAAAAACAAACTTTCAACATATATATAAACACTACAAAATAGTAATGATTCTAAAAAAAGTTATTCAATCTGGAGTATGTAATATTACCAATTCTGAATAGAATCTGTAAGAAAGGAACATTCTCATCTGAATTTTTCTTTACTTAGACACAAACATGCTTTTTGTGCATACAAATGATTGACTTGGTAATTTGCAAATACTCATTCTTCTCTACAAATCTCCTAAAATGAATATTTAGAATCTGTCCCTTTCATCAAACTTCATTTCAAAGTGATGCTCAAATATGTGTTATACTAATAATGCATGCATGTGTACTCTGCATTCCAAGGGTGTTGTATTAGTTATAAATTATTCAAGGATTTCTTACTGAGAGGATAATAATAGATCAATGAAGGGATGAGAATTGACTCAGCAAGGTAAGGTAAATAATGTGCGTGAACCCATACCTGTAACAAGCTGAAAGGTAGAAAGATAGCCCTGACTGGAAGTTAGAAAACCACTGAGAGTTGATTTGGTGTTTATGGTGGTTTACTTGCCAAGTTGTGTCTGATTCTTGTGACTCCATGGACCGTAGCCTGCCAGACTTCTCTGTCCATGGGATTCCCAGCAAGAATCCTGAAATGGGTTGCCAGTTCCTTCTCCAGGGGATCTTCTAGACCCAGGGATCAAACCCACATCTCCTAAATTGCAGGTGGATTCTTTACTGTTGAGCCATCAGGGAAGCCCTTTGTGTTAATAAGATGAAGCTAATCTGCCATCTGCCATTTAATTGGAGAGAAACCATGAGTATGAAATCCATCTGTGCTTATAGTTGTTTATTTCCTGAAAGAACTTATTTTTGTCAAAGAATTATATTTTATTTGATTTTATTGATTTTATTTTTATTTTATATATTACTGTACTTTCACTACCCATTCTTTCTCCTTCCTTTCTACTACCCATCCTTCCTCTCTTCCTTTCTATCTTCTTTCCTTTCTCCTTCCCTTCCTTCTTCCCTCTTTCCTAAATAGTTTAAATTCCCTTTCCTTTTAACATCTAGACATAAGTAATCTAGGCAAACTACATTTATTTTGTCCCTTCATAGCACATCAGAAAATCAGTGATCCAGTTTTTCCCCACAAATATGTATGTTAATAACTTTGAGCCAACTTCCTTCGTTTTTCTCCAGGAAGACCCACTACACTATGTGAGACCATGGGGAAAGCAGAAATTTGGCTCATCAGGACCTACTGGGATTTTGAATTTCCTCGTCCATACTTACCAAATTTTGAGTTTGTAGGAGGGTTGCATTGTAAACCGGCCAAACCATTACCTAAGGTAGGTATATTACAATGGAAGGCTCTTTTGTACTTTAGATAAAACCGATTTTCCCTTAAAGTTTACGATGTCAATAATATAGGTATGCTGCTGGATTACTTCAGTTTGCTACTTCAAATCTATATTCAAAGTTATAGGGGTCTCTTAGGAATGATGCTACCTTTTTTTTTAACTTGAACACTTAAGCAGAAAAATGTAGTGTTCCAAGTGGCAGGTTAAAAATATCATTGTATCAGCGTGGGGCTTCCCTGGTTGTCCAGCGGGTAAAGTCTGCCTTGCAGTGCAAGGGGCACTGGTTTGATCCCTGGACTAGGAAGATCCCACGTGCCACGGAGTGTGTCCAGTTACAAACCAGCGCCCTGGAGCACATGCACCCAGAACCAGTGCTTTGCAATAATAGAGGCCACTGTAATGAGAGGCCCACACAGGCCAAAACTAAAGATGGATTTAAAAAGAAGAAGAAAAGAAAGAAACAACAGTAAAAGAGGCCAAAATTAAAAAAAAAAAAAAATCAGTCTGTCGATAGTGTAGACACTGAATTGAAAAGCAGGAAGCTAGACCCTCAGCCATCACTAAGAAGACTTCTGTCATCTTCCTAAGAAGCATGATGAAGTTATAAACAGGGATATTTTCTATGATCATTTGAGTGATAAAAATGCTTTCATGAGTCTTGGGCAGATTCTTACTTTTGGTCATTAAGGAGAAGTTAAGTGTTGATGGGAGACATGGAACAAGACAGGACTTCTTGGAGAGCAGTTTATTTTACTGAGCTAGGGAAGAGCTGCTTGAAAAAACTATTTTGAGATAACAATGATGTGTTCAATTTCAAATTCATTGTAAGAAGTCAAAGGAATTTGCAGGTGGAGATTTAGAAATCATCTGGTTAAGACACGATTTCAGACTCAGTCGAGAGTACTAGAAATACATCTGGAAGTCATCATATAAAGTAGAAATCACAAAACCAAGAAACACAAAGGTTGACTTGGCTCTTTATGACCATGATATCAGAGGGTTTTTTTGGAGTAAAAAAGAAAGCCATACACCCATATTTCAATGTTATCAAGAATAAATATGGACAGCTAGAAATATTGAAAGGAAGCAATATATAGAAGCATAAAAAAAGGATAGTAATTAAGCATAGTGAGAATATTGTATTTAACTATACTTATCAATAGGCAGTGAAGAGATAGATATTCATTTGTCTTCTTTTGTTGTAGGCAAATGAGCATAGTCATTGTACGAGTTGGCAAGTTAAATAGCATTCCCAGGAGAGTTCTTCACTTCTGTTTAGGGGAATATGGATATTGAAGTTTAAAATTTCACTTTAAGATTCTGAATATGCTTTTCATACCAGTCATGTTATAGAAGAAGACAAGTCCTAATATTACTGGAGATAATAAACCAATATCTAAAATAAATAAAAGTACAGAAAGATACATGACATATTCCATGGTTCCCTTGCCACACCATTATGTTTATCTTTCCTCCTCCACTTTTCACATGCAGATGATTTCAGAAAAATGGCTCAGACATGCTTCATAAGAGAGGAAATTTGTTCCATTCCAAGCCCAATTATTAATATAGATATTTGGACAATACAAATACCAATCATGGCTTATCTTTCTCATGAAATAATTATGCCAATCACTGGACACACAAAATAGAAAAGCAATGAAAATTAAACTAAGAATCCAAATCAAACTGATAAGTGTGTAAGTCTTAATTTACCTGTGTGTATGTGCCTGTGCACTTGTGGTTGTGTGTGTGTGTGTGTGTGTGTGTAAGATTTCTTTTATTCAATCACCATCTATTTAGGGAGATGAATCAAAATGGGAAAGCATCAATTCCTAGGACATCAGATAGTCTCTTAACATTAACTAAGCTAAAAAATAGCAGTCTTCTTTTGTTTATGGCATTGTCCTTACCCTGGTAAAGTTACTAGCCTTAAACTGAGAAACACCAGTGACTGCAGGATAATCACAAATAGTTACAAAGACATGACGCATCTTTAGAAGGGGACATTCACATAGATCAGGAGGAAAACCCCAATCCCAGACTTTGCTATGCCAACTGAAAAGGATCATCAAGAGAATTTCATTTGCAGAGAAATGTATACTTTACTACTTTTGGGTACACAACAATTAATTTTATACTCGTGTGAGACAGAGAAGCACTGTGTCATATGTATTATAATGATTGTAGCAGGAATTTGACTACATTGTCATTTTCCAAATATATATACCAGTTCTTTAAAATCTTTATTAGCCCTATTAGTCAGGAAACAATAAACATGAGAAAAATATCTTGAATGCCTCAGAGGAAGTTAGATCAAGTTATTGAACATTTATTGGCTATAAACTGGGATGGTAAAAACTTTCAAAGCCTGGCCCAGAATTCTGATTTGGGCTTTATTCCAAGGAATATTTTTTACAAGTTTGCAAACTGGTCTGTTGGTTCATAAAATTAAGCCTTGGGAGTAGTATTTCCATGTACCATGAGAACATCTGCCTTTTATCACCTATTCACTTTGTTTAATGGTTTGGTTCCATGTTTTTTTTTTAATTTATTTATTTATCTTTTTTGAGGGGTGGGGTGGGGAGGGAGGGGGATGGGTGGGCCACTTCTGTTGGTCTTTCATTTCTCTATTTTCATCCGTCTTTGTTCTTTGGCTCCTGTGGGCCTCCCATCACGGCGGCGTCTGTTGTTGCAGAGCGCCGTCTCTGGGCGCATGCTTCCCAGAGCTCCGGCTTGGTAATTGGACACATGGGTCCAGCTGCTCCGTGGCATGTGGGATCTTCCCAGGCCAGGGATCGAACCGGCACCCCTTGCACTGCAAGGCAGTGTCCTTACCCACTGGACCACAAGGGAAGCCCTGGTTCCATGTTTTTATGTGCAATCTCTCATTATATATTTAATACAGAAACACATTTCCTCTTAACGAGACTAGATGGTTTAATATGGCAGAAGACAGAATCAGTCTAACAATCTCTCTCACACATCTCTTGAGTCTGCCAGTTAAGAAGTGTAGAAGAGCCTTTTCTCCCTCTGCCATCTGGCACTTATGTAATAAATATCATTTTGTCGTTGTTGTTCAGTTGCTCAGTTGTGTCTGACTCTTTGTGCCCCCATGGACTGCAGCATGCCACGTTTCCCTGTCCCTCACTATCTCCCAGAGTTTGCTCAAACTCATGCCTATTGAGTAGATAATGAAGTAAAATATAATTTTATCCTTGCAGGAAATGGAAGAATTTGTCCAAAGTTCAGGCGAAGATGGTATTGTGGTGTTTTCTCTTGGATCAATGGTTAAAAATCTCACGGAAGAAAAAGCCAATCGAATTGCCTCAGCCCTGGCCCAGATTCCACAGAAGGTTAGTACAAACGCCAGTTCCGGTAAGCAGTCACCTGACCAATTGGAGAGAGGGCATGGCTAATAGTATTCTTTCCAGATAAAAGCTATAACTCATCCTTCATTGAAAAGAACTGGCATCATCTTTAAATAAAAATGTCTCGAAACATTCAAATATATTTGGGACACATTTTACCATTTGCTTACAGAAATTTCACATTACTAGGAAAATACAACTTTTCATGAACTCATATAAGTTAAATAAGCAAGGTGACAATACACAGCCTGGATGTACTCTTTTCCCAATTTGGAACCAGTCTGCTGTTCCATGTTCGATTTTAACTGTTGCTTCTTGACCTGCACACAGGTTTCTCAGGAGGCAGGTAAGGTGGTCTGGTATTTCCATCTCTTTAAGAATTTTCCAGTTTGTTGTGATCCACACAGTCAAAGGCTTTAGCTTAGTCAATGAAGCTGGTGTTTTTCTCTGGAATTCTCTTACTTTTCCTATGATCCAGCAGATATTGGCAATTTACTCTGGTTCTTCTGCCTTTTCTAAGTCCAGGTTGTATATCTGCAAGTTCTCATTTGGTTCAAATACTTTTGAAGCCTAGTATGATGGATTTTGATCATGATCTTGCTAGTACATGAAATAAGTGTAATTGTGTGGTAGTTTGAACATTCTTCAACATTGTCCTTCTTTAGGATTACAACAAAAACTGACATTTTCCAGCCCTGTGGCCACTACTGAGTTTTCTAAATTTGCTGGCATATTGAGTGTCGTACTTTAACAGCATGAAATTTTTAGAATTTGAAATGCCATCTGGCACTTATGTAATAAATATCATTTTGTCGTTGTTGTTCAGTTGCTCAGTTGTGTCTGACTCTTTGTGCCCCCATGGACTGCAGCATGCCACGTTTCCCTGTCCCTCACTATCTCCCAGAGTTTGCTCAAACTCATGCCTATTGAGTAGATAATGAAGTAAAATATAATTTTATCCTTGCAGGAAATGGAAGAATTTGTCCAAAGTTCAGGCGAAGATGGTATTGTGGTGTTTTCTCTTGGATCAATGGTTAAAAATCTCACGGAAGAAAAAGCCAATCGAATTGCCTCAGCCCTGGCCCAGATTCCACAGAAGGTTAGTACAAACGCCAGTTCCGGTAAGCAGTCACCTGACCAATTGGAGAGAGGGCATGGCTAATAGTATTCTTTCCAGATAAAAGCTATAACTCATCCTTCATTGAAAAGAACTGGCATCATCTTTAAATAAAAATGTCTCGAAACATTCAAATATATTTGGGACACATTTTACCATTTGCTTACAGAAATTTCACATTACTAGGAAAATACAACTTTTCATGAACTCATATAAGTTAAATAAGCAAGGTGACAATACACAGCCTGGATGTACTCTTTTCCCAATTTGGAACCAGTCTGCTGTTCCATGTTCGATTTTAACTGTTGCTTCTTGACCTGCATACAGGTTTCTCAGGAGACAGGTAAGGTGGTCTGGTATTTCCATCTCTTGAAGAATTTTCCAGTTTGTTGTGATCCACACAGTCAAAGGCTTTAGCTTAGTCAATGAAGCTGGTGTTTTTCTCTGGAATTCTCTTACTTTTCCTATGATCCAGCAGATATTGGCAATTTACTCTGGTTCTTCTGCCTTTTCTAAGTCCAGGTTGTATATCTGCAAGTTCTCATTTGGTTCAAATACTTTTGAAGCCTAGTATGATGGATTTTGATCATGATCTTGCTAGTACATGAAATAAGTGTAATTGTGTGGTAGTTTGAACATTCTTCAACATTGTCCTTCTTTAGGATTACAACAAAAACTGACATTTTCCAGCCCTGTGGCCACTACTGAGTTTTCTAAATTTGCTGGCATATTGAGTGTCGTACTTTAACAGCATGAAATTTTTAGAATTTGAAATCGCTCAGCTGGAATTCCATCACCTCCACTAGCTCTGCATGCAGTCCCAATCATGGTCTAGTTTAGCTTCACGCACGGTCTCACTTCCAATTCCCCTTAATAGACTATTAATATAAGCCCTTTTAAAATAGGTAAAGGCAAATAGTTTTACTTTATCTCAATGCTTGCAAACTACGATGTTTTGTATTGATGTGTTCCTCTCAGCTGTCACAGCAGGTAAGTGGCTACACCAAGTACGTTAGCCAGTTGCCCAAAATGTCACCCACTGAAGAAAAAGTGCATTTGTGCACCACCTGGCACAGGGCAGAGCAAAATGCTCAGAACAGAATTTGCAGAAGTACTTGCACACCCTTCACTAGTTCTGCCTGGGATGTTAAGTCACTCAGTAAGTCAACGTCCCAGTGCTAACAGCAGTAGTGACACTCTTCTCCAATCATGCCTGCTTTCCTGCCTGGGATGTACCTCACTCCTTGGAGCCACAGCTGGAAGAACAAGAATCAGCATTTTGTGTGCATGCCTAGTCGCTTCAGTTGTTTCCCACTCTTAGGGACCATACGCTTCCAGGCTCCTCTGTCCATGGCTTTCTCCAGGCAAGAATACTGGAGTGAGTTGCCACTTCCTCCTCCAGGGGTTCTTCCTAAACAAGGGGAACAAGAGAGTCAGCCTTTTAGGCTACTGAAAAAATTCCCTCTATCCAGTCTCTATCTATGGGGCTTCCCAGGTGGTACTCGTGGCAAAAGCCCGCCTGCCAAGAGGACTGTGTCCACACAGTCTTGGTTACTTTTCTGCCTTTTCCTATGATCCAGCAGATATTGGCAATTTACTCTGGTTCTTCTGCCTTTTCTAAGTCCAGGTTGTATATCTGCAAGTTCTCATTTGGTTCAAATACTTTTGAAGCCTAGTATGATGGATTTTGATCATGATCTTGCTAGTACATGAAATAAGTGTAATTGTGTGGTAGTTTGAACATTCTTCAACATTGTCCTTCTTTAGGATTACAACAAAAACTGACATTTTCCAGCCCTGTGGCCACTACTGAGTTTTCTAAATTTGCTGGCATATTGAGTGTCGTACTTTAACAGCATAAAATTTTTTAGAATTTGAAATCGCTCAGCTGGAATTCCATCACCTCCACTAGCTCTGCATGCAGTCCCAATCATGGTCTAGTTTAGCTTCACGCACGGTCTCACTTCCAATTCCCCTTAATAGACTATTAATATAAGCCCTTTTAAAATAGGTAAAGGCAAATAGTTTTACTTTATCTCAATGCTTGCAAACTACGATGTTTTGTATTGATGTGTTCCTCTCAGCTGTCACAGCAGGTAAGTGGCTACACCAAGTACGTTAGCCAGTTGCCCAAAATGTCACCCACTGAAGAAAAAGTGCATTTGTGCACCACCTGGCACAGGGCAGAGCAAAATGCTCAGAACAGAATTTGCAGAAGTACTTGCACACCCTTCACTAGTTCTGCCTGGGATGTTAAGTCACTCAGTAAGTCAACGTCCCAGTGCTAACAGCAGTAGTGACACTCTTCTCCAATCATGCCTGCTTTCCTGCCTGGGATGTACCTCACTCCTTGGAGCCACAGCTGGAAGAACAAGAATCAGCATTTTGTGTGCATGCCTAGTCGCTTCAGTTGTTTCCCACTCTTAGGGACCATACGCTTCCAGGCTCCTCTGTCCATGGCTTTCTCCAGGCAAGAATACTGGAGTGAGTTGCCACTTCCTCCTCCAGGGGATCTTCCTAAACAAGGGGAACAAGAGAGTCAGCCTTTTAGGCTACTGAAAAAAAAATTCCCTCTATCCAGTCTCTATCTATGGGGGCTTCCCAGGTGGTACTCGTGGCAAAGAGCCCGCCTGCCAATGCAGGAAACAGTGAGTTTGGTTCTAGGTTTATAACAAATAAAATAAGAAAGAAATAACAAAGAAGATTATGCCCATAATCCTCCCTGTTCAATTATATTTTATGCACGAGAAAGTTATATGCACTTATGTCAGCTATAAAATATCTGAAGAGAAAATAATGGATTTTAGTTTAAAATATGATATATCTTGAATATCCAAAAATTCATGAATATATGAGTTGTTTGTATCTTTTATAAACTTCAGTTTACTTAATGTAACACCTCAGCACAGGCTTTCAAAGAGCAAAACAAAGAAACCAACATAAAACGAGGATGGACTACATGATTTTCAAATACCTCTATAGCCTTACACTGCCTTATTTTTAATATTTTACTTACAAAATAAAAACACTGTATTTCACAGGTTTTATGGAGATACAAAGGAAAGAAGCCCGCCACATTAGGAGCCAATACTCGGCTCTACGATTGGATACCACAGAATGATCTTCTTGGTAAGACCAAGGAAATTCAATAAGCATGTTAAATATTTAAATTTCTACATTTTAGTTGCTGTTTTAGAGCAGATATAATTAAGAATTGGCCATTAACTTTATAGATTGATGCTTCCTCTAGTTCGCAAAAGAGGATCTTCGGTTAAGACTCTCATCACTCTTCAAATGTCAATCTCAGGGGCTTCCCTGGTGGTCCAGTGTGTAAGGATACTGCAAGGCAGTGTTAGGGGCGCCGGTTCGATCCCTGACCTGGGAAGATCCCATGTGCCGCAGAGCGACTGGACCGATGTGTGCAACTACCAAGCCAGCACTCTGGAGTGCATGCACCCAGAGCTGGTTCTCTGCAGCGAGAGTGGTCACTGCGATGGGAGGCCCACACAGGCTAAAGAACAAAGATGGAAATAAATGAAAGACCAATAGAAGTGGCTAAAAAAAAAATTCACTCTCAGTTCAGGTATTACGTCCTCAATAAGTCTTTCCAGACAATGCATAGACGATAAACTTCACCTTCAGGGATCATGATGTTTAGGCTACTGAAAAATTCCCTCTATCCAGTCTCTATCTATGGGGGCTTCCCAGGTGGTACTCGTGGCAAAGAGCCCGCCTGCCAATGCAGGAAACAGTGAGTTTGGTTCTAGGTTTATAACAAATAAAATAAGAAAGAAATAACAAAGAAGATTATGCCCATAATCCTCCCTGTTCAATTATATTTTATGCACGAGAAAGTTATATGCACTTATGTCAGCTATAAAATATCTGAAGAGAAAATAATGGATTTTAGTTTAAAATATGATATATCTTGAATATCCAAAAAAATTCATGAATATATGAGTTGTTTGTATCTTTTATAAACTTCAGTTTACTTAATGTAACACCTCAGCACAGGCTTTCAAAGAGCAAAACAAAGAAACCAACATAAAACGAGGATGGACTACATGATTTTCAAATACCTCTATAGCCTTACACTGCCTTATTTTTAATATTTTACTTACAAAATAAAAACACTGTATTTCACAGGTTTTATGGAGATACAAAGGAAAGAAGCCCGCCACATTAGGAGCCAATACTCGGCTCTACGATTGGATACCACAGAATGATCTTCTTGGTAAGACCAAGGAAATTCAATAAGCATGTTAAATATTTAAATTTCTACATTTTAGTTGCTGTTTTAGAGCAGATATAATTAAGAATTGGCCATTAACTTTATAGATTGATGCTTCCTCTAGTTCGCAAAAGAGGATCTTCGGTTAAGACTCTCATCACTCTTCAAATGTCAATCTCAGGGGCTTCCCTGGTGGTCCAGTGTGTAAGGATACTGCAAGGCAGTGTTAGGGGCGGCGGTTCGATCCCTGACCTGGGAAGATCCCATGTGCCGCAGAGCGACTGGACCGATGTGTGCAACTACCAAGCCAGCACTCTGGAGTGCATGCACCCAGAGCTGGTTCTCTGCAGCGAGAGTGGTCACTGCGATGGGAGGCCCACACAGGCTAAAGAACAAAGATGGAAATAAATGAAAGACCAATAGAAGTGGCTAAAAAAAAAATTCACTCTCAGTTCAGGTATTACGTCCTCAATAAGTCTTTCCAGACAATGCATAGACGATAAACTTCACCTTCAGGGATCATGATGTTTTGAGGTAGAAATTCTCCATGGTATCAGCTTTTGTAGAAAATATTGCCTTCTTCATTGAGTTATCCAAGAGTTTTTACCCCATGTCTCTCTGAAATTCTGTTAATGTATTATGCATCCTGAAATCCTTGCCCACATCTCATCTAATCTCCAATCTAGGCCACCCCAAAGCAAAAGCTTTTATCACTCATGGTGGAACCAATGGGATCTATGAAGCTATCTATCACGGGGTGCCGATGGTGGGAGTGCCCATGTTTGCAGACCAGCCTGACAACATTGCTCACATGAAGGCCAAAGGAGCGGCTGTGGAGGTGAACATAAACACAATGACAAGTGCGGATTTGCTCAATGCCTTGAGAACAGTTATTAACGAACCTTCGTAAGTACTACAACTTTTAGTGTGTGTGTGTGTGTGTGTGTGTGTGTATTGGCTGCTCTGGGTCTTCATTGCCCCTCAGTGGTTCAGTAGTTGTGGCCTGTGGGCTTAGCTGTCCCAGAGTACTACTACTTTTAAAGACTTATCATTCTTTTACCTGAAATACTCAAAAATGTCCAATGGTTAATGTGTTTGCAACTAGTGTATTTTCAAATAACAGCTATAACAATCTCATCTTCCAAATTGCTGAAGCAATTGGCTGAAATTGTAAAACAACACACACAAAGATTTCAAATATTCTATTAATGCTTTCTCTAAATAAATAATGTTAGTGATTACATACATTTGTAGACCTTTTTCTGGATAATCTGCTTATGGACTCTCTAGTAGATATTTTCTCTCAATACAGGGTCATTCACAATCTTGGTCTGGAACAATTTGCAAACTATAATTCACACAGTACCAGTATCCTTCTTGGAAAAATGAGGCAATAATTTATGACTGACTTCTTCCATTTTTTATTTATACATTTGCATGTTACCACATTCCATAAAGAATATATTTCTTCCACTCCCTTCCTTACAACTCTTAACCTGCTATGTGACCAGCAAAATTCATGTCACAGCAAGAATTAACAACATGGTTTTTTAATATGCCTAGTTCAGGTATTACGTCCTCAATAAGTCTTTCCAGACAATGCATAGACGATAAACTTCACCTTCAGGGATCATGATGTTTTGAGGTAGAAATTCTCCATGGTATCAGCTTTTGTAGAAAATATTGCCTTCTTCATTGAGTTATCCAAGAGTTTTTACCCCATGTCTCTCTGAAATTCTGTTAATGTATTATGCATCCTGAAATCCTTGCCCACATCTCATCTAATCTCCAATCTAGGCCACCCCAAAGCAAAAGCTTTTATCACTCATGGTGGAACCAATGGGATCTATGAAGCTATCTATCACGGGGTGCCGATGGTGGGAGTGCCCATGTTTGCAGACCAGCCTGACAACATTGCTCACATGAAGGCCAAAGGAGCGGCTGTGGAGGTGAACATAAACACAATGACAAGTGCGGATTTGCTCAATGCCTTGAGAACAGTTATTAACGAACCTTCGTAAGTACTACAACTTTTAGTGTGTGTGTGTGTGTGTGTGTGTGTGTGTATTGGCTGCTCTGGGTCTTCATTGCCCCTCAGTGGTTCAGTAGTTGTGGCCTGTGGGCTTAGCTGTCCCAGAGTACTACTACTTTTAAAGACTTATCATTCTTTTACCTGAAATACTCAAAAATGTCCAATGGTTAATGTGTTTGCAACTAGTGTATTTTCAAATAACAGCTATAACAATCTCATCTTCCAAATTGCTGAAGCAATTGGCTGAAATTGTAAAACAACACACACAAAGATTTCAAATATTCTATTAATGCTTTCTCTAAATAAATAATGTTAGTGATTACATACATTTGTAGACCTTTTTCTGGATAATCTGCTTATGGACTCTCTAGTAGATATTTTCTCTCAATACAGGGTCATTCACAATCTTGGTCTGGAACAATTTGCAAACTATAATTCACACAGTACCAGTATCCTTCTTGGAAAAATGAGGCAATAATTTATGACTGACTTCTTCCATTTTTTATTTATACATTTGCATGTTACCACATTCCATAAAGAATATATTTCTTCCACTCCCTTCCTTACAACTCTTAACCTGCTATGTGACCAGCAAAATTCATGTCACAGCAAGAATTAACAACATGGTTTTTTAATATGCCTATGGCTTTGGGCTTCTAGCATGTAACATGTATCCTATACTGACCTTTCTTGTCAACTGAAAGGAGATGTTTAATACTCAGATAATGACAGATTATTAGACTGTATTATATTTTAGACTGTATTATTAGACTATATAGACTATTGAAAATTATTCCTAAAAACTAATCAGACAAAATATAAATCTAATAGAAAATAAGGAAAAGTTTGAACAAGAATTTGGAATAAAGGAAATCTGAATTGGTAATAAACATATATTCATTAAAATCTCATTCTTAACTAGATAAAATTCAAATTAAAACTAGGAGATACTACTTTATATTTACCATATTGGCAAAAATTAAGAAATCTGGCATAACTAAAAGGTGGCTAGAATGTGGAACAATTGAAATCCTCAGAAGCTTTTCTTAAAAGTGTAAATCAATATAACTATCTTGGAAGATGATTTGGCATTCACTAGTAACATTAAGTCATGAACACTCTGTAATCAGCAATTCAACTTCTGGAGAAACTCTTACCTTTGCTATACAAGCTTGTGTATACCACAAGGGTACATAGCAACATGGTTTGTTACTAGAAAAAACAAACAAATATAACTCACTACCTATCAACAGGGGACCTGAGTAAATCATGGTAAACATATATCATATCTCATGCAATACTGCACAGCAGTAAGAAATAAACAAACCATCAAAATGGACAAATCTCACATACAATATTGAGCAAGAAAAGCAACTTCTTAAAAAATACGTATAAGATAATATTGCTTAAAGTTCAAAAGCATGCAAACTAAATGCAATCAGGTAAAACTACCAAGCCATATGTGGGAATAATAAACATACATTTAGTCTTAACCTCTGTGGGAAAGACAGAGAAATGTGTTTGGAAAGGAATCTTCAGGCTAAGACTTAATTATTTTTCTACCTTATGTATACTGTTAAGTACAGGATAAATTTAATTATTTTAAAATATTGAAAATTGTATGTGTAGAGATCTTTTGACTCCCAAGGGAGAAGTCCTTCTAATAGAATGTGATGTGTAAATCACAGTCATGGTTGTAGACATAAAGCTTTAGGAGAAAACCTATGAAATATTCCAATATTTAATGAAAACAAGGACTCTATAATTTCTCTGTCTTTGCTTTCCAGTTATAAGGAGAATGCAGTGAGATTATCAAGAATTCACCATGATCAACCTGTAAAGCCCCTGGACAGAGCAGTCTTCTGGATCGAGTTTGTCATGCGCCACAAAGGAGCCAAGCACCTGCGACCAGCTGCCCATGACCTCACCTGGTTCCAGTACCACTCTCTGGATGTGATTGGGTTCCTGCTGACCTGTGTGGCAACTTGTGTATTTTTGGTCACAAAATGTTGTTTGTTTTCTTGTCGAAAATTTGGTAAAACAGGAAAGAAGAAAAAGAGAGAATAGATATTTCTAAGTTTGCTGAAGGCTTGTATGGGCAATTCTGTTCATTCCAGCCAAAATAACCTTAAACATATTTTCACCCTATTTTCAAAATTCCATTCCTCTCTACCTTAACCTAGATATAAATTCTAGAATTCAAGAATAACATTAACTGGTGGACATGTCCCATTCTTCCTTTGTCTTTCCCTAGCTGGCTTTACTCTCTTCCTTACACATTCCTGACAAAGATACACAAATAATTTTATGTTTATTCTATTCATAATAGCATTTTTTCTTTATTTTTAACTTAAGTGATAGATGACTGACTATTTACTGAATCTGGGAAACACACAAAATGTAAGTCAAAGCTGATAGATATAGGGAACACAGAGAATAAAGAATTTTGAAAACAAATAATTTATTTTATCAAATCATGCAATACTGCACAGCAGTAAGAAATAAACAAACCATCAAAATGGACAAATCTCACATACAATATTGAGCAAGAAAAGCAACTTCTTAAAAAATACGTATAAGATAATATTGCTTAAAGTTCAAAAGCATGCAAACTAAATGCAATCAGGTAAAACTACCAAGCCATATGTGGGAATAATAAACATACATTTAGTCTTAACCTCTGTGGGAAAGACAGAGAAATGTGTTTGGAAAGGAATCTTCAGGCTAAGACTTAATTATTTTTCTACCTTATGTATACTGTTAAGTACAGGATAAATTTAATTATTTTAAAATATTGAAAATTGTATGTGTAGAGATCTTTTGACTCCCAAGGGAGAAGTCCTTCTAATAGAATGTGATGTGTAAATCACAGTCATGGTTGTAGACATAAAGCTTTAGGAGAAAACCTATGAAATATTCCAATATTTAATGAAAACAAGGACTCTATAATTTCTCTGTCTTTGCTTTCCAGTTATAAGGAGAATGCAGTGAGATTATCAAGAATTCACCATGATCAACCTGTAAAGCCCCTGGACAGAGCAGTCTTCTGGATCGAGTTTGTCATGCGCCACAAAGGAGCCAAGCACCTGCGACCAGCTGCCCATGACCTCACCTGGTTCCAGTACCACTCTCTGGATGTGATTGGGTTCCTGCTGACCTGTGTGGCAACTTGTGTATTTTTGGTCACAAAATGTTGTTTGTTTTCTTGTCGAAAATTTGGTAAAACAGGAAAGAAGAAAAAGAGAGAATAGATATTTCTAAGTTTGCTGAAGGCTTGTATGGGCAATTCTGTTCATTCCAGCCAAAATAACCTTAAACATATTTTCACCCTATTTTCAAAATTCCATTCCTCTCTACCTTAACCTAGATATAAATTCTAGAATTCAAGAATAACATTAACTGGTGGACATGTCCCATTCTTCCTTTGTCTTTCCCTAGCTGGCTTTACTCTCTTCCTTACACATTCCTGACAAAGATACACAAATAATTTTATGTTTATTCTATTCATAATAGCATTTTTTCTTTATTTTTAACTTAAGTGATAGATGACTGACTATTTACTGAATCTGGGAAACACACAAAATGTAAGTCAAAGCTGATAGATATAGGGAACACAGAGAATAAAATTTGCAATTTGTTCTAGAACACACAAATTAACACATAAATTAGAAAACCATCATAGGAGACTCATCATTGCCTCATCATTACAAGAGTAATGATTTCATTCATCATAAAAATGTCTTTCTGCTTGCCCAGTGTTACTGGGATCAGAGAATGAATTGATAATAACTATGATGGTATATCAAATCAGGAAGGTCTACAAATTTCCACTAAACACAAAGATAATCATAACCTGTATTCCTGCCTTTAGGGAGCAAATACTCTTGTGTACCCTTTAGTGCAAGAGACTGAACACTGCATTAAAATAAGAGATCTATTGAATCACTCAGGAGCAGAGAATCTCAGCAGTTTGTGAAAGGTGGGCAGATAATTTTTAGCAAGCAATATGTAAGACATTTTCAATAATTTTATAAAAGTTGTAATTTAAACTATAATTACTAATTTAAAGTTAATATCTAATTCATTATATTTAAAAATCATTAATGCTTATAATCTGTATCACTATTTATAATCAAACATTCTGTTTTATGTTAATAAAAGAAATATTTACTTGAAGAGATACAATTATTATACTGGTTTTCAATCTCTATTTTCAACAACTTTAAATTCATCAATCATTTATCCAAGGATATAAAATGTTATCGGACGTATTCAACCAAAGATTGCTGTTGTTGTTGTTTAATTTCTAAGTCCTTTCTGACTCTTTTGTGACCTAATGGATGGTAGCCCACAAGTTTCCTCTATCCATGGGATTTTCAAGGCAAGAGTACTGCAGTGGGTTGCCATTTCATTCTCCAGGGGATCTTCCTGACCCACATCTGTATTGCAGGTGGATTCTTTACCACTGAGCCACCAGGGAAGCCTCTCAACCAAGTATATGCTACAGTAAATATGCATCAATTCATGTCACTAAACAGATATATTCATATTGGATTCAATTTTGCATTAATTTAACAAATACATTAAAGATTTTACTTTATCCATTTTAAATTTAATGACATGTCTAATTAATGTTTTATTTTCAATATTTGATATATAACTGAAGAAAACAAATGGCGTTCACAGGCTTACTTAACTTTCAAAAACTCAATTATTTTAATATGGTATATAGAAAATTATCTCAAATTTAAAAATAATTATTTCACTGAACATTGTATTTCCTTTTACATGGAAAGGAATCTGTTCCCTATATCTGTATATATATTTCTATTTCATACATAAGTGAAACGGCATCGTTTTTGAGATTGTACATATAAGTAATATCATATATTTGTCTTTTTCTGTCTGAATTACTTAGCATGATAATCTCTAGGTTGATCCATGTTGTTGAAATTGGCATTATTCGTTATTTTCATGGATAAATAATATTCCATTGTGTACATAAACCACATCTTCTTTATCCATTCATCTGTTAATGGATACTTATGTTGCTTCCATTTCTGGGATATTGTAAATGGTGCTACTATGAACAGTAGAGAACATGTACCTTTTCAAATGAATGCTAAATCTATAATAACTGACCTTTTTGGTGTCATTTGCATGGAACAACATTTTCTATCCTTTCACTTTCAGTCTGTGTTCCCATATAGCTACGGGAATCTTTTGTAGATAGTATATAGTTGAATCTTTAAAAAAAACAAATTCATTCAGCAGAATCATTTGCGAGCTCTAAGAATTAAGTAGACCTTCAGGGAAACAGCTCCACATTCCTGCCAGGATCAAGGCACAAACATATGGGAATTTAGAGAATTTCAATAAACATCATATTTATTCCTATATATTTTAAATAAAAAATAGATATCCTAAAAAAATGTTAAAATCAGTCTCATATCATACAGCCTGGGGAATGAAGACCAATCAAAAAACTATTAAAAATTTCAGATGAGGCATAATTCACGAATATTGTGATTTGTTTATCAATTCTCGACAATAGGTAGAAGAGAAAATCTTTTTGAAGAACCTGTCACATTGTAGCAACACAGTTTTGTGGTTTTTTTTAAGGAGCAATAAAAATATCTACATTCTATTAATCATGCCAAAAAACACCAAAACCATTTTTCTGCCTAGTCCTCTGTTAGATAATACTGAGACCCAGAAAAAAAAATAGCTTAGTGATTTCTCCCAGGGTGATAAGATGTGACCAACTAAAGTACTATACTTACTAAAACACTTAGCTAGCTCAGTAAGACAAAATTTAAGACCTCAATTCACTGTAGGCAGCAATCTTAAGGTATGTCATAAATCTTGTCCAGTCCCAACCCTTTCCTTACATTACAAAGTTCTCCTTGATATCACTTTCCAGACCTCAACAACCTAATTAACTTTCCTGTACAGAAGCAGTAATGAAGGTCTTTCAAAGTACTCTACACCCTTCCTATCATAAATCAAACAAACCTAATTTTGTTGATTTTTGTATTTCATGAATCTCTGACTATAGTTCATGGAAAGTGGTTATGTTTGCTTTTTATCTCCTGCTATCAAGAGGTGGAGGTTATTTTCTCCACCCTTTGAATTTGAACTTGACTAATGACTTGTTCTAAAATTCAGTAGAAGAAGCAGAAGTGACCCAGGACTAGAACTTTTATACAAGCTGATCTAGGATTCTGCTGTCACTGGAAAAAGTCAAAGCCTGTCTGCTGAAGAGGCCACTTGAAGGTAAGAATCAAAGATTACTGCTAATCTGCCAAACTCCAGCCAAGAGAATGATGTTTTCTTGGATCATTCTGTTCCAGCTAAGCTGATGACTTACTATATAGGAAAGAGTAAGCTCAGGAAAGTACCAAAGATGACGTTTCCCTGAGTCCAACCCAAACTGCTGTCCAGAGGGTCATAAACAAATACTACGGTACTGTTTTAAGCATAAGTTTCAGTTCAGTTCAGTTACTCAGTTGTGTCTGACTCTTTGCAACTTCATGGACTGCAGTATACCAGGTTTCCCTGTCCTTCACCATCTCCCAGAGTTTGCTCAAATTCATGCCCATTGACTTAGTGATGCCATCCAACCATCTCACCCTCCATCATCCTCTTATCCTTTTGCCTTCTATTTTTCCCAACCTCAGGGTCTTTTCCAGTGAGTAATCTCTTTGCATTAGGTGGCCAAAGTACTGGAGCTTTAGCTTCCACCCAATTCCTTCACCGCTTCCAAGGGACTTAGTTTTCTCCCAGGGTGATAAGATGTGACCAACTAAAGACTATACTTACTAAAATTCTAGCCGGGGTGAAAAAGATTTGACCAACAAAGTACTGTACACTTTAAAAAACACTTGCTAGTCCTAACTTATTTAAGACCTCAATTCACTGTAGGCAGCAATCTTAAGGTATGTCATAAATCTTGTCCAGTCCCAACCCTTTCCTTACATTACAAAGTTCTCCTTGATATCACTTTCCAGACCTCAACAACCTAATTAACTTTCCTGTACAGAAGCAGTAATGAAGGTCTTTCAAAGTACTCTACACCCTTCCTATCATAAATCAAACAAACCTAATTTTGTTGATTTTTGTATTTCATGAATCTCTGACTATAGTTCATGGAAAGTGGTTATGTTTGCTTTTTATCTCCTGCTATCAAGAGGTGGAGGTTATTTTCTCCACCCTTTGAATTTGAACTTGACTAATGACTTGTTCTAAAATTCAGTAGAAGAAGCAGAAGTGACCCAGGACTAGAACTTTTATACAAGCTGATCTAGGATTCTGCTGTCACTGGAAAAAGTCAAAGCCTGTCTGCTGAAGAGGCCACTTGAAGGTAAGAATCAAAGATTACTGCTAATCTGCCAAACTCCAGCCAAGAGAATGATGTTTTCTTGGATCATTCTGTTCCAGCTAAGCTGATGACTTACTATATAGGAAAGAGTAAGCTCAGGAAAGTACCAAAGATGACGTTTCCCTGAGTCCAACCCAAACTGCTGTCCAGAGGGTCATAAACAAATACTACGGTACTGTTTTAAGCATAAGTTTCAGTTCAGTTCAGTTACTCAGTTGTGTCTGACTCTTTGCAACTTCATGGACTGCAGTATACCAGGTTTCCCTGTCCTTCACCATCTCCCAGAGTTTGCTCAAATTCATGCCCATTGACTTAGTGATGCCATCCAACCATCTCACCCTCCATCATCCTCTTATCCTTTTGCCTTCTATTTTTCCCAACCTCAGGGTCTTTTCCAGTGAGTAATCTCTTTGCATTAGGTGGCCAAAGTACTGGAGCTTTAGCTTCAGCATCAGTCCTTCCAATGAATATTCAGGGTTAATTTCCCTTAGGATTGACTGGTTTGATCTCCTTGCTGTCCAAGGGACTCTCGAGAGTCTTCTCCAACACCATCAATTCAGTTAAAAGGCATCAATTCTTTACCACTCAGCCTTCTTTATGGTCCAGCATTCATATCCACACATGACTACTGGGTAATCCAGAACTTTGATTATACGGACTTTTGTTGGCAAGGTGATGTCTCTGCTTTTTAATGTGCTGTCTAGGTTTGACACAACTTTTCTTCCAAGGAGAAGAGTCTTTAAATTTCATGGCTGCAGTCATCATCTGCAGTGATTTTTGGAGCCCAAGAAAATAAAAGTCTGCCACTGTCTCCATTGTTTGCCCATCCATTTGCCACAAAGTGATGGTACCAGAGGCAAATGATCTCTGTTTTTTGAATGTTGCATTTTTGACCAGCTTTTTCACTCTCCTCTTTCACCTTCATCAAGAGGGTCTTTAGTTCCTCTTCACTTTCTGCCATTAAGGGTGGTGTCATCTGCATACCTGAATGTCACAGGTTTAGGAATGGTTGATTTTATAATAATATATAACAGAGATACTATGATTTAAGAAAAACACAGTGCATATGTAGCTTTTTAAATAAACAAGCTTAGAAAAATATTAATGTAGTGGATCAATGTTAAATTAGAGCAAGTTCCAAAATCTCAGAGACTTCTAGGTTGTTTGTACAAATCCTCAATAATGGTTGAACACAATTCACTAAGAAACAATCAGGGCTTCCCTGGTGGTCCAGTGGGTAAGGACACCGCCTTGCAGTGCAAGGGGCGCCGGTTCGATCCCTGGCCTGGGAAGATCCCACGTGCCGCGGAGCGGCTAGATCCATGTGTCCAATTACCGAGCCGGAGCTCTGGAGTGCATGCGACCAGAGCCGGTGCTCTGTGACAACAGAGGCCACCGCGATGGGAGGCCCACATGGGTCAAAGAACAAAGATGGATGAAAATAGACAAATGAAAGACCAATAGAAGTAGCCTGCCTGTTCCCCTCCCTCCCCACCCCACCCCCTCAAAATAAATAAATAAATAAATCTTTAAAAAAAGAGAGAGAAACAATCATATTTATATTTCCTTATTACTATTAATAAAAAATATTTTGAATTCATATGTTGTACATATACTATGGCAAGAGTTCAAGGATAGACATTAGAATGATGAGAACCATGGCTCCCCTTAAATCATAATCATTTGCTACGTTTTTAGAGCTGCAATTTTGCAGGTCTGATCTATTGACTAATGAAGGAACTGGGTCCTTAAGAGGAAGAAGGTTGTAACATCACAGTAAGAGTACAAGCTAATGACCTCCTAAATTATTTCTCAAGAGGACAGCAGAATCACAGGAACAACCAATGGTTTTCTCTAGCCACAAATAGATAATTGAATAGATACATTTTGTTGTTGGCTCAAGCCCAAATTGTATCCCTGGCCTGTAGATAAAGAATGAAAAAGGTAAAGCAGAAGCACTCTGTATCTGGTTCCTAAGGCTGCTATAATGAATCGCCACAAACTTGGTAGTTTACAATAACAGAAATTTATTCTTTCACAATTTCAGAAACCAGAAGTCTGAAATCAAGGTGTCATCAAGGTCCAGTACTTTTTTGAGATTTTTTTTTTTAATCCATTCATTCCTGTCTACTAGAGTCTGTGGGTTATTGACAATGCATGGCTGGGGGACACCATATTATTTCCCACCAGAGACAATCCATCATAGAATAGGTATTAAGCAATAACATAGACCAAATTCTGCAGCCTTGTCATATCTGACAGCCTTTATCATTATCTACCCCAGGGCTGATCCCTAGAACAAATTAACAAAATGTCTATGGTAACAGCAAGTGAAGCTATGTGTGGGCTCTAACACATGGACTTCTGTTTACCAAGCTCATGAGACTAGTCCCTCCCACTCATGTACCTATTCCCAAAGAGTGTCAGGAAGATCACATCTGCTAGGGATCTAATTAAACACTAAGATCCTATTACAACACAACTGTTTGAAAAGACTAACTGGATACTTGGCACCTACTTTCTAACTTGGATCTCTTTCACACTAGCTATTTACTCTGGTAGGAATGGCCACATACATTGGGAATGATTTTATCTTATAATCTGCATGAATATAGAAAAAAGGTTACATACAATGAACCTGAAATTTTAGCAGTTTTTAAAGTTCGTAAGACTGGGAAATAAAAAAGTGCTATAAGTGGTCTGAGGCACTGGTTTTCTTACTCCATTTACTGAGGTTATTATCCATTCCCCTTTTACTGTTATTGGACCCTGTATCAAAATTTAGTTGATGCTACATTTGACAATTCTTTAACTCTCAGTTCTGTTTCACTGGTTTTATTTGCACATTTTATGCCAGATCATACTGTTCTTGAACCAATGGTTTCCTCTAAATTATTTCTCAAGAGGACAGCAGAATCACAGGAACAACCAATGGTTTCTAGCCACAAGTAGATGATTGAATAGATACATTTTGTTGTTGGCTCAAGCCCAAATTGTATCCCTGGCCTGTAGATAAAGAATGAAAAAGGTAAAGCAGAAGCACTCTGTATCTGGTTCCTAAGGCTGCTATAATGAATCGCCACAAACTTGGTAGTTTACAATAACAGAAATTTATTCTTTCACAATTTCAGAAACCAGAAGTCTGAAATCAAGGTGTCATCAAGGTCCAGTACTTTTTTGAGATTTTTTTTTTTAATCCATTCATTCCTGTCTACTAGAGTCTGTGGGTTATTGACAATGCATGGCTGGGGGACACCATATTATTTCCCACCAGAGACAATCCATCATAGAATAGGTATTAAGCAATAACATAGACCAAATTCTGCAGCCTTGTCATATCTGACAGCCTTTATCATTATCTACCCCAGGGCTGATCCCTAGAACAAATTAACAAAATGTCTATGGTAACAGCAAGTGAAGCTATGTGTGGGCTCTAACACATGGACTTCTGTTTACCAAGCTCATGAGACTAGTCCCTCCCACTCATGTACCTATTCCCAAAGAGTGTCAGGAAGATCACATCTGCTAGGGATCTAATTAAACACTAAGATCCTATTACAACACAACTGTTTGAAAAGACTAACTGGATACTTGGCACCTACTTTCTAACTTGGATCTCTTTCACACTAGCTATTTACTCTGGTAGGAATGGCCACATACATTGGGAATGATTTTATCTTATAATCTGCATGAATATAGAAAAAAGGTTACATACAATGAACCTGAAATTTTAGCAGTTTTTAAAGTTCGTAAGACTGGGAAATAAAAAAGTGCTATAAGTGGTCTGAGGCACTGGTTTTCTTACTCCATTTACTGAGGTTATTATCCATTCCCCTTTTACTGTTATTGGACCCTGTATCAAAATTTAGTTGATGCTACATTTGACAATTCTTTAACTCTCAGTTCTGTTTCACTGGTTTATTTGCACATTTTATGCCAGATCATACTGTTCTGATTAGTACTGTATTGTGACTTAATTTGAATTCAAGTAGTATAATACCTCCAGCTTTGTCCTACTTAGGTCTACATTGAAAATTTTCAGATTTTTTCCGTACATATATTCAGATATTTTCCTTTTTGTGTAAAGATGTCTGTATTAATTGTATTGAATAAAGTAGCCTTTGGTTAACATGAATATTTTGACAATATTAAAACTACTCATTCATGAATATGTATATCATTATAACTTTTATGTCTTCTATTTATTTTTTTAAAAAAAACTATAGTGTTCAGTATACATAAATTTCAACTCTCTCTTTTTTTTTAATTTTACTTTTTATTTTTACAGAGTTTTGTTGTTTACAGACATGTATAATCCCAGATTAGTCATATGTATATCCCTGGTCCCCTCACTCCTCCACCCCTCTCCCAATACCACTCACCCCACCCTTCCAGCCCATTGCACAACACCCTTGCAGGATCCCCTATTCCCACAGTGCAATGACAATAGCTATCTTTTTCATATATGATAGTATAGGTTTCCATGTTACTACCTTTATGCCTCCCACCCACTGTTCATTCCCCACAATGTCCATATGTCTGTTCTCCATGTCTGTTTTCCATCGCTACACTGCATGTGTTACCATTACCCTCTTACTAGATTCTGTATATCTGTGTTAGTATACTGTACTTGTCTCCCTCTTTTTGACTTACTTCCCTTTGTATAATAGGTTCTAGACCCATCCACCTCATTAGGACTGATTCTCCTGCATTTCTTTTTACAGGTGAGAAGTACTCCATCGTGTATATATATCAGAGGCTTTTTATCCATTCATTTGTTGATGGATATCTTGGTTGCTTCCATGTTCTAGCTATTGTATAAAGTGCTGAAATGAACATTGGGGTACAGGTGCCTCTTTCAGTTTTGATTAGATCAGGGTATAAGCCTAAGAGTGGGAGTGCTGGGTCCTAAGGTGCTTCTATTTTTAGTTTTTTTAAAGAATCTCCACACTGTCTTCCATAGCAGCTGTATCAATTTACATTCCCACCAGCAATGCAAGAGTGTTCCCTTTTCTCTGCACCCTCTCCAGCATTTATTGTCTATCGATTTGATGATGATGGCCATTCTGACTGGTGTGAGGTGATATCTCATTATAGTTTTAATTTGAATTTCTCTAATAATAAGTGAGGTTGAACATCATTTCATGTTTTTTTTTTTTTTTTTTGGCCATCTGTATGTCCTCTCTGGAGAGATGTCTCTTAAGGTCCTTTTCTCATTTTTTGATTGGGTTGTTCATTTTTCCAATGTTGAGTTGCTTATAGATTTTGGATATTAATTCTTTGTCTGTTGTTTCATTTGCTATGATTTTCTCCCATTCTGTGGGTTGTCTGTTCAGCTTTTTTGTAGTTTATTTTGCTGTACAAAAGCTTTAAGTTTCATTAGGTCCCACATGTTAATTTTTGTCTTTAGTTCTGCTATTCTAGTAAGTCGTTCATAGATCTTGCTTTGATTTATGTCATTGAGTGCTTTGTCTATATTCTCCTCTAAAAGTTTCATGGTTTCTGGTCTTACATTTTGGTCTTTAATGACAATAGCTATCTTTCATATATGATAGTATAGGTTTCCATGTTACTACCTTTATGCCTCCCACCCACTGTTCATTCCCCACAATGTCCATATGTCTGTTCTCCATGTCTGTTTTCCATCGCTACACTGCATGTGTTACCATTACCCTCTTACTAGATTCTGTATATCTGTGTTAGTATACTGTACTTGTCTCCCTCTTTTTGACTTACTTCCCTTTGTATAATAGGTTCTAGACCCATCCACCTCATTAGGACTGATTCTCCTGCATTTCTTTTTACAGGTGAGAAGTACTCCATCGTGTATATATATCAGAGGCTTTTTATCCATTCATTTGTTGATGGATATCTTGGTTGCTTCCATGTTCTAGCTATTGTATAAAGTGCTGAAATGAACATTGGGGTACAGGTGCCTCTTTCAGTTTTGATTAGATCAGGGTATAAGCCTAAGAGTGGGAGTGCTGGGTCCTAAGGTGCTTCTATTTTTAGTTTTTTTAAAGAATCTCCACACTGTCTTCCATAGCAGCTGTATCAATTTACATTCCCACCAGCAATGCAAGAGTGTTCCCTTTTCTCTGCACCCTCTCCAGCATTTATTGTCTATCGATTTGATGATGATGGCCATTCTGACTGGTGTGAGGTGATATCTCATTATAGTTTTAATTTGAATTTCTCTAATAATAAGTGAGGTTGAACATCATTTCATGTTTTTTTTTTTTTTTTTTTTTGGCCATCTGTATGTCCTCTCTGGAGAGATGTCTCTTAAGGTCCTTTTCTCATTTTTTGATTGGGTTGTTCATTTTTCCAATGTTGAGTTGCTTATAGATTTTGGATATTAATTCTTTGTCTGTTGTTTCATTTGCTATGATTTTCTCCCATTCTGTGGGTTGTCTGTTCAGCTTTTTTGTAGTTTATTTTGCTGTACAAAAGCTTTAAGTTTCATTAGGTCCCACATGTTAATTTTTGTCTTTAGTTCTGCTATTCTAGTAAGTCGTTCATAGATCTTGCTTTGATTTATGTCATTGAGTGCTTTGTCTATATTCTCCTCTAAAAGTTTCATGGTTTCTGGTCTTACATTTTGGTCTTTAATCCATTTTGAGTTGATCTTTGTGTATGGTGTCAGGGAATGTTCCAACTTCACTTTTTTGCATGTAGCTGTCCAATTTTCCCAGCACCACTTGTTGAAGAGGTTGTCTTTGTCCCATTTTAGAGTTTTGCCTCCTTTGTCAAAAATAAGGTACCCATAGATGCGTGGGTTTATCTCTGGGTTCTCGATCTTGTTCCATTGGTCTATAGTTCTGTTTTTGTGCCATTACCATACTGTCTTGATGACTGTTGCTTTGTAGTATAGTCTGAAGTTAGGGAGGCTGATCTCTCCAGCTCCATTCTTCTTTCTCAGGATTGCTTTGGCTATTTGGGGTCTTTTGTATTTCCATATGAACTGTGTGATTTGGTCTAGTTCTGTGAAGAATGTCATTGCTAATTTGATAAGGATTGCATTGTATCTGTAGATGATATTTGGTAATATGGTCATTTTCACAATATTGATTCTTCCAACCCATGAGCATGGAATATCTCTCTATCTGTTTAAATCTTCTTTGATTTCTCTCATTAGTGTCTTGCAATTTTCTGTGTACAGTTCTTTTGTTTCTTTGGGTAAGTTTATTCCTAGATATTTTATTCTTTTGGTTGCAATGGTGAGTGAGACTGCATCTTTGATTTCGTTTTCTGATTTTTCATTGTTTGTATATAGGAATACCAGTGATTTCTGTGTATTGATTTTATATCCCACAACTTTGCTGAATTCACTGATTAGCTCTAGTAATTTTGTAATAGTGTCTTTGGGGTTTTCTATGTATAATATCATATCGCCTGAAAATAGAGAGAGTTTTACTTCTTCTTTTCCAATCTGGATTCCTTGTATTTGTTTTTCTTCTCTTATTGCTATTGCTAGAACTTCCAGGACTGTGTTGAATAATAGTGGTGAATGTGGACACCCTTGTCTTATTCCTGATTTTAGAGGGAATGCTTTCAGTTTTTCACCACTGAGAATAATGTTCGCTGTGGCCTTCTCATATATGACTTTCACCATGTTGAAATAGGATCCTTCTATGCCCATTTTTTGAAGAGTCTTTATAATAAATGGGTGTTGGATTTTGTCAAAGGCTTTTTCTGCATCTATTGAGATGATCATGTGGTTTTTGTCTCTCACTTTGTTGATATGGTGTATCACATTGATTGATTTGTGGATATCGAAGAATCCTTGCTGTGTGGGATGAATCCGACTTGATCATGATGTATGAGTTTTCTGATGTGTTGTTGGATTCTGTTTGCTAGGATTCTGTTGAGGATTTTGGCGTCTAGATTCATCAGTGAAATTGGCCTATAATTTTCTTTTTTGTATTGTCTTTGCCTGGATTTGATATCAGGGTTAAGGCAGCCTCATAGAAGGTATTTGGAAGTATTCCTTCCTGTGCGATTTTTTGAGAGTTTTAGAAGGACAAGCATTAGTTCTTTAAATGTTTGGTAGAATTTACCTGTGAAGCCATCTGACCCTGGGCTTTTATTTTTGGGTAGATTTTTCCATATGAACTGTGTGATTTGGTCTAGTTCTGTGAAGAATGTCATTGCTAATTTGATAAGGATTGCATTGTATCTGTAGATGATATTTGGTAATATGGTCATTTTCACAATATTGATTCTTCCAACCCATGAGCATGGAATATCTCTCTATCTGTTTAAATCTTCTTTGATTTCTCTCATTAGTGTCTTGCAATTTTCTGTGTACAGTTCTTTTGTTTCTTTGGGTAAGTTTATTCCTAGATATTTTATTCTTTTGGTTGCAATGGTGAGTGAGACTGCATCTTTGATTTCGTTTTCTGATTTTTCATTGTTTGTATATAGGAATACCAGTGATTTCTGTGTATTGATTTTATATCCCACAACTTTGCTGAATTCACTGATTAGCTCTAGTAATTTTGTAATAGTGTCTTTGGGGTTTTCTATGTATAATATCATATCGCCTGAAAATAGAGAGAGTTTTACTTCTTCTTTTCCAATCTGGATTCCTTGTATTTGTTTTTCTTCTCTTATTGCTATTGCTAGAACTTCCAGGACTGTGTTGAATAATAGTGGTGAATGTGGACACCCTTGTCTTATTCCTGATTTTAGAGGGAATGCTTTCAGTTTTTCACCACTGAGAATAATGTTCGCTGTGGCCTTCTCATATATGACTTTCACCATGTTGAAATAGGATCCTTCTATGCCCATTTTTTGAAGAGTCTTTATAATAAATGGGTGTTGGATTTTGTCAAAGGCTTTTTCTGCATCTATTGAGATGATCATGTGGTTTTTGTCTCTCACTTTGTTGATATGGTGTATCACATTGATTGATTTGTGGATATCGAAGAATCCTTGCGTGTGTGGGATGAATCCGACTTGATCATGATGTATGAGTTTTCTGATGTGTTGTTGGATTCTGTTTGCTAGGATTCTGTTGAGGATTTTGGCGTCTAGATTCATCAGTGAAATTGGCCTATAATTTTCTTTTTTTGTATTGTCTTTGCCTGGATTTGATATCAGGGTTAAGGCAGCCTCATAGAAGGTATTTGGAAGTATTCCTTCCTGTGCGATTTTTTGAGAGTTTTAGAAGGACAAGCATTAGTTCTTTAAATGTTTGGTAGAATTTACCTGTGAAGCCATCTGACCCTGGGCTTTTATTTTTGGGTAGATTTTTAATCACAAATTTGATTTCTGAGCTTGTGATTGGGTTGTTCATAGTTTCTATTTCTTCCTGGTTCAGTCTAGGAAGATTAATCTTTTCCAAGAAACTGTCCATTTCTTCCAGGTTGTCCAGTTTGTTGCCATATAGTTGTTCATAATAGTCTGTTATAATCATTTGGATTTCTGCATTATCTGTTGCAATCTCTCCTTTTTTCATTTTCAGTTTTGTTGATCTGGTTTTTTCTCTTTTTTTCTTGATGAGTCTGGCCAGTGGTTTGTCGATTTTGTTTATCTTTTTGAAGAACCAGCTTTTCATTTTATCTTTGCTATTGTTTCTTTCTTTTCTTTTTCATTTATTTATGCCCTGATTTTTATGATTTCTCTTCTGCTAACTTTGGGGTGTTTTTGTTCTTCTTTCTCCAGTTGTTTTAAGTGTACAGTTAGGTTGTTTGTTTGATATTTTTCTTCTTTCTTGAGGTAGGGCTGTATTGTTATAAACTTTCCTCTTAAAACTGTTTTTGCGGTGTCCCATAGGTATCCCACACTGTCGTGTGTTCATTGCTGCTTTCTTCTAGGAATATTTTTATTTATCTTTTGATTTGTTCAATAATCAGTTTGTTTTTTAGGTATGTGTTGTTTAATTTCCATGTGTTTGTTTTTCTAATGTTTTTTCTTTCCCCTGTAGATGATCTGTTGTCTTATTGCACTGTGGTCAGAGAAGATGGTTGATAAAATTTCAATTTTCTTGAATTTACTGAGGTTTAATTTTTAGTCCAAGATGTGGTCTATCCTGGAGAAAGTTCCATGAGCACTTGAGAAGAAAGTGTATTCTTCTGCTTTTGGATGGAAGGTCCTAAAGAGATCAATGACATCCATCTCTTCTAGTGTGTCATTTAAGGCTTGTGTTTCTTTATTAATTTTCTTTTTTGATGATCTGTCCACTGGTGTGAGAGGAGTATTAAAGTCTCCTACCAAAATTGCATTACTGTCAATTTCTTCTTTAATGTATGAAAGTGTTTGTCTTATGTATTGGAGTGCTCCTGTGTTGGGTGCATAGATATTTATGATTGTTATGTCTTCCTCTTGGATAGATTCCTTGGTCATTATGCAGTGTCTTGCCTTGTCTCTTATAATCTTCTTTATTTTAAGATCTATTTTGTCTGATATGAGGATTGCTACTCCAGCTTTCTTTTGATTTCCATTTGTATGGAATATCTTTTTCCAGCCTCTCACTTTTAGTCTATGAGTGTCTCTAGGTCTGAAGTGGACTTCTTGTAGGCAGCATATGTCTGGGTCTTGTTTTTGAATCCATTCAGCCAGTCTGTGTCTTTTGGTTGAGGCATTTAGTCCATTTACATTCTAAGTAATTATTGATACAAATGATCCTATTGTCATCATCTTAGATGTTATGATGGCTTTGTTTTGTAGATCTTCTTCTACTTGTTGTCTATATAAGTCTCTTTAACACTTGTAAGGCTGGTTTAGTGTTACTAAATTCTTTTAATTTTTGCTTATTTGTAAAACTTTTGAATTCTCCATCAATTTTGAATGAGATCCTTGAAGAGTAGAGTATTCTTGGCTGCAGATTATTCTGTTTCAGTGCTTTATATGTGTCTTGCTATTCCCTTCTGGCCTACAGTTTCTGTTCAAAGATCAGCTGTTAAACGTATGCGGTTTCCCTTGTATGCCACTAGTTACTTTTCCCTTGCTTTTAGAACACTTGTCTTTGTGTTTATTTTGTGTTAGCTTGATTAATATGTGTCTTGGTGTGTTTCTTCTTGGGTTTATTCTGTATGGTACTCTTTGCGCTTCTTGGACTTGATTGACTATTTCTTTTCCCATGTTGGGGAAATTTTCATCTATAATGTCTTCAAAAATTTTCTCATACCCTTTCTTTTTTTCTCTTCTTCTTCTTCTGGAACTCCTATACTTTGAATATTGGTGCATTTGATATTATCCCAGAGGTCCCAGGCTATCCTCTGCTCTTTTCATTTTTTGAGCTTGATTCTGTTTTTCAGCAGTTACTTACACCATTCTATCTTCCAGCTCACTTATCCGGTCTTCTGCCTCAGATATCTGCTCTTGATTACTTCTATAGTATTTTTAAGTTCAGCAATTGAGTTGTTTGTCTCTGTTTGTTGTTTTTTAAGTTCTTGTGTTTCTTTGTTCAGTGTGTTAGTTGATTCTTGCAATTTCTCTAAAATTCTGTTTTCAATCATAGTTACTATCATTCTTCTGAATTAGCTGTCAGAAAGTTTGTTTAATTCCTCTTCATTTATTTGGACTTGTGTGTTTGTAGATTGTTCCTTCACTTGTGTGGTATTTCTCTGCCATTTCATTGTTTCATTATTAATTTTTTAACTAACTATGTTTGGGGGTTTTTCTTCCCAGACTTTGAGTTATACCCATGGGTGTTTGCTGTTTGGATGAGGCATCTTATTCTGGGTGATGCTGGTGATTGGGTGATGTCAGGAGTTGCATACTAGTGCTTGTCTTTGTTGGAGTTCTCACTGTTTAATGCTCTCTGGTGGTAGACATTCTCTGGTATTATACGGTTTTGGAGTCAGTGCTCCCTCTTTAAAGCCCCTGGGCTTGTTGCCTGACCAGCAAATGAAGATTTCATGGCTGGTTTGTATAGTATTAAATGGTATTAAAACATACATATGCAAACAAGAAACAGAAGGTATACCTTTGACAAATGGCAATTAAAATACCATGCAAATACTAAATACTGTCTAGCATACTGAATTATACACAAAAACATATACATCCATAACATAACCTTCCAAGAACAAACACAGTAAAATACATTAGCACAGCGAATAGGAAAAATGAAGAATGATATCTACCACTTAATAATCAAACTAACTAAAGCACAAATTGGAGAATAATGCTAGAGCAGGGTCCCAGTTTGGGATAAGGTAACGAGAACAAAACAGACTAAGAAACATGGTGGGGAAAGGGAAAAAGAGAAAGGGAGGATAGAAGAGAAATATAGAATAATACTGCCAAGTTAAATATAGAGAGATAAAGATTTGTATGTATTAGAGCTTAGTGCTGTAGGAAGAGAGCATCAGAGATAGCAAAGAAATAGTTGTAGAGGAAGTAAGATACATATAAAAAATTTAAAAATTAAAACAGAGCTAAATATATAGAAAAATATAGGAAAACAAAGCAAAAATAATAAAAACAATCAACCCCCCCCCCTCACAGAACTACAAAAGGCCAATGTAGAATCAGAAGGATATAAACAAAATAGAATGTGTGGTTTAAAAGAAAAAAATTGTATAAACTTGAACACATTCAGTCTTACTGATAAGATTGGTAGCTGCAATAGAGTTCAAAGGAGGAAAGAAAACAAAGGTGGAGGGGCTGGGGGGCTGCTCAAAAAAGAGAAAAAAATAGAGAGAAAAAACGAAATGCAAAAAAAATTCCAACGCTAAATCCAGCTCCAGTCAAAATGTAAAAATAGTGAATGTTTATGCTCTTTTGTCTCTTGCTGACTATTCAGGAATTACCAGTCTTTTTCTTGCCTCTGGCAGTGGTTGAATCTGAAGGCCCCTTTTACTGTTTTTGAATTTCCTCCTATGCCAGAACTAAAAGTCCTGCTCAGGCTGGCCCTGACAGTTTTTTAATCATTGCTTCTGAATGGAACTAAGTTCCCTCCCTGTAGTTTGACCTGCAGCCAAACTACGGTAGTGGTAATGGCGTCTCTCTCAGAAAGGATTTGTTCCCACATGCTCTGAGAAGCACTGCCGCAGTGTCCCTGACCCTGCTGCAGGCCACCATCGACCCTGCCACCGCCGAGACTTCAGAATACTCAGAGGTGAGTCTGGCTCAGTCTCATGCAGGATCTCTGTTCCTCTCCCAGATCTCAGTGCGCACAGAATCTCCAGTCCTACATGATGGCTCTGTGATCAGGTTAATGATAACCTCCTTCTAAAGGAATTAAGTGCCATCTTTCCAAGGACTGCTCAAGGGTACTTCTAGTTTAAAGGAGGGCACTTGGGACTTTCCCCCTTTCCTAATGCTAGAGCAGGGTCCCAGTTTGGGATAAGGTAACGAGAACAAAACAGACTAAGAAACATGGTGGGGAAAGGGAAAAAGAGAAAGGGAGGATAGAAGAGAAATATAGAATAATACTGCCAAGTTAAATATAGAGAGATAAAGATTTGTATGTATTAGAGCTTAGTGCTGTAGGAAGAGAGCATCAGAGATAGCAAAGAAATAGTTGTAGAGGAAGTAAGATACATATAAAAAATTTAAAAATTAAAACAGAGCTAAATATATAGAAAAATATAGGAAAACAAAGCAAAAATAATAAAAACAATCAACCCCCCCCCCTCACAGAACTACAAAAGGCCAATGTAGAATCAGAAGGATATAAACAAAATAGAATGTGTGGTTTAAAAGAAAAAAATTGTATAAACTTGAACACATTCAGTCTTACTGATAAGATTGGTAGCTGCAATAGAGTTCAAAGGAGGAAAGAAAACAAAGGTGGAGGGGCTGGGGGGCTGCTCAAAAAAGAGAAAAAAATAGAGAGAAAAAACGAAATGCAAAAAAAATTCCAACGCTAAATCCAGCTCCAGTCAAAATGTAAAAATAGTGAATGTTTATGCTCTTTTGTCTCTTGCTGACTATTCAGGAATTACCAGTCTTTTTCTTGCCTCTGGCAGTGGTTGAATCTGAAGGCCCCTTTTACTGTTTTTGAATTTCCTCCTATGCCAGAACTAAAAGTCCTGCTCAGGCTGGCCCTGACAGTTTTTTAATCATTGCTTCTGAATGGAACTAAGTTCCCTCCCTGTAGTTTGACCTGCAGCCAAACTACGGTAGTGGTAATGGCGTCTCTCTCAGAAAGGATTTGTTCCCACATGCTCTGAGAAGCACTGCCGCAGTGTCCCTGACCCTGCTGCAGGCCACCATCGACCCTGCCACCGCCGAGACTTCAGAATACTCAGAGGTGAGTCTGGCTCAGTCTCATGCAGGATCTCTGTTCCCCTCTCCCAGATCTCAGTGCGCACAGAATCTCCAGTCCTACATGATGGCTCTGTGATCAGGTTAATGATAACCTCCTTCTAAAGGAATTAAGTGCCATCTTTCCAAGGACTGCTCAAGGGTACTTCTAGTTTAAGGAGGCACTTGGACCTTCTAAAGCAGGTCTGGCTCAGTCCCTTGTTGGGAGTCACTGCTCCTTTCCCAGGACTTGGTGTGCAACAGGCTTTGCGTATTTGGCCCACCCAGTCTCTCTGGTGAGTGTAAGGTTTGACTTTTAAAAGCACGATTGCTCCCCTCCCACCGTCTGTTGCGGCTTCTCCTTTGTTCTTGAATGTGGGGTATCTTTTTTTGTGATCGGATCCAACCTCCTCCTGTCAATGGTTTTTCAGGAGCTAGTTGCAGTTCTGGCAATTTTTCAGGAGAGATGAGTGTACGTCCTTCTACATTGCCATCTTGCTCCTGCCCCTCCAGTTTCAACTCTCTTGCTAAATATATTTCTAAATTGTTTTTACTTTGAATGGAGTTGTTTTATTTCACCCCATTTTAGATGTTTTGTTGCTAGTGTATAGAAATACAACTCTTTTTTTTTTTTTTTTAGGGTTTGGTTGTTTTACAATGTTGCATTAATTTCAGGTGTACAGAGAAGTTATTGTTATATGTCTTTTACAGGGTTTTATTGTTTACAGCTACACATAATCCCAAAACAGTCATAGGTATATCCCCGATCCCTCCCACCTGAGCACCCTTGCTTTTCTCCACTCCCTTTTCCCCCCGTCCCACCCTCCAGGTTGATGCATAGCCCCCATGTAAGTTCCCTTAGTCTTACAGCTTAATCACAATGGTTATCTCTTTTACATATGATAGTATAAATTTTCATGTTACTCTTTCCATACCTCTCACCTGATCATCCCTTCCCATAAGGTTTGTTCTCTACGTCTCTTTTTTCATCACTGCTCTGCACGTGTATTTATTGGAACCACCTTATTAGATTCCATACATATGTGTGTTATACTGTGTATGTGTGTTAGTGTACTGCACTTGTCCCTTTCTTTTTGACTCACTTCACTTTGTATAATAGGTTCTAGGTTCATCCACCTCATTAGGGCTGATTCTTCTGCATTAGAAAGACAACTCATTTTTGTATGGTGAATTTTATCCTGAAAATACACTGAATCCTTTAGTTGCTTCTAACAGTTTTTTGATGGAGTCTCTGAATTTTGTACATACACGATCATATTATCTGTAAAAGAAGAAACATTTTTTAAAAATATTTATTTATTTATTTATTTTGTGAGGGGGGAGAGAGGGGGCAGGCGGGTCACTTCTATTGGTCTTTCATTTATCCATTTTCATCCATCATTGTTCTTTGGCCCGTGTGGGCCTCCCATCGCAGTGGCCTCTGTTGTCGCAGAGCACCGGCTCTGGGCGCATGCGCTCCAGAGCTCTGGCTCGGTAATTGGACACATCGGTCCAGTCGCTCTGCGGCACGTGGGATCTTCCCAGGCCAGGGATTGCACCGGCCCCCCTTGCACTGCAAGGTGGTGTCCTTACCCACTGGACCACCGGAGAAGCCCAAAGAAGAAAATTTTATACCTTCCTTTCCAATCTGGGTATCTTTTATTTCTTTCTTTTCCTTGATTGTCCTGCATAGGATATCTAGCATTCTATTGAATAGGTCACATGCATATTTGTGATGGAATTTCAGAGGATAAACGTTCAACATTTTATCATTTTGTATAATGCTAGCTGTAGGCTCGTCATGCTTAGTCACTTCAATCCGCCTGACTCTGTGACTCTATGCACTGTAACCTGCCAAGTTTCTCTGTCCATGGGATCTTTCAGGTAAGAAGACTGGAGTGAGTTGCCATGCCCTCTTCCAGGGAATTGTCCAGATCTGGAAATCCAACACCTGTCTCTTGTGTCTCCCGCATTGCAGGCAGATTCTTTACTGCTGAGCCAGAGGGGAAGCCCAGACTTGTCATAGATGGCCTTTATTATGCTGATCATATTGTTTTTATATCCAATGTGCTAAGCATTTTTATCATGAAAAAATGTTATGTTTTTTCCATTCTTATTACATCTATAGAGATAATCATTTTTTTTCATTCTATTAATGGTGAGTACAACATTACTGATTTAGTGTACTGCACTTGTCCCTTTCTTTTTGACTCACTTCACTTTGTATAATAGGTTCTAGGTTCATCCACCTCATTAGGGCTGATTCTTCTGCATTAGAAAGACAACTCATTTTTGTATGGTGAATTTTATCCTGAAAATACACTGAATCCTTTAGTTGCTTCTAACAGTTTTTTGATGGAGTCTCTGAATTTTGTACATACACGATCATATTATCTGTAAAAGAAGAAACATTTTTTAAAAATATTTATTTATTTATTTATTTTTTGAGGGGGGAGAGAGGGGGCAGGCGGGTCACTTCTATTGGTCTTTCATTTATCCATTTTCATCCATCATTGTTCTTTGGCCCGTGTGGGCCTCCCATCGCAGTGGCCTCTGTTGTCGCAGAGCACCGGCTCTGGGCGCATGCGCTCCAGAGCTCTGGCTCGGTAATTGGACACATCGGTCCAGTCGCTCTGCGGCACGTGGGATCTTCCCAGGCCAGGGATTGAACCGGCTCCCCTTGCACTGCAAGGTGGTGTCCTTACCCACTGGACCACCGGAGAAGCCCAAAGAAGAAAATTTTATACCTTCCTTTCCAATCTGGGTATCTTTTATTTCTTTCTTTTCCTTGATTGTCCTGCATAGGATATCTAGCATTCTATTGAATAGGTCACATGCATATTTGTGATGGAATTTCAGAGGATAAACGTTCAACATTTTATCATTTTGTATAATGCTAGCTGTAGGCTCGTCATGCTTAGTCACTTCAATCGCGTCTGACTCTGTGACTCTATGCACTGTAACCTGCCAAGTTTCTCTGTCCATGGGATCTTTCAGGTAAGAAGACTGGAGTGAGTTGCCATGCCCTCTTCCAGGGAATTGTCCAGATCTGGAAATCCAACACCTGTCTCTTGTGTCTCCCGCATTGCAGGCAGATTCTTTACTGCTGAGCCAGAGGGGAAGCCCAGACTTGTCATAGATGGCCTTTATTATGCTGATCATATTGTTTTTATATCCAATGTGCTAAGCATTTTTATCATGAAAAAATGTTATGTTTTTTCCATTCTTATTACATCTATAGAGATAATCATTTTTTTTCATTCTATTAATGGTGAGTACAACATTACTGATTTATGTATACTGACCTATCCTTGAAACACATCAATGAATTTCATTTGATCATGGAGTATAATTCAATATCTGTATGGCTGAATTTAGTTTGCTAATACCTTGTTAAAAGCTTTTACATCTATATTCATCAAAGATATTGGTCTATAATTTTATGTTCGCTAGGATTTTTCTTGTCTGAGAAAGTATCAATCTCTCTTTTCTTTCTGAAGGATGTCATTTTCAGGTAAAATTATTGGAGTTATAGTTTTACTTTTTCAGAACTTTGAATACAGGAAACAACTCTGTCTTGGTCTGGAGCTTCTGAGAAATTCAATAATATCTATATAGAATTTTCTTTGTATGAAATGAGGCTTTTCATTCTCTGGGTTTTTGTTGTTGTTGTTGTTATTTTCTCTTTGAATAACTACTGAATTATATTTTCATTATAAGCCAACTATTCTTACGATAGTACTCTTAACATCATATACTCCTATTGATTAATTCCTTGAAAAAAAATTAACTTTTTAAGGAAAAAGTTATAGATGAGGTTACTGTCCTAAATATCATCGGATCCATTTCTATACCAGGTCATAGTTTCCATGTGTGAAGATCCAACCAGAAATAAATGGAATTCTATAGCTTAAGAATTATTTTAAAAATGAAAGAAAAGAAAATAGTATATATGAATTGAAGGATAAAATCATCCAGATATCTTTATGACTTACCTTCTCCACTCTGAGATATTCTTCACAATATATCCTTAATCTGACCAAGAAACTGAACTTTAACTCACATCCACAGTAGTAGTGAACAGATATATTTTTCTCCTTTTCATAAAGTTAGATGTGATTTAGTAAAAAGGTCACTTTATTTATCATCAGAATATTTACATGAAAGTCTTCCTACCTCAATACCTCTTAAAGTGAACATATTCTTTACTTATGGCAATAAGTGATGTTTTCTTTCCTATATGGAATATGTAGCATAGTTATCACTAAGAGAAACAGTAGAGAGAGCATTTTGATCAAATAAACATTTAAATAAAAACAGAGAAAAAGATCCAAAACATCTAGTTTTAATTGAATATGCATAAATGATGATGATTTTTCTTAATATTACTTCAATGTTATTATGTATTTGTGTTTAAGCCTTTTCTTTTGATATTCTCTAGAAGAATTTTATAAACATTTACCCTAAGTTTTTCAACTAATTTATTTTTTATTGACTTTATCAACATTTTTTCCTATCAACAGCAGTGGCATTTCATTTTAATGTTTATCATAAAGTACATAATCAAAGTTCAACCCAACCTACTATAAACTGATTGGAAGCATTAAGGAAGAGATCTTTGGATTGTACGTTTCATGCATTTGGCTTAAGCCCAGCTTTACTTTGAGCAAGAGTTAATCATGAAGATTGTGAAAGGCTTCTGTGTGTTCTTCACGCTGCATCTGTGTCTCTTTGACTCCGGGAAGACGGGAAAAGTTCTTGTATGGCCTGAGGATTTTAGTCATTGGATTAATTTAAAAGTTATTTTGGAAGAACTTCACCTTCGTGGGCATGAGATAACTGTTCTTGTTCCTTCACCAAGCCTTCTGATGGATCACACACAGATTCCTTTTAATGTAGAGATCATTCAACTGCCAGTAACTAAAGAAACTCTCATGGAAGAGCTCAATACTGATCTCTATACGGTTTCTTTTGAACTGCCCAAACTCTCATTGTGGGACCTGAAAACGATGCAAGTAAATCTATAGCTTAAGAATTATTTTAAAAATGAAAGAAAAGAAAATAGTATATATGAATTGAAGGATAAAATCATCCAGATATCTTTATGACTTACCTTCTCCACTCTGAGATATTCTTCACAATATATCCTTAATCTGACCAAGAAACTGAACTTTAACTCACATCCACAGTAGTAGTGAACAGATATATTTTTCTCCTTTTCATAAAGTTAGATGTGATTTAGTAAAAAGGTCACTTTATTTATCATCAGAATATTTACATGAAAGTCTTCCTACCTCAATACCTCTTAAAGTGAACATATTCTTTACTTATGGCAATAAGTGATGTTTTCTTTCCTATATGGAATATGTAGCATAGTTATCACTAAGAGAAACAGTAGAGAGAGCATTTTGATCAAATAAACATTTAAATAAAAACAGAGAAAAAGATCCAAAACATCTAGTTTTAATTGAATATGCATAAATGATGATGATTTTTCTTAATATTACTTCAATGTTATTATGTATTTGTGTTTAAGCCTTTTCTTTTGATATTCTCTAGAAGAATTTTATAAACATTTACCCTAAGTTTTTCAACTAATTTATTTTTTATTGACTTTATCAACATTTTTTCCTATCAACAGCAGTGGCATTTCATTTTAATGTTTATCATAAAGTACATAATCAAAGTTCAACCCAACCTACTATAAACTGATTGGAAGCATTAAGGAAGAGATCTTTGGATTGTACGTTTCATGCATTTGGCTTAAGCCCAGCTTTACTTTGAGCAAGAGTTAATCATGAAGATTGTGAAAGGCTTCTGTGTGTTCTTCACGCTGCATCTGTGTCTCTTTGACTCCGGGAAGACGGGAAAAGTTCTTGTATGGCCTGAGGATTTTAGTCATTGGATTAATTTAAAAGTTATTTTGGAAGAACTTCACCTTCGTGGGCATGAGATAACTGTTCTTGTTCCTTCACCAAGCCTTCTGATGGATCACACACAGATTCCTTTTAATGTAGAGATCATTCAACTGCCAGTAACTAAAGAAACTCTCATGGAAGAGCTCAATACTGATCTCTATACGGTTTCTTTTGAACTGCCCAAACTCTCATTGTGGGACCTGAAAACGATGCAAGTAAACTTTAAAAACATGATGAATAGATTATTAGCAAAAGCCAAAAGAGTGTGTGACAGTACTATCACAAACAAGGAGTTGCTCAGCAGGCTACAGGCAACCAAGTTTGACATATGTATTGCTGACCAGTTGAATTTTTGTGGGGAATTGGTGGCTGAGCTCCTCAACATTCCATTTATATACTCTTTTCGGGTTTCCTTTGGGAATGTCATTGAACGACTATGTGCTGGACTTCCTATGCCATCTTCATATGTTCCTGGCAGTGCTTCAAGACTGACAGACAAGATGAATTTTATACAGAGAGTGGTGAATTGGTTATTGTATACAATGAGTGATATGGTTTATTCATATTATGTATTTCCAGAATTGGATGAGTATTACAGCAAGGTTCTAGGTAAGAGAAATTTACATGTAATAATGATTCTTATTTCATATGTATAGTGTAAATCTTTATCTGTACGAAAATTTAGAAATTTTTTAAAGTGAAGTCCCATGGTCCTGTTGCTAAACTGCTTCGAGTGAAGGAAATAATCTGTTTCTTTCTTTTTGTGTTTGTTTTATATGACTAAGTACTGAGCATATACCAGTGAAGAAATATTTTCTTTGTTTATGAATAAAACCTGCTTGCTACTACTAATTTTTAAAAAAATATCTGGAAAAGTCAAAACTGACAGTGTGCTTACTTTCTATAACCTTGAGATACTTCTCTCTCATTTAGTTCTCCATTTTTACACCATGCTTTCTTTATAGTTAGTCTTATTTCTCAGGCTTTCTTTTTAATCCTATCAAGGCTTGGCTGACTGATTGTAGGACTTGGTATGTGGTAAGCATGAAACTAAAAGGTAAATATACCTTGGTTTCATCTGTTCTTGTCTTAGAAAAGGGAAAAGAAAAAGATGCTTTTTCTCTAAAGGACTATGTTTATAGACTTTGAATCTAATCTCATTTTTTCCTGGTGTCAGTGTTCTATTTATAATTGCATTGTAGGTCTACTAGTGAGCTGTGACCTGAGCACAAACTTTTTCTCCATTTTAACAAGTCCATTTACCCTTCTGCTTTTCCTTTTCAATAACTGAATATATATATATATATATATATATATATATGATTGCATTCAGGAAAATTTAGACTAAAATATCATTGTGGAAGCAGTACCCTGCTTATATTATTCAGTTTGATGTTTTAAAGATATAATTAACATATAAAATTACATTAGTTTCTTAGTAAAAAATTAATCAATCATCTATATGCAAAATAAATTCAAAATTTTAATTGTACCAAATTTAGGATTATCACCTTGAAGGCAATCTTTCAGGAAGCACTGAGGGAAGCTCTGCTCATTAGAAGTCAAAACACAATTGTTCAAGTTGAGATAAAGAGTTATACATCACAGGGCTATACATCAGAGTGCTACTGACAGTTTACATAGATCAACAAGAGGAGTGGTGGGTCATTGTGACCTCTTATAGGATTAAGGACGAAATATTATCTCTTAAGGATTTACCTTGATGGCACCAGGATAAAATTTTTTGTTTTATTTTTTGGTGAGTAGACATTCTTATGCCTTCTAAGGGATCTAGTTAATGTAGAGTGCAGATACACTGAAATAGGGGATGTCCTATTGGCACAAATGACAGAGAAAATTTTATATTAAATTTTTCTTTCCTGCTTTAAAATCATTTTGCCTTATCACAGGTATATGACATAATGACATAAACAGTTTTTATATGTGTACTTTTGTGAAATGAGGGCTTCCCAGGTGGCTCGGTGATAAAGAAGCTGGCTGCCAATGCAAGGGACATCAAGTCCATCCCTAGGTCAGGAACATGCCCTGGAGAAGGAAATGGCAACCACTCCAGTATTCTTGTTTGGGAAATCCCATGGACAGAGGAGCCTGGCAGGCTGCAGTCCATGGGGTTGCAAAAGAGTCAGATACAGCTTAGTAACTAAACAATAACAACAACAAAATTGTGAAATGAGCACCACAAGAACTCTAGTTACCACTCATTACCACACAATGCTACAATTTCTTTTTTGAGATGAGAACTTTGAAGACCTACTCCCATCTCAGATTGCACATATACAGTACAGAACTGCCAACTATAGTCATCATGCTTGTAGCCCCAGGACTTACTTATTTTAGAACTAGAAGTCTGTACCTTTTTACCCTCTTTTCCTACCTATTGTGCCCACCATCCATCCCTGGCATCTGGCAACCACAGACCTGTTCTCTGTTTCTATGAGTTTCTTTTTGTTTGTTTTCTTTTCTTTTTTAGCCTACACTGAAGTTATATTAAGTAGTGTCCATCATTCTTCATCTGACTTAGTTCACTTACCATGATTTCCTTTATTCTCATGACTTTACAATATCCAATCATAAATATAATCATATTTTTAAAAATCTATTCACCCCTAGAAAAACATTTAGACTATTTTTGTATATTGGTTACCATAAATAATGCTACAAACTTGCAACGAACATGCAAATGCAGTAGTACTTTTATTTTAATTTTTCGAAGAATTTTAATACTTTTGTCTGTAATTTTGCACCTAAGTACATTCCCACCTATAGTGCACAAGGGTTCTCTTTCTCCACACCCTCACCAGCATTTGTTACCTCTTGTCTTTTCACGATAGCCTTGCTACCAGATGTGACATGATATCTCACTGTGGTTTTAATTTGCATCAACCTTCCCTGGTGGCTCATATAATAAAGAATACACTTGCAATATGGGAAATCTGGGTTTGATCTAAGGATTGGTAAGACCATTGGAGAAGGGAAAAGCTACCCACTCCAGTATTCTTGCCTGGAGAATTCCATGGCTCATCCATGGGTTGCAAACGGTCAGACATGACTGAGTGACTTTCACTTTCCCTGACTAGCAATGGTGAGAACCTTTTTATGTAACTGTTACCCATTTGAATATCTTCTTTGGAAAAATGTTTATATTCATACCTATAGTTAACTTTATAAAATTGATTTTTGTACTGAATTATATGAGTTCCTTAGACAATTTGGGTCATAACCCTGAATCAGATGTATGGTCTGCAAATATTATCTCTCACCTCTTGAATTATCTTCTCATTTTGCTGACCATTTCATTTTCTATGCATAGTATTTTTAGTTTGAATTAAGTCCCACTTTATTTTTTATTTTGTTGCTTATGCTTTTGGTGTCATTTATGAAAAAATCACTGCCAGCATCCATATCAAGAAATTTTTCCACCATATTTTCTTCTAGGAAAGTTATGGTTTTAGGTTGTATATTGAAGTTTTCAATCCATTTCCTGTTAGTTGTGTAGTGGAATAATATTGGGATCTGCTTTTATTCTTTTGCATGAGGATATCCGTTTTTTTCTAGAAGAATTATTTAAAAGGTTATCTGGAAGAATTACTTAAAAGAATATTCTGCAATAGGAAAAGAATAAAAAGTAGAATAGTGATTGTCAGGGGCAGGGAAGAAGGAGAAATGCGGAATGGCCATCAGTGGAAACAGGATTTCCTTGAGGAGAAGTGAAATTTTCTAAAATGTAATAATGGTGATGGCTTCACAATGTTATACATATATGAAAAACTATATAAATGTTTATGCAAAAGTGAAAATTACATGATATTTAAATTATATCTTAATAAAACTCTCATTAAAAGGGCATATGAGTAAAACATTTTACAAAGAGAATAAGATTATACCTATGCCTGATACCAGTAAGACTCCAAAATGGGATATGTACTGTGTCTGAAGCTGGATTTTGAATAGTTTTGACATTTCCAAATCAAACCACTAAACCACAGATATTTGCCTGTGATCTCTTATGTAGGTAGGTTTTATTGGCAGTTCAAGATCTTCACATTATCTGAGCAAAACTTTAGCACACTGAGAACATCAAGGAATATATTCAGAACTCCATGTGGTGAACAACCAGATAGCTATGGTTCCCTCCCCTATCAGTGGCATGAGGCATGTATCTCAAAAGGGTACCAAAACTCTGGGTAAGGTTCCTGTACCACAGTCATTATACAGAATTCAGCAATGAAGGTCTGATTCTAAACTAAGGAAAAATAATTAAATTAGAGTCATTTTTCTGAATTCTTATTCTGTCAATATTCACTTGCTTTCCACTTCTTTTGAAAGGGAACTCTTTTGTACTGTTTGTCAGCAAGTATATCAAAAGAACAAATACTTCACCACCATATTATGATGAAAGATTCCTTAGACAATTTGGGTCATAACCCTGAATCAGATGTATGGTCTGCAAATATTATCTCTCACCTCTTGAATTATCTTCTCATTTTGCTGACCATTTCATTTTCTATGCATAGTATTTTTAGTTTGAATTAAGTCCCACTTTATTTTTTATTTTGTTGCTTATGCTTTTGGTGTCATTTATGAAAAAATCACTGCCAGCATCCATATCAAGAAATTTTTCCACCATATTTTCTTCTAGGAAAGTTATGGTTTTAGGTTGTATATTGAAGTTTTCAATCCATTTCCTGTTAGTTGTGTAGTGGAATAATATTGGGATCTGCTTTTATTCTTTTGCATGAGGATATCCGTTTTTTTCTAGAAGAATTATTTAAAAGGTTATCTGGAAGAATTACTTAAAAGAATATTCTGCAATAGGAAAAGAATAAAAAGTAGAATAGTGATTGTCAGGGGCAGGGAAGAAGGAGAAATGCGGAATGGCCATCAGTGGAAACAGGATTTCCTTGAGGAGAAGTGAAATTTTCTAAAATGTAATAATGGTGATGGCTTCACAATGTTATACATATATGAAAAACTATATAAATGTTTATGCAAAAGTGAAAATTACATGATATTTAAATTATATCTTAATAAAACTCTCATTAAAAGGGCATATGAGTAAAACATTTTACAAAGAGAATAAGATTATACCTATGCCTGATACCAGTAAGACTCCAAAATGGGATATGTACTGTGTCTGAAGCTGGATTTTGAATAGTTTTGACATTTCCAAATCAAACCACTAAACCACAGATATTTGCCTGTGATCTCTTATGTAGGTAGGTTTTATTGGCAGTTCAAGATCTTCACATTATCTGAGCAAAACTTTAGCACACTGAGAACATCAAGGAATATATTCAGAACTCCATGTGGTGAACAACCAGATAGCTATGGTTCCCTCCCCTATCAGTGGCATGAGGCATGTATTTCAAAAGGGTACCAAAACTCTGGGTAAGGTTCCCTGTACCACAGTCATTATACAGAATTCAGCAATGAAGGTCTGATTCTAAACTAAGGAAAAATAATTAAATTAGAGTCATTTTTCTGAATTCTTATTCTGTCAATATTCACTTGCTTTCCACTTCTTTTGAAAGGGAACTCTTTTGTACTGTTTGTCAGCAAGTATATCAAAAGAACAAATACTTCACCACCATATTATGATGCAGTACAGTCTTATGAAACAGAAACTTTTGTTTTGTATAAAAAGAGATGATCACTTGAAAATTGAAACATTTTCATTCTGGATAGTATGTAATCATTTTGGGTAGCACACTTCCAAACACCAGGAAGGAAAAAGAGGAGTCAATTACAAAAGTCATTATTAAAGCTATTAGAGGCATTTGGAGTGATGAGGATGATAAAACGGAATTCCAGAAGAGAAGGAGACCCTACCGTGGTAGGCTGAGGATCACTGATTGTTTCTTAGTCACTGCCAGGAGCAAGTGCTGGTTCTGAGCACAGAGTGAGGCTCAGGCTTAGCTCAAATAGACAGAAAGCCACAGGCTTTTGGTTTGTTCCATACCTAAATCAGTGGTTCTTCATAATTTCATTATTATTTACTCTTGGTGGGAAAAGGTCTATTGATTTCTGATGGCTGTTTCTATGGTTTCTCATAGAACTAACATTAGTTCTTTAAAGATTATTCTTAGAAAATTTGATGGCAAAACGCGCACCACTTAATGTATCAGATTGTTTTTCTTCTATCATCTTTCATTTTTGTTCAGGAAACCCCACCACATTCTGTGATATTATGGGAAAAGCTGAAATGTGGCTGGTTCGAACTTACTGGGATTTTGAATTTCCCTATCCTTACTTACCTAATGTTGAATTTGTTGGAGGACTGCAATGCAAGCCTGCAAAGCCCCTGCCTAAGGTAATTCAATGTGCTTCTTTTTACTGCTCTGAGTATTTACCTCCTGGAATGATTTCTAGTTTATTATTTTAGTATTTGATATTTGAATCTAAAACCTGGGCACAGGAATTTATGGGAATTATCCACCCATCAGAAGTATTTACTTCATTATTGTAGTAATCACTAATGATGCTCATCAAATATGCCAGACATTTGACAACAATAATGTCCCTAGCTCTTGAGTTTAGTGGACTAGGCCAAAGCTCTCTGGAAAATGAATATGAACTGAAGTGGCATGCATCACTTCCAGGTCCAACAAATAATTTTTAGGTCCAGATACTCCAGAGTTCTCTTTGTCCTTTGTGATGTCCAAAAGGTGTTTCCCTGAGTGGCTACTCTGTCAACCTGTTGCTGTTCAGCTGCTAAGTCTGCCCAGCTCTTTGCAAACCCACGGACTGCAGCATGCCAGGCTCCTCTGTTCTCCACTCTTCTGGAGTTTGCTCAAATTCATATCCATTGAGTGGGTGAGACTACCTAAACACCTCACCCTCTCTCATCCACTTCTTCTCTGAATCAGCTCCTCCCATCACATGGCAAAATTATTGGAGCTTCAGTTTCAGCATCAATCCTTCCAATGAATATTCAGGGTTGATTTCCTTTAGGACAGAGGGGTTTGATCTTGCAGTCTAAGGGACTCTCAAGAGTCTTCTCCAGCACCACAATTTGAAAGCATCAATTCTTCAGTGCTCAAACCACTTTATGGTTCAGCTCTCACAACTGAAGAAACACAGCTACTGGAAAAAACACAGCTTTAACTATACTGACATTTGTCAGCAAAGTAATATCTTTACTTTTCAATACACTGTCCAAGTTTGTCATAGCTTTCCTTCCAAGGAGCAAGTGTCATTTAATTTCACGTCTGTAGTGACTCTGGGGCCCAAGAAAAGAAAATCTGTCACTGCTTCCACTTTTTTTCCTTCTATTTGTCATGAAGCAATGGAACCAGATGTCATGATCTTAATTTTGTGAATGGCTGGGTTTCAAGCTAGCTTTTTCACTCTCCTCTTTTACCCTCATGGGTCTTTTCCTTTCTGTCTTTAGAGTGGTTTTATGTTCCCTACCCTTTCCTAATGTTGAATTTGTTGGAGGACTGCAATGCAAGCCTGCAAAGCCCCTGCCTAAGGTAATTCAATGTGCTTCTTTACTGCTCTGAGTATTTACCTCCTGGAATGATTTCTAGTTTATTATTTTAGTATTTGATATTTGAATCTAAAACCTGGGCACAGGAATTTATGGGAATTATCCACCCATCAGAAGTATTTACTTCATTATTGTAGTAATCACTAATGATGCTCATCAAATATGCCAGACATTTGACAACAATAATGTCCCTAGCTCTTGAGTTTAGTGGACTAGGCCAAAGCTCTCTGGAAAATGAATATGAACTGAAGTGGCATGCATCACTTCCAGGTCCAACAAATAATTTTTAGGTCCAGATACTCCAGAGTTCTCTTTGTCCTTTGTGATGTCCAAAAGGTGTTTCCCTGAGTGGCTACTCTGTCAACCTGTTGCTGTTCAGCTGCTAAGTCTGCCCAGCTCTTTGCAAACCCACGGACTGCAGCATGCCAGGCTCCTCTGTTCTCCACTCTTCTGGAGTTTGCTCAAATTCATATCCATTGAGTGGGTGAGACTACCTAAACACCTCACCCTCTCTCATCCACTTCTTCTCTGAATCAGCTCCTCCCATCACATGGCAAAATTATTGGAGCTTCAGTTTCAGCATCAATCCTTCCAATGAATATTCAGGGTTGATTTCCTTTAGGACAGAGGGGTTTGATCTTGCAGTCTAAGGGACTCTCAAGAGTCTTCTCCAGCACCACAATTTGAAAGCATCAATTCTTCAGTGCTCAAACCACTTTATGGTTCAGCTCTCACAACTGAAGAAACACAGCTACTGGAAAAAACACAGCTTTAACTATACTGACATTTGTCAGCAAAGTAATATCTTTACTTTTCAATACACTGTCCAAGTTTGTCATAGCTTTCCTTCCAAGGAGCAAGTGTCATTTAATTTCACGTCTGTAGTGACTCTGGGGCCCAAGAAAAGAAAATCTGTCACTGCTTCCACTTTTTTTCCTTCTATTTGTCATGAAGCAATGGAACCAGATGTCATGATCTTAATTTTGTGAATGGCTGGGTTTCAAGCTAGCTTTTTCACTCTCCTCTTTTACCCTCATGGGTCTCTTTAGTTCCTCTTCATTTTCTGTCTTTAGAGTGGTTGTTATTGTTCAGTCGCTAAGTCACGTCTGACTCTTTGCAATTCTATGGACTGCCACATGCCAAGCTCCTCTGTCCTCCATTATCTCCCAGAGTTTGCTCAGATTCGTGTCCATTGAGTTAGTGATGCTATCTAAGCATCTCATCCTCTGCTGCCTCTTCTATTTTTGCTTTCAATCTTTCCCAGCATCAGAGTCTTTTCCAATGAGTTGACTCTTCACATCAGGTGTCAAAGTATTGAAGGTTCATCTTCCTATATGAGATTTTTGATATTTCTCTCAGCAATCTTGATTTCAGCTTGTGATTCATTCTGCCTGGCATTTTGCATAATGTACTCTACATAGAAATTAAATAAACAGGGTGAAATATATAGCCTTGTAATACTACTTTCCCAATTTGGAACCAGTCAGTTGTTCCCTGTCCAGTTCAAACTGTTACTTCTTGACCCACATACAGGTTTCTCAGGAGACAGGTGAGGTGGTCCGATATTCCTCTCTAAGAATATTCCACACAATCAAAGGTTTTAGTGTAGTCAATGAAGCAGAAGTAGATGTTTTTCTGGAATTCCCTTGCTTTCTCCACGATCCAACAAATGTTGGCAATTTGATCTGTCATTTCTCCGTCTCTTCAAAAGTCAGCTTGTGCATTTGGAAGTTCTCAGTTCAACATGTTGCTGAAGCCTAGCTTGAAGGACTTTGAGCATAATTTTGTTAAAGGGCAATGAATCTTGTCAACAGTGCTCAAACCACTTTATGGTTCAGCTTACTAAACCTAAAAAACCTTTTGACATTTGTCAGCAAAGTAATATCTTTACTTTTCAATACACTGTCCAAGTTTGTCATAGCTTTCCTTCCAAGGAGCAAGTGTCATTTAATTTCACGTCTGTAGTGACTCTGGGGCCCAAGAAAAGAAAATCTGTCACTGCTTCCACTTTTTTTCCTTCTATTTGTCATGAAGCAATGGAACCAGATGTCATGATCTTAATTTTGTGAATGGCTGGGTTTCAAGCTAGCTTTTTCACTCTCCTCTTTTACCCTCATGGGTCTCTTTAGTTCCTCTTCATTTTCTGTCTTTAGAGTGGTTGTTATTGTTCAGTCGCTAAGTCACGTCTGACTCTTTGCAATTCTATGGACTGCCACATGCCAAGCTCCTCTGTCCTCCATTATCTCCCAGAGTTTGCTCAGATTCGTGTCCATTGAGTTAGTGATGCTATCTAAGCATCTCATCCTCTGCTGCCTCTTCTATTTTTGCTTTCAATCTTTCCCAGCATCAGAGTCTTTTCCAATGAGTTGACTCTTCACATCAGGTGTCAAAGTATTGAAGGTTCATCTTCCTATATGAGATTTTTGATATTTCTCTCAGCAATCTTGATTTCAGCTTGTGATTCATTCTGCCTGGCATTTTGCATAATGTACTCTACATAGAAATTAAATAAACAGGGTGAAATATATAGCCTTGTAATACTACTTTCCCAATTTGGAACCAGTCAGTTGTTCCCTGTCCAGTTCAAACTGTTACTTCTTGACCCACATACAGGTTTCTCAGGAGACAGGTGAGGTGGTCCGATATTCCTCTCTAAGAATATTCCACACAATCAAAGGTTTTAGTGTAGTCAATGAAGCAGAAGTAGATGTTTTTCTGGAATTCCCTTGCTTTCTCCACGATCCAACAAATGTTGGCAATTTGATCTGTCATTTCTCCGTCTCTTCAAAAGTCAGCTTGTGCATTTGGAAGTTCTCAGTTCAACATGTTGCTGAAGCCTAGCTTGAAGGACTTTGAGCATAATTTTGTTAGTGTGCATGAATTCATTTGTAAGCTCAGTAGTAGTTATATGGCTACTATCTTTTTCTGTTTGTAATAGCTCATGCAAAAATAATAATATAAACAATGCAGAGTAAAATTGAAATTTAGACAACAAAAATATGTAAATAATTCAAAAGTGTGACATTATACTGACTGATTCAACTGAAAAATGAAAAATGATCTTATTAGCATCCAAGGTTAAATATGAAGTGGAGCACCAGAACTATTTAACTTAAACCAGAAATAAAAAGTTCTTCATCTGGAGCATGGTGGAGATCGAGCTGGACGGAATAACGTGTACTGAATATTCTCACTGGCTTTACAAACAACAAGCTTAACTTAGAAATTTGCCTCTGTCAATTACTGTTGTGTAGTTTTGGACAAATTACTTAACCTTTCTGAGATAAAGTTCTCTTCTGCAAATATATACATATCTCTGAAAATTATATCTAAGTAAAATTATATATGTAAAGAGCTCAGCAATGGCAAAGGATACATACAGTCAATTATTTGTAAACACACACACATACACAACTCTAAAGACCCGAGATGGGAACATTCAATTTAAATTATTTTTCAGGTCATATTTTACACTCTGAAATTGTTAACATACAAAAAACAGAATTACCCTAATAATTCAGACACGTTGAGAAAAGTATATGACTTATTCTTATAGCTTATCAGCATTAATATATCAAAGAATGGTTTCTTCACAGGAGCTAGAAGAGTTTGTGCAAAGCTCTGGAAAAGATGGAGTTGTGGTGTTTACTCTGGGTTCAATGGTCCAAAACCTCACAGAAGAAAAGTCTAATATGATTGCATCAGCCCTTGCCAAGATTCCACAAAAGGTCAGATAATCTTGCTTTTTTACTTTATCATCCATGGAGAGCTCCTTAAATTGAGTTTAAAAATGTAGGAAAAGTTATTGGTATTGTTAATGTCAATTTAACTAAACTATAAAGAAAAAATAATTAAATGTTTTATCAGGATATTTGATTGGTATCCTACTTTAAACTTGGCATTACTAGTAGGAAGAATACTTCAGAGTTTTCTTTAAATAATGAGAGAGAGCTTATCATTCAGTACTGTTGATCAGTAAGTTTCATGCTTAGGTTTTAAGGCTTCTGTGTAATCTAATGTTGTTTTGGTGTTCCTATTTGCTTTTTAAATGTGAGACATATACACAAATTACAACTGCCATGATGGAGAACTAAGGAATAGATATTGAAAAATGTAGTTTTGATTCACAGAATACCTTGGGACTGTATTTCCTTATATTAATGGATTTGGACGAGCCGTGGTTGAGCCTGAAACCTGATCATTTAAATTCCTAGAATATTCCTAAATAGTTACTCAGGTTGAGCCTGAAACTGACTGCTTAGATTCCTAGAATACTCCTAAATAGCTATCCTTGTACTAAAGTTGAAAACTTTAATAATACAGCAAAGATTTATGTAGTTCATTCTATGATGTTCTAACAAATTATAATTTCTATTGATAGCATTTTACATTATAACTGAGAGATGTTCTTAAATAGCCAAGGACATGTTTTTTGCTACTTTAGTTAAAATTGAAAATGACATGTAATTTTAAGTTACTATGTGTAACTTAAATGCTCACAATAATTATTGTATTTATAACCAAATTGCTTTCAAAAATTGTTCTCTGGAAGCAGTATACATTGAACATTTAATCTAAAAAAGCATCTTCATAAAAATATTGAGTTTCTAGTTACACTAAAATATAATGCTTAGGGGTAAAGCAGGGCACAATCAGGAGCACCATGATCAGTCTCTCTATCTAAACAAAATTATTCTATCAAAAACTATCTGAAATAACTGTATGGGCCTGGAACTCTGGAAAAGAGGAGTTGTGGTGTTTACTCTGGGTTCAATGGTCCAAAACCTCACAGAAGAAAAGTCTAATATGATTGCATCAGCCCTTGCCAAGATTCCACAAAAGGTCAGATAATCTTGCTTTTTTACTTTATCATCCATGGAGAGCTCCTTAAATTGAGTTTAAAAATGTAGGAAAAGTTATTGGTATTGTTAATGTCAATTTAACTAAACTATAAAGAAAAAATAATTAAATGTTTTATCAGGATATTTGATTGGTATCCTACTTTAAACTTGGCATTACTAGTAGGAAGAATACTTCAGAGTTTTCTTTAAATAATGAGAGAGAGCTTATCATTCAGTACTGTTGATCAGTAAGTTTCATGCTTAGGTTTTAAGGCTTCTGTGTAATCTAATGTTGTTTTGGTGTTCCTATTTGCTTTTTAAATGTGAGACATATACACAAATTACAACTGCCATGATGGAGAACTAAGGAATAGATATTGAAAAATGTAGTTTTGATTCACAGAATACCTTGGGACTGTATTTCCTTATATTAATGGATTTGGACGAGCCGTGGTTGAGCCTGAAACCTGATCATTTAAATTCCTAGAATATTCCTAAATAGTTACTCAGGTTGAGCCTGAAACTGACTGCTTAGATTCCTAGAATACTCCTAAATAGCTATCCTTGTACTAAAGTTGAAAACTTTAATAATACAGCAAAGATTTATGTAGTTCATTCTATGATGTTCTAACAAATTATAATTTCTATTGATAGCATTTTACATTATAACTGAGAGATGTTCTTAAATAGCCAAGGACATGTTTTTTGCTACTTTAGTTAAAATTGAAAATGACATGTAATTTTAAGTTACTATGTGTAACTTAAATGCTCACAATAATTATTGTATTTATAACCAAATTGCTTTCAAAAATTGTTCTCTGGAAGCAGTATACATTGAACATTTAATCTAAAAAAGCATCTTCATAAAAATATTGAGTTTCTAGTTACACTAAAATATAATGCTTAGGGGTAAAGCAGGGCACAATCAGGAGCACCATGATCAGTCTCTCTATCTAAACAAAATTATTCTATCAAAAACTATCTGAAATAACTGTACTGGAACTCTGGATTCTGTGCAGTTGCAACTTATAGTAGAAAAATTGAATGGGAATTGTGGTTAATTTTGTGAATTTCAGTTCTTTAGAATAGCAGCAGCATCAAAGCCTCCATCACCTCACCTCAAGGCAGCCAACATGTCTACATTCCTAGTGTGATTTGGTGGAACCATGGTGGACAACTAAGAACTTATCTCTCAAATACTGGGCTTCTTCAATCTGATTGCTTATTATTGTGTTTGATCATTGAGGTATAGGCACAGAAGTTGGCCACAGTTGCTTCAGCCCTTATTAGAAGAAGCAACTTCCAGAGTTAGTAAAGGATCACCAGTATTATTTTTAAAAAATTTTCCTCCATTTGGGAGCTAGAATTTAAACAATTATGCCATTAAAAAACAATCATACAATCAGCGTAATTCAGAGAACTAAATGCATGTCAAGGGAAAGATACAGGATCATAACATACCTATGAAGACATAAAGCTTAACTTTAGCCTGATTTCTGGCAAAGAGAAATACTTCAACAATTGAACATACAGACAAAATCTCAAACTCTAACAAAGAGGAAAATCAGATTTCTGGAGCTAGAACATTATTAAAAACTAAATGTACAGTCTTCAACAACATCACAAGGCCTACAAAGACAGATGAAAGTATGTTCCAATAAAAGGAAAAAAACAAGTTGATACAAACAAATCCTGAGGAAGCTTGAATTTTGGAATTACTATAAAAAGATCCTTTAAAACCAGTCTTAAAGATGCACAAAGAATTAAAGGAATACACTGATAAAGAGAAGGAAATGATGTAGGACCAAAATAAAATACTAATAATGAGAAAGAAATTATTAAAAAAAAAAAAAAAAGGAATTCCAGAGGTTAAATTACAGTAACTGAAATGAAAAGTTCACTACAGGGGTTCAAATTCAGACATGAGCAGGCAAAAGCACCAACAAACTTGAAGGGAAAATATTTGAATTATAAAGCTGAAGGAACAGAAAGAAAAACAAATGAAAAATGAACAAAGCCTAAGGGACCTTTGGGACACCATCTGTAACTGATCATACACATTGTGGGAGTTCCTGAAAGAAATGGGGCAGAAAGAATATTTAAGGAAATAGTGGTTTAACATAGTCCCAGTTTAACAAAATACATAAATCTATATTTCTAAGTTTAATTAATTTTGAGTAGAATAAAATCAAAGAGACCTACAGCAAGACACATTGCATTCAAGCTGTTGAAAACAAAAAATAATGAGTGGCTATTTAAATATAACAAGAAAAGCTATTTATTATTTAAAAGATATTTTTGATAATGTGAGCAGTCAAATTCTCATCAGAAACCTTGGAAGTTAAAAGGCAGTGAGTCAATAAATTCAAAGTTCCAAAAGATAAAATAGTAAAATAAGAATTTCATATCAGTGAAAATACTCTTCAAAAAGTAAGTTCAAGTTGAGATATTTCCTGACAAACAAAAAGAAAGGGACATCATTAACTCTAGACTTTTTTTAAAAAAAATGCAAAAGGCAGACCTTCTGGTTGCAATGAAAGGCTGCTACATAATAACCCAAAGCCTTATGAAAATCTACAGTGAGGTATAAAATTGTAGTCAAGGGAATTATACAAGCTAGTGATATTGCAGGTTTGTTTGTAACTAATTTTCTTTAAAAATCTCAATAATTTAAAATGAAAGTGCTTTTACACCTGTTAATCTATGTCATTAGGAATATGATGTGCAAGATGCAATTTATAACATCCATAATAGAAAGAGACAGATGGATCTATAAAAGAGTCCAGTATTATCTGCTATTGAAGTTAATAACTAATAGGTTAAGGAATGAGTCATAAAGGTAATTAGAAAAAAATTTAATGAATGGGAAATACAGCAGATAAAAACAAGAGATGATGAGAAAGCAGATCTCCCAGAAAAACTTACATGTGCCTATACTGAAAAAGAGGAGAGATCTAAAATAAGCAACCTAATATTATATTTTAAAGCACTATAAAGAGAAACTGAACAAAAATGTAGCAGAAGCAAAGAACTAATGAAGATGACATCAGAAATTAACCCAAGAAAAGTAAAACAAACAAACAAATAAACAAAAAAAAAAAAAAAACAGGGAAAATCAATCAAACCAAAAGCTTAGCCTTTGAAAAAGTCAGCAAAATGATCAGACATTTAGGTAGACTAGCAAAGAGAAAAAAGAAAGAGTAGATGCAAATAATTAAAATCAGAAGTGAACCTGGGGAGATTACTAATGCCTTTACAGAGATAAAAAATATTATAAGAGAATGCGATTGGAGGTGTAACCAAGACAAAAAAAGTAGGAACACCCTCAGTTCTCTTTTTCCCTTAGGCACAACAAAATAGCTCCTATCTGCTGAGCAGCTATTGATAAGAACAAACAGAAGAGCAGTAAAGATTTTCTGTACTTAAAATATAAAGGAGGAACCTCATTGAGACACATAGAAGGGATGGAGAAGTGGTACAGTCAAGACATATATTCCCAAGTAAGCAAATTACCAGAAGTGGCCCTCAGGAAGTGCAAAGTTTGGGCCCATCATTGGGTTCACCAGCCTAGGGATCCTGCAGTGGAAAGTCAAGCCCCAGATAATGGTTTTGAAGGTCAGTGGGAGTTACTTTGTGAAGAGTCATAGTAGGTCAACTCACAAAAACAGAAGGACCCATGTACCCCAAGTAGTGGCTCCCCTAGAGAATACAGCTCTGGTAACAAGAGGAGGGTGCACTGCTTGATACACAGGATGTCTCCTACAAAGGTCACTTCTATAAGCTCAGGCAATGTAATCAACCTACCAGTTATACAAAACAGTAAATAACTTGCAACAAAAAACAGATGGATCTATAAAAGAGTCCAGTATTATCTGCTATTGAAGTTAATAACTAATAGGTTAAGGAATGAGTCATAAAGGTAATTAGAAAAAAATTTAATGAATGGGAAATACAGCAGATAAAAACAAGAGATGATGAGAAAGCAGATCTCCCAGAAAAACTTACATGTGCCTATACTGAAAAAGAGGAGAGATCTAAAATAAGCAACCTAATATTATATTTTAAAGCACTATAAAGAGAAACTGAACAAAAATGTAGCAGAAGCAAAGAACTAATGAAGATGACATCAGAAATTAACCCAAGAAAAGTAAAACAAACAAACAAATAAACAAAAAAAAAAAAAAAACAGGGAAAATCAATCAAACCAAAAGCTTAGCCTTTGAAAAAGTCAGCAAAATGATCAGACATTTAGGTAGACTAGCAAAGAGAAAAAAGAAAGAGTAGATGCAAATAATTAAAATCAGAAGTGAACCTGGGGAGATTACTAATGCCTTTACAGAGATAAAAAATATTATAAGAGAATGCGATTGGAGGTGTAACCAAGACAAAAAAAGTAGGAACACCCTCAGTTCTCTTTTTCCCTTAGGCACAACAAAATAGCTCCTATCTGCTGAGCAGCTATTGATAAGAACAAACAGAAGAGCAGTAAAGATTTTCTGTACTTAAAATATAAAGGAGGAACCTCATTGAGACACATAGAAGGGATGGAGAAGTGGTACAGTCAAGACATATATTCCCAAGTAAGCAAATTACCAGAAGTGGCCCTCAGGAAGTGCAAAGTTTGGGCCCATCATTGGGTTCACCAGCCTAGGGATCCTGCAGTGGAAAGTCAAGCCCCAGATAATGGTTTTGAAGGTCAGTGGGAGTTACTTTGTGAAGAGTCATAGTAGGTCAACTCACAAAAACAGAAGGACCCATGTACCCCAAGTAGTGGCTCCCCTAGAGAATACAGCTCTGGTAACAAGAGGAGGGTGCACTGCTTGATACACAGGATGTCTCCTACAAAGGTCACTTCTATAAGCTCAGGCAATGTAATCAACCTACCAGTTATACAAAAACAGTAAATAACTTGCAACAAGGTAATGGAGAAATATGTTGGAAATGAAGCAACAATATAAAACTTGAGAAAAAGAGTTAGGTGAAGTGGAAGCAGGCAGTCTCCTTCATAGAGATTTCAAGTTTATGGATGTAAAGGTGCTCAAAGAACTTGGGGGAAGATTAGAAGAACAGAGTGAGAAGTTAAATATTTCTAAGAAAGAGGTAGAAAATATAAAGAAGAGCCAATACAAGCTGAAGAATATAAAAGCTGGCATGAAAATACACTAGAAGGAATAAATAGTAATTAGGTAATAGAGGGAAACAGATCAGTGAGCTGAAAGATAAAGTACTGGAAATCACTGAACAGAAAATAATAATGATGATAATAAAAGAAGACCTATGTGACAACATCACACATAGTAACATCAGCCTTATAGGAATCCAAGAAGGAGAAGAGAGGGAGAATGGGGAGGTAACATATTTGAAAACAAAATAGCTCAAAACTTCCCTAATCTGTGAAAGGAAACAGTTATCCAATTGTAGGAAGTAGAGACAATTCCAAACAGAATTAACCCAAAGACATCTACACAAAGACACATTGTAATCAAATGGCAAAAATTAAAGAGCGAATTTTTAAAACAATAAGGAAAAAAGCACGTTTCTTACAAAAATTTCCTAAAGACTATCAGCAGACTCTTTAGAAGAAACTCTAAAGGCCAGATAGGAGTGGCATGATATATTGAAAATGATGAAAGGAAAAACCTACAACCAAGAATACTCTACTTGCCAAGGCTCTCATTCAGATTTGTTGGTGAGGTCAATATTTTGCAAGCAGATAATGGTTAAAAGAAATCAGCAGTATCAAACCAAGCGTACAAGAAATGTTCAAAGAGGTCCTCTAAATGAGAAAGAAAAGGACACAATTAGAACCATGACAATTACAAAAGCAACAATCTCGTTGGTGAAGGGAAATATACCATAGTACTGGTAAATCTGCCAGGATAAAGCTAGAAGGAAAGTTAAAAAACAAAAGTAGCACAATCACGTACTATGAGTACAATAAGTAATTTAAGGGATACACAAAACAATAAGATGTAAAATCCGATATCAAAAACACGAAGTGTGTGGCTTCCCTTGTAGCCCAGTGGGTAAGAACACCACATTCCAGTGCAAGGGGCACTGGTTCGATCCTTGGCCTGGGAATATCCCACACGCCGTGGAGTGGCTGGACGGATGTGTCCAACTACCGAGCTGGAGCTCTGGAGCGCACGCGCCCAGAGCCAGTGCTCTGCAATGAGAGAGGATCACTGCGATGGGAGGCCCACACAGGCCAAAGAACAAAGATAGATGAAAACAGATAAATGAAAAACCAATAGAAGTGCCTCCCCCGTCCCACCCCGCTCCCCCACCCCCGCCCCGCCAAAAGCCAAAAAACACTAAGTGTGGCAGGGGGAGTTAAAATGTAAAGTTCTTAAAGTGCATTCGAACTTAAAATATCAACTTAAAATAATCATATATTTTACGTATGTGTGTATACTTTTGTCAAGCAGATATATACACAATAACTATGTAATACTTTTACATGTTGTGACTAGACTAATTTTTATGATCATTTTGAAGCATATAGAAATACCAAAGCACTATGTTGTCCAACAGGAATTAATTATACTTAAACATAACAAAGATTAAACTAACAGAAAAATAGATCGGATTTTGGTCACTAGAGGCAGAAGACTGGCAAAGGGTTAATTGGAGGAAGGTGGCTAAAAGGTTCAAACTTCCAATTATAAGATAAATAAATATCAAAAATACAATATAAATCATAAATTTAATTAACACTGTATATTACACACGGAAATTGTTAGAGTAAATTGTAAGAGTGCTCATCTCAAGTATTTTTTTTTTATTTTTGTAATTTTGACCTATATAACATGATAGATATTCATTAAACTTATGTGATAATCATTTCATAATGTATATATGTTAGATCATCATGCTATAAAACTTAAAATTACACAGTACTATATCAAGAAAAATGAAAGAGAAAAAAAGGATATAAAAATCATTCAACAACATTAGACAAGCTAGAGGACATGGATAAATACCTTGAAAGGCTCACCTTACTTAAGGTGAAATTTTTCTTATTTCTTATAATGTATTTGTATAACAACTACTGAATTGCTTTGATTATTCATCTCATTAAGTACTGTATTCCAATTGTATCCTTATTTTTACTACATCTGCTTTAACTATTTTGGTAGACATCAAACCAAATGGTTGCATCATAATTACATGTCTACCAACCAAAGAATTATCAAATTACCTTTTGAAAAAAATTGTCCACATTTTAAACGTTGCTTTTCATTTACAGTCATTACAAAACATTGGCTATATTCCCTGTGCTGTACAATACATCTTTGAGTCTGTCCTACACCCAACAGTTTGTTCCTCCCACTTTCCTACTTATGTATTACTCCTCCACCCTACCTGCTGATAACTACTAGTTTATTCTCCTTATCTGTGAGTCTGAGTAAAAATAAAGTCAATTATTTCAACAAATTTATGTCAAATAAAGAAATTGAACTAAGAAGCAAAAGCCTCCAAAGAGGAAAAGTCCTCGAGAGATAATATAACTGGTAAAGTCTATTAAAAATTAAATAATCAAACTAATCCTTTTCAAATCTCAGAGAAACACTTAGTAAATAATTCCATGAGACTAGATTCACCCTGATACAAAAGTCAGAAAAAGGTACAGATCTTATCCCTCTGGTACAGATTTACTTTTTATTCTTCATCTCCTAAATGAGAGCTAACCTGATGATGGCAGCCTATTGATAAGGATTATTGTTAAGCATTTGAAAATATGGTTATAGGATCAATGGTTTGAAAACATCCATTGTTTAATAACCTAGGGACTCAGTTTGCTTGTGTATTACCTGGAGTCATTGAACCAGATTAATTCTAGGTTAACTGCCTTCCTCTGACATGATATGATTCTAAAATCCTTCTAATTACATAAAAATATTTATTTTAACAGGTTCTTTGGAGATACACAGGAAAGAAACCAGAAACATTAGGAGACAATACCCAGCTATATGAATGGATTCCACAGAATGATCTTCTTGGTAAGATCATGAAAATAAAATTAAATAGAACTGAATAAGGGATAATGTGAATAATTAATAACAAACAAATTCAACAAATTTGTATTCAAAATAAAAAAAAATACCTTCTTCACATTTCTTCTGGAGAAAAAATTATTCATGACACTTGTTAAAGACTGTAAAGCACACCTTATTCAAGACCAGTGTGATAATATAATTACTACTACAGTTAAGTGCAAGAGACTGGGTGCAACTCTGAGTGCAAAAGGAAAAAGTGGCCAAAGTGCAGAGTGGTGAGTCACTGGATGGAAAATTACCAAGAGGAAACATCGGAGTCAGGGAGGACTCTGGCAAAACCTGCCTAATCAGATTCTTGTTGAGGCAGGTTAGGGTGATCAGGCATCACATGGTGGGTTGTAAAGAATGAAATAACAGCTGAAAGGGTGATCATATATCAAGGCTGGAAGAGTCTAGCTAACCTAACTCAGTCAGAGACTTGTTACCATCAGACAATGCAGAGATAAATAAACCCTCGAATCAGGACCTAGTTGAGAAGAGAGTTCAGAAAACCTGACTAGACTTTGGTCTAGGGAAGACTCTTTATCAAGATATAACATAAATGTGGAATTTATAATTTACCCACTTGTGATACAATCTCTCCCTCTTCAGAACTGGGGTAAAGGCAAGTACCTTTAGATCAGGTTCTCATTAACTTTTGTATAGAATATTGCAGCACCCTCCTGATCCTCTCTATCCATTTTCTCTCTTCTCCCTGCACTCTTCTTAGAGTTACTATTTGAAAAAAAAATCTGACAAACCATCCCACCATCTATCACATAACAAATGCTCCAATACAAGTGAAGTGGTAGTTGCTCACTTGTGTCTGACTCTTTTCAACTTCATGGACTGTAGCCCACCCGGCTTCTCTGTTCATGGAACTCTCCAGACAAGAATACTGGGGTGGGTTCCCATTCCCTTCTCCAGGGGAGATTACGATACATTCATGTATAAAATACTCTTTTCTTAAACATATACTTCATGAAATTGCACTAGTTGATCTTCCTAGCCTGTGATGCCAACATTCCCTCATTGAAACTCTGCATTTCTCACAATTTTCCATCCATACAAGTGTTTGTTTACTTAAATCCTTCCATTTCTATTTATTAAAGTATCCTCAACTTATCCAATGGCAAGTACTCTCCATCATTTAACTCTGCACAAAACTTTCATACGTTTGTGGAATTACTTAATTTCTGGAATCAATAATTACTGCTTAGCCTATAATAATTATTACTTTCTCTAGAGCCTATAAATTCCTATTCCTGTAGATTATAGGAATTTATATATGGTCTCATGGCACAGAGTTATAAAGAAGTTACATAATTTAATTAATGATTTATACAGGTAACATGATTTTGATTCTGAAACTACTATGATATAGAGCACTTATGTTTTTTTCTTCTTTGGTCATCCCCAAACCAGAGCTTTTATCACTCACTGTGGAACCAATGGGATCTATGAAGCTATTTACCATGGAGTTCCTATGGTGGGAATTCCCTTGTTTGGTGATCAGGCATCACATGGTGGGTTGTAAAGAATGAAATAACAGCTGAAAGGGTGATCATATATCAAGGCTGGAAGAGTCTAGCTAACCTAACTCAGTCAGAGACTTGTTACCATCAGACAATGCAGAGATAAATAAACCCTCGAATCAGGACCTAGTTGAGAAGAGAGTTCAGAAAACCTGACTAGACTTTGGTCTAGGGAAGACTCTTTATCAAGATATAACATAAATGTGGAATTTATAATTTACCCACTTGTGATACAATCTCTCCCTCTTCAGAACTGGGGTAAAGGCAAGTACCTTTAGATCAGGTTCTCATTAACTTTTGTATAGAATATTGCAGCACCCTCCTGATCCTCTCTATCCATTTTCTCTCTTCTCCCTGCACTCTTCTTAGAGTTACTATTTGAAAAAAAAATCTGACAAACCATCCCACCATCTATCACATAACAAATGCTCCAATACAAGTGAAGTGGTAGTTGCTCACTTGTGTCTGACTCTTTTCAACTTCATGGACTGTAGCCCACCCGGCTTCTCTGTTCATGGAACTCTCCAGACAAGAATACTGGGGTGGGTTCCCATTCCCTTCTCCAGGGGAGATTACGATACATTCATGTATAAAATACTCTTTTCTTAAACATATACTTCATGAAATTGCACTAGTTGATCTTCCTAGCCTGTGATGCCAACATTCCCTCATTGAAACTCTGCATTTCTCACAATTTTCCATCCATACAAGTGTTTGTTTACTTAAATCCTTCCATTTCTATTTATTAAAGTATCCTCAACTTATCCAATGGCAAGTACTCTCCATCATTTAACTCTGCACAAAACTTTCATACGTTTGTGGAATTACTTAATTTCTGGAATCAATAATTACTGCTTAGCCTATAATAATTATTACTTTCTCTAGAGCCTATAAATTCCTATTCCTGTAGATTATAGGAATTTATATATGGTCTCATGGCACAGAGTTATAAAGAAGTTACATAATTTAATTAATGATTTATACAGGTAACATGATTTTGATTCTGAAACTACTATGATATAGAGCACTTATTTTTTTTTTTCTTTTTAGGTCATCCCCAAACCAGAGCTTTTATCACTCACTGTGGAACCAATGGGATCTATGAAGCTATTTACCATGGAGTTCCTATGGTGGGAATTCCCTTGTTTGGTGATCAGTATGATAATGCTGCTCGAGTAAAAGCCAAAGGGGCAGCTATTGAATTAGACTTGCATACAATGATGAGTTCTGATCTGCTTAATGCTCTGAATGAAGTTATTAACAACCCTATGTGAGTATAAAATATATACTTCTCTGAGGGGCATCTGTATTGTGAAAGAACTAATTAGTTTCACTCAATTAAATTTATTACTTTTACATAATCTCCAGGACATAGCTAAAATCAAATAGAATTGGGTTTCCCTGGTGGTCCAGTGGGTAAGGACACCGCCTTGCAGTGCAAGGGGCTCCAGTTCGGTCCCTAGCCTGGGAAGATCCCACGTGCTGCGGAGCGGCTGGACCGATGTGTCCAATTACCGAGCTGGAGCTCTGCAGCCCATGCGCTCAGAGCCAGTGCTCAGGGACAACAGAGGTCACTGCGATGGGAGGCCCCCACAGGTCAAAGAACGAAGATGGATGAAAATACATAAATGAAAGACCAATAGAAGTGGCCCCCCCCCTCCCCAACGCGCCACTCTCCCCCAAAATCAATTAGGATTGTCCTAAGAATCTCAAATTCTACTAAAGCATTTAGATTCACCTGTCACTGGGCAGTAGATTCCAACTTCAAAGAAATACTAAATCTATTTAAAGTATCCTCAACTTATCCAATGGCAAGTACTCTCCATCATTTAACTCTGCACAAAACTTTCATACGTTTGTGGAATTACTTAATTTCTGGAATCAATAATTACTGCTTAGCCTATAATAATTATTACTTTCTCTAGAGCCTATAAATTCCTATTCCTGTAGATTATAGGAATTTATATATGGTCTCATGGCACAGAGTTATAAAGAAGTTACATAATTTAATTAATGATTTATACAGGTAACATGATTTTGATTCTGAAACTACTATGATATAGAGCACTTATTTTTTTTTTTCTTTTAGGTCATCCCCAAACCAGAGCTTTTATCACTCACTGTGGAACCAATGGGATCTATGAAGCTATTTACCATGGAGTTCCTATGGTGGGAATTCCCTTGTTTGGTGATCAGTATGATAATGCTGCTCGAGTAAAAGCCAAAGGGGCAGCTATTGAATTAGACTTGCATACAATGATGAGTTCTGATCTGCTTAATGCTCTGAATGAAGTTATTAACAACCCTATGTGAGTATAAAATATATACTTCTCTGAGGGGCATCTGTATTGTGAAAGAACTAATTAGTTTCACTCAATTAAATTTATTACTTTTACATAATCTCCAGGACATAGCTAAAATCAAATAGAATTGGGTTTCCCTGGTGGTCCAGTGGGTAAGGACACCGCCTTGCAGTGCAAGGGGCTCCAGTTCGGTCCCTAGCCTGGGAAGATCCCACGTGCTGCGGAGCGGCTGGACCGATGTGTCCAATTACCGAGCTGGAGCTCTGCAGCCCATGCGCTCAGAGCCAGTGCTCAGGGACAACAGAGGTCACTGCGATGGGAGGCCCCCACAGGTCAAAGAACGAAGATGGATGAAAATAGATAAATGAAAGACCAATAGAAGTGGCCCCCTCCCTCCCCAACGCGCCACCCCCTCCCCCCCCAAAAATCAATTAGGATTGTCCTAAGAATCTCAAATTCTACTAAAGCATTTAGATTCACCTGTCACTGGGCAGTAGATTCCAACTTCAAAGAAATACTAAATCTATTTAAAGAAACTAAGCTATTTTTAAGGAGATACATTTTTATCGTTAATATTTATTGTTTATTTTTAAAATATGGATATTACCACTAGAAATAATTTAGGCAATATAGCAAAAATATAGAGAAATAGACATGAAAAAAATTACTCAACTCATCTTATGCATTTATAACCAATTACCAGCATAGAAACATTGCTTTGGGTATTTTTGTGCTTATTTATAAATAGAAAAAAAAACAAAAAATTATAAAAATGGGATAATGCTACTTATTAATTTCCAATATTCTATATTGACATATTTAAATTAAAAGAAGATAACTGCATCAAGTAAAACTGAGAAATACAAATGGAAACATAGAATAACTCAGCCCCACTGTACCAAAAGATCAACAATTAAACACTATCCATGACTAAAAACAAATCTTTGAGAGATCTAAATTCTAATTATGGTATATTACCTACACTCTAGAACAGCAACAACAACAAAACCCTGAGAATAATCACACAAGTCTGAATGAAGGAGACAGCTTGTTTATCCCTGACTCATCCTATCCCCAACCCAGCATTGCTCAGCTCCAAGAGAGAGCTTCTGAGCTAGAAAGAGGTCCTCTAGGAGCCCAGCTAGGAAGAATGATTTGAGTGACCAGCTTTTGCTGACACAGAAATGGAAAAAAAAAATCCCAAATTTTTATGAAGTCACAAAAGCTCAAATAGCTTCAAAAGTTCTGAGAAATAAGAATGAAGCTGGAGTCATACCACCTCCTATTTTAAACTCTACTACAAAGTTCTAGAAATTTTTTAAATGTGGTATTAACATAAAAATAGGCACATGGACCAACAGGTAGGGTTGAAGAGTCCTGAAATAAACACTCACTTATAAAATTAAATAATATTTGACAAAAGGCCAAAAAAGCACTTAATAGGAAAAGGATCATCTCTTTCATAAATAGAACTGAGAAAACTGGATAATTATATGCAGGAGAACAAACTTTGGACCCTATTATTATATCACTTACAAATATTGCTAGAAATAGATTAACGACTTAAATATAACCTGAAATCATGAAACTCCTAGAAGAAAATATAGGATAAAATCCCTTTGACTAAAATCCCTTATGAGAACTTCTTTTCATATGACACTAACATAAGGAATGAGTGCAAAAATCAACAAGTAGGACTACAGAAAACTTAAAACCTTCTTCATGGAAAAGAAATGATCTATGAAATGAAAGGCAACCTACAAAATGGGAAATAATATTTGCAAAGTGCATATCTGATAAGAATTTACTACACAAAATATATCAAAAAAGTCATATTACTCAATAGTGAAATTATTTTTAAATGAGCATAGTTACTGGGCAGATAATTGTCCAAAGGATATGAAAGTCAGGTTGAGGAAATGCAGCATTCCTTTCTCATAGACCTGCCCCTCCATGCTGCTTCCTGTCACTACCATGTTCCCAATACCACAGTCAACAAAAGAGATTACAATTCCTTATGCTGAAACTACATATTCTACATTCTCATTTCTGAATCCTTAAAATGCTTCCGATTAGAAATTCTTCTCTCCTACCTTCAGTTGTTACAGAGACTGTGAAATATCTAACAAACTTCAGCAACCAGCCACCATATCTAGAACTGTCTCAAGAAGAAACAAAATTTCATGTGGATTCTGTGCTGTTTTGATATCATGTTATGACATAATGTACTAATAATTATGAAATGTACTTTTAATGACATGTAACAGTTTCTGTATATTATATCCTTAACAAAAATTTCAGGTAGTTACCTATATATTCAATCCTTAGCTATAAAGAGAATGCTCTGAAGTTATCAAGAATTCACCATGATCAGCCTGTGAAGCCCCTGGACCGAGCAGTCTTCTGGATTGAGTTTATCATGCGCCACAAAGGAGCCAAACACCTTCGGCCAGCTTTCCATGACCTCACCTGGTACCAGCACCATTCTTTGGATGTGATTGGTTTCCTGCTAGCCTGTGTGGCAACGATTATATTCCTGGTCATTAAATGTTGCTTATTTTGTTACCGGAGGTTTGGTAAAACTTCAAAGAAGAAAAAGACAGAGTAGTTTTTCCTTTTATTATTTTTTTTTAATAGTTTGTCTGGAAACTTTTATATGGTCCATCTGAAATAACCCAGCCACTGAGTTGAACAGATTCTTCTCTTACTCTCTGGGTTCTTGTCTATTCTTCATATTATCAAATCAATGATCAAAGAGTCACCCCCAAAATATGCCATATGATTTCAAATCAATGTTTAAAATAATCTGTTCTTTAGAAGGAGAAGATAAACAAATAAACACATGGAAGTTGCTACCATTAAAGACAGTGCTTTACTTTATTCATTGCTTTCAGTTCAACAAATGGAAATGCTGTTTGAGGTCTTAGGAACATAATGATTAATTCTATTTTCAGTACTAGATGTATCTAATTTAACATCAGTTTTGTTCCATGTAATACTCAAGAAAAAAGCATAGTTACTGGGCAGATAATTGTCCAAAGGATATGAAAGTCAGGTTGAGGAAATGCAGCATTCCTTTCTCATAGACCTGCCCCTCCATGCTGCTTCCTGTCACTACCATGTTCCCAATACCACAGTCAACAAAAGAGATTACAATTCCTTATGCTGAAACTACATATTCTACATTCTCATTTCTGAATCCTTAAAATGCTTCCGATTAGAAATTCTTCTCTCCTACCTTCAGTTGTTACAGAGACTGTGAAATATCTAACAAACTTCAGCAACCAGCCACCATATCTAGAACTGTCTCAAGAAGAAACAAAATTTCATGTGGATTCTGTGCTGTTTTGATATCATGTTATGACATAATGTACTAATAATTATGAAATGTACTTTTAATGACATGTAACAGTTTCTGTATATTATATCCTTAACAAAAATTTCAGGTAGTTACCTATATATTCAATCCTTAGCTATAAAGAGAATGCTCTGAAGTTATCAAGAATTCACCATGATCAGCCTGTGAAGCCCCTGGACCGAGCAGTCTTCTGGATTGAGTTTATCATGCGCCACAAAGGAGCCAAACACCTTCGGCCAGCTTTCCATGACCTCACCTGGTACCAGCACCATTCTTTGGATGTGATTGGTTTCCTGCTAGCCTGTGTGGCAACGATTATATTCCTGGTCATTAAATGTTGCTTATTTTGTTACCGGAGGTTTGGTAAAACTTCAAAGAAGAAAAAGACAGAGTAGTTTTTCCTTTTATTATTTTTTTTTAATAGTTTGTCTGGAAACTTTTATATGGTCCATCTGAAATAACCCAGCCACTGAGTTGAACAGATTCTTCTCTTACTCTCTGGGTTCTTGTCTATTCTTCATATTATCAAATCAATGATCAAAGAGTCACCCCCAAAATATGCCATATGATTTCAAATCAATGTTTAAAATAATCTGTTCTTTAGAAGGAGAAGATAAACAAATAAACACATGGAAGTTGCTACCATTAAAGACAGTGCTTTACTTTATTCATTGCTTTCAGTTCAACAAATGGAAATGCTGTTTGAGGTCTTAGGAACATAATGATTAATTCTATTTTCAGTACTAATCGTAGTGAATATTTCCTTAATGTCTAACATCAGTTTTGTTCCAGTATGTAATAATTATATTTTATTCCCAAAAGCAACTAGACAAGGAGTAGTGTAGAGTCAGAGCTTCTCTTTCAGTCAGGAAGATCAGGAGATGTTAGGGTTTCTACTCTGCTGTAAAGCACATTTTACACAGTCAATTTCTTTTCATATGACACTTCAGCTTTTGTCCTTTCTGGAACAGAAAGCATTATTTTTTGTCTTTGACTTTAAGATCTCCCATTATTTATATATTAGTAATGATAGTACTTCATTTGCATTGTAACACTTAATGACTTGAAAACTAGCTGATTTTTATAAGTTAGTACAATGGAGTAAAAGTAAATTAAATTAAAGAAATGGAATTAAAGGAAGTAAATGGAATTAAAGGCCCACCCTTTTAAAGTTGTTTAACTTAAAAAAATATTTCCTACATTAATTTTACTTACAATTTAAGCATTTGGAATGAAGAACAAAACTTCAAAGAGCTATAATATAAACACTTAGGTAGGAAATGCATTTCTTAGGAATGCCATTCACTGTGGTGAAATGGTTTCTCCATTTAAACAGAAACTTGGTGAGTTTTCTCATTTCTTCCTTTTCTTTTATCCCATCTCTTCCCTTGGTCTTCTCATAAACTGTATTGTAATCACTATACCAAGCACAAGTACTTAGGCTTCTTATTAATTAATACCAGCCTGAAATCTGTACTGAACATGAAGACCCAGGTTGAATTTTAATAAAATGATATCTCTTTAAGGAAACAAAAAAAGATTTTGGGAAATTCATGTACACACTGCTATATTTAAAATGGTTAACCAACAAATATCTATTATATAGCAAAGGAAAAAAAAGAGTATTTTCTTTCTTTCTCCTCTAACCACACAGGTTCAATTTTGGTGGGTCCTGCCAAAAATTTCAACCAAATTCTCCATTTAAAAAAAAGATGCTTCTTTCTTTTCTGAAATGTCTATATTCAGTATTCTTGACAATAATTTGCTAACGAGGTCAAAAAATTATTCCGTATAATATATATTAACCAAATTCAGTAATGATTTACAACAGACTTTTTCATAACCCAAGCAAAATAAACCTTAAATTAGTAAGAAAAAATATGTATATCAACTGTAAAATTATCTTAGAACAAATATAAAACAATTTTAGGACAAATATAAGTGATTTGGACATTTGGGCATAAATAAATCACTTGTTTTATTATAGGAATAATGACGCAAGTAAGAAGAAGGTAAACATAAATTTACCCTTGGGGGATTAACCATAGAAAATATAATAGAAAATATATATTGTCTTAATTTTATGAGGTTTGAAATAATTACTTATTAGACTTTAAGTTATAGAATTAAACAATATATAAGCATTAATGCTGCTTGTTTAAACATGTAATTCATGTAATCAAAGCAATAACTTGCTGTAGTGTTAAATCAATTATTCTGGTGACAAAATAATGTCTTTCATACAGTAGTCTTTAAAAAAAAAAATCACAATTTAATCCTTGGCTGTTTAATGCTAAAGTCAAGATATCCCTTCAGCTTTTCATAATATAAAATGATGTTAACATAAAGTGTAAGTAAACTCAAGATACCTTGTTTCTGAATTTTCTGAGTTTAGTCATAAACAGGGAGACTTTCAGCACAAGGCTAAAAATCATTCCTTTGATTTATAATAAGTTGGCCAAGAGAACTCATTTATCAGTTTCTGTTCTTAGTAAGTCAGCAAATGTGTGATGGGTACCTGTCTGCTCGAGGAATGACATAAACACCTGAAGTAAGGCTGGAAAACTATCTTGTTTGCAAAAGTCTATATATAATAATTATAGTATCAGAAAATAGAAACTGATAGTAATAATTATAAAGCTAATCCACGAAGTTTTAGTTTTCCTTAGCAAATAAATTTGAATCTATTGAGAAAGAGGAAGTCATATCAGATAACACCTTGAGACTACTCATCCACAACCAAGCAATTTGCTTTCCTAATGGAGTATTAGATGGCTAGATCAAGGAAATGCTTATAATAATATAAAAATGTGAATCCAGAAAACAGATATAAAGACTTTGAATCAGGGCTTCCCTGGTGGTTCAGTGGGTAAGGACACTGCCTTGCAGTGCAAGGGTCTCCAGTTCGATCCCTGACCTGAGATGATCCCACCTGCCGCGGAGTGGCTGGACCAATGTGTCCAATTACCGAGCCGGAACTCTGGAGCGCGTGCGCCCAGAGCCGGTGCTCTGCGACAACAGAGGCCACTGCGATGGGAGGCCCACGGGGGCCAAAGAACAAAGATGGATGAAAATAGATAAATGAAAGGCCAATAGAAGTGGCCCACCCACCCCCCTCCCTCCTCAACCCGCCTCCCTACCACAAAAAAAATTAAAAAAAAAAAAAGACTGAATCATAAAAGAACCTCAGTTATGAGAACATAGAAATTAATTTTTAAGGTAAGCAAAAATAAAGTTTACATAAATTAGTCATAATTTCTTGTATATAAAGTAGATATTTTACTGACATTTTGTTTGAAGGATGTATTACTTCATGGCTGCCCTTTGTTCGATTTTATATTTAATGAAGTTTCTTACTGTAGTCAATTAAAAACAGCTATGTTGTCCTGTAACTCCTCTCATCAAATGGTGAAGGCTAATTCTCCACCCGTGAATTTGAGCTCCCTTCATGATTTATTTCTAAACATGATAGATGGCGGTAGAAGTAACATTGCATGACTTCCAAACCTAGGCCTAGACATTTCAAGCAAGCTGGTCTGGAATTCTGCTATCATCTGAAAAATCCAAGCCTGTCTGTTGGAGAAGTCACTTTAGGACAGAAATCAGAGCTTTGCTAATCTTCCAAAGCACAATCATGTGACTAATACCCTCTTGGATCATTATGTCCCAGCCAAGGTGATAACTAACTGGAGCCTAAAGAGTAAGCTCAGGAAATCTGCAAAGAAAAAGTATTTCCTTGAGCCCAGCCCAAGCTGCTGGTCCAGAGGATCATGAGCAAATAATATGGTGCAGTTTTAACCCTCAGTTTAATAACAGTTAGTAATATAGCAATAAATAAGAGAGCCATTATGATTGAGGAAAAACATAGCACATATGTAGCTCTTTAGATAAATAAGCCCAATGAATATTAACATAGTGGATTAATGTCAAACTGAAGCAAGGTCCAAAGTATCGAACACTTCTATGTTACTTGTACAAACTGTCTATAATGGCTGATAAACATTCATTGAGAAACTACCATATTTCTATTTTCTCTCTATTCTTGAAAAAATTCTTAAAATCTTTTTAAATCTTGGGCTTCCCTGGTGGTCCAGTGGGTGAGGACACTATCTTGCAGTGCAAGGGGCACCGGTTTAATCCCTGGCCTGGGAGGATCCTGCGTGCTGTGGAGCAGCTGGACCGATGTTTCCAACTATTGAGCCAGCGCTCTGGAGTGCATGCACCCAGAGCCGGTGCTCTGCTGCGACAGAGGCTACTGCGATGGGAGGCCCACACAGACCAAAGAACAAAGATGGTAATAAATGAAAGACCAATAGAAGTAGCCAAAAAAAAAAACCTTTTAAATCTTAAATTCATATTTATGTATATATTGATACATAGCTATAAATGTATTCTAACAGACACAAAGAAAGTAATATGTCTTTTCAAATACTAGAGGAAAATGGGAAAATGTATTAAATAAAAATTTGACCTACCTAATATTCTGTTGTATTAAGATGACATACAGATACCCCCAGACTGTAGTAACTGTGAAGTATTTACTATTTTCATTCAGGGTGAGTGGGACCACATGGTGTTATATGAAGAAAAGGTACTAGCATTTGTGATATATCAAGTAGGTGATAAATGTGGAAAAGGTAGATGTTGTAAGGAAAATAAAGGTACAAGTTTGTTTCCATAGAATTAGTTCTTTGGAAAATACAATGACAATGAGAACTTCAAATCATTGCATTAAAGCTAAGTGAGAAACCCAGAGGAGACTTCTTGGTTCTTGGTAGCATATAAAAAACTCCCATCTCTTGCAGAAAAAAAAAAAACACCTTGTATGCTTTTAAAATAAGACATTTCCATTTCTACTTAAAATCCCAAATGAATCTGAATCTTTTCCAAGATGAGGACAATAGGTGAGAAAGAGCAGAATGTCAAGACATCAGAGAAATAATGTATGTTAAACGTTCAATTCCTAGTAGTCACCCACTCTTCTCCGTTAAAGGGTAGCACTTCTCCATTGTTTGAGGAGGATATAGTGTTCTCTACCCAACAGTAAAACATGTATCTCCCTCAGGTCTGCTCATTTCTTCCCTTTTGGTCACAGGCCAATAACTAGGGTTAACACTGTTGTATATAGTCAGATATATGCTGAACCTCTTAGGTGATGAACAATAGTGTAACTCAAAAGAACCAGAGGATCTACCCAATATTTGCCACAGGAGCTGAGAGATTACATATGAAATTGTACACTGGGGGATAGGATTAAAGAAAGTAAAGGTAAAATTGTACAAGAAAACATGTTTAATGGAGCACTCTTTTGCAACATAGGATTTAATACCTGGGTTCAGACTCCAGGGGATGATGGTAACTGACTATTAGCATGTTTGTAGAAACTTGGAAAAAGTGATGGCCCTTATGAAATCAAACAGATATGTTGGAAGTGCCATGGGAGACAGTGCAAGAAGAAATCTAAAGGCTTACAGTAATTGATACAGGAAGATATATAGGCTGTTTACATCTGGAAAATCTACCACATGATTGCTTATTGCAGTTATAAATGTCCAGTGTGGCTGTTCTTTGAGGAGGTGTTTTGTTGGTAGTTGCAAAACTGACCTGTTTTAACATCCTGGCAAAATCTCAACCAATGCATGACTAGTAGTTGTAAGTGAAGAATAAAGGTACCACATGTTTTGAAATATTTTTTCAAGTAGGTGATAAATGTGGAAAAGGTAGATGTTGTAAGGAAAATAAAGGTACAAGTTTGTTTCCATAGAATTAGTTCTTTGGAAAATACAATGACAATGAGAACTTCAAATCATTGCATTAAAGCTAAGTGAGAAACCCAGAGGAGACTTCTTGGTTCTTGGTAGCATATAAAAAACTCCCATCTCTTGCAGAAAAAAAAACACCTTGTATGCTTTTAAAATAAGACATTTCCATTTCTACTTAAAATCCCAAATGAATCTGAATCTTTTCCAAGATGAGGACAATAGGTGAGAAAGAGCAGAATGTCAAGACATCAGAGAAATAATGTATGTTAAACGTTCAATTCCTAGTAGTCACCCACTCTTCTCCGTTAAAGGGTAGCACTTCTCCATTGTTTGAGGAGGATATAGTGTTCTCTACCCAACAGTAAAACATGTATCTCCCTCAGGTCTGCTCATTTCTTCCCTTTTGGTCACAGGCCAATAACTAGGGTTAACACTGTTGTATATAGTCAGATATATGCTGAACCTCTTAGGTGATGAACAATAGTGTAACTCAAAAGAACCAGAGGATCTACCCAATATTTGCCACAGGAGCTGAGAGATTACATATGAAATTGTACACTGGGGGATAGGATTAAAGAAAGTAAAGGTAAAATTGTACAAGAAAACATGTTTAATGGAGCACTCTTTTGCAACATAGGATTTAATACCTGGGTTCAGACTCCAGGGGATGATGGTAACTGACTATTAGCATGTTTGTAGAAACTTGGAAAAAGTGATGGCCCTTATGAAATCAAACAGATATGTTGGAAGTGCCATGGGAGACAGTGCAAGAAGAAATCTAAAGGCTTACAGTAATTGATACAGGAAGATATATAGGCTGTTTACATCTGGAAAATCTACCACATGATTGCTTATTGCAGTTATAAATGTCCAGTGTGGCTGTTCTTTGAGGAGGTGTTTTGTTGGTAGTTGCAAAACTGACCTCAATGATGTTAATTATAATCAAATCAAAAATTAATAGCAGCCAGGTGATGGCACTCAACCATCAGAAGTCAATCACAATGATGACAGTGAACAGCAAGGTTACAGTGGCAGTCAGGCAGCCTTACCCCATGAAAAGCTATTAACATGGTGATATAGGTAAAACAAAAAGGCATTTTCCTGTCTATACTTCTAGAACAGTCAATGGATAGGTAATACAACATTGAGACCATGGTCCCCCTCAAATCATAATCACTTGCCACAGTTTTAGACCTCAGGTTTTTCAAATCTGATCAATTGATAATGAAGAGATTTCCCAAGAGCAGGACAGCATCCTGAGACAACTGAAGATTTTCTCAATCTCTTGAATATATTATTGAACAAATGTACATTATCAGTGGCACAAATCCAAATTGTATCCTTGACTTGTGGGATAAGAGATGTAATGCTGAGAAAGGTCAATTAGAAATAGAGTGTATTAGGTTCCTATAACTGTTATAACAAATTAGCAGAAACTTGGTAGTTTACAGCAGAACTGTATTCTTTCACAATCCTGGAATACAGAAGTTGAAATCGAAGTATTGTCAAATTCATTACTTTTGAGAGTTTTTGAAAGATTCCAATCTGTGGTTCTCTACTAGAGTTTGCTGGTTACTGACAATACATGGCCTTCCTTGGCTGTGATTTCTTCCAACTCTTGTCTCTCTTTACATAGCACCTTTTCTTTTGTGTGTCTCTAAAATCCTTTCATTTTTCTCCTCATAGGCATACCTGTCATTGAATTTAGAGCCCATCTTAAATCCAACAAGAATGTGCCTTGATTTCCTTAATGACAGACATTATTCTCATTTCAACAGTTTTCACAGCATCTGCACCAGAAGTACTTTCCATCTTGAGAAATCACTTTCCTTATTCATCCATAAAAAGCAACTACTAATCTGTTAGTTCTGTCAGGAGATGCTGCAATGAATTCAAATCTTCAGGGTACACATCTCATTTGAGTTCTCTTGTTATTTTGATGACATCTTCAGTTCTTGCACTGAAACCTTGAACTCCTCAAAATCATTCATGAGAACTGGAAGCACCTTCTTCTAAATCCCTGTTAATGTGATATTTTGACTTCTTCAACATGAATCACAAATGTTCTTAGTGGCACCTGTAATGGTCAATCCTTTCCTGTAACTTTTCGATAGACTTGGCCCAGCTCCATCGGAGGGATCACTGTCTGAGTCAGTGACAGCCTTACAAAATGCATTCCTAAATAATAAGACTTGCATGTTGAGGTCACTCTTTGTTTGATGGAATGCAGAATGACTGCTGTGTTAGCAAGCATAAAAACTATACAAATCTCATTAGACATCTCCATCAGAGGTCATGAGAGACCAGCTGCATTGTCAATGAAAAACATATTTGAAAGTCCCCTTTATCTGAGTAGGAGTTCTCAGCAATGAGCTGGAAATATTTAGTAAACCACATTATAAAGAGATGTGCTATTGTCTTGGTTTGTTTGTCATCAAACACAGTAAAAATAGATTTGACTATTCTTAAGGAACCTGGGATTTTTAGATTGGTAAATTTTAAGAACATTAGTTCCAACTTCAAGTCATCAGCTACTTTGGCCTCTAACAAGAGAGTTAGCTTGTCCTCTGAAACTTTTATGTCAGGCATTGGCTTCTCTCTGGCTATGAAATGAATAAAGACAATGTGGTACATAAACACAATGAAATATTATTCAGCAATACAGAGGAATGTAATTCAGTCATTTGTAGAGATGTGGTTGATCTAGAGACTACTGTCTCTACTCTACTGTATAGAGTGAAGTAAGTCAGAAGTAGAAAAATAATCCTGTATGTTAATGCACATAGTGAAATCTATAAAAATTATATAGATAATTTTATTTGCAAAACAGAAATAGAAACAGATATAGAGAACAAATGTATTGATACCAAGGGTGAAGAGGAGTGGGATGAATTAAAAGATTTGCATCAATGTGTATATACTGTTGTATAAAATTGATAATTAATGAGAACTTATTGTATTAACACAAAGAACTCTACACAATGCACTGTAATGACCAAAATGTGAGGAAAATTGCATAAAGAAAACATGTGTAAATTTGCTTTACATCTTCAGTTCTTGCACTGAAACCTTGAACTCCTCAAAATCATTCATGAGAACTGGAAGCACCTTCTTCTAAATCCCTGTTAATGTGATATTTTGACTTCTTCAACATGAATCACAAATGTTCTTAGTGGCACCTGTAATGGTCAATCCTTTCCTGTAACTTTTCGATAGACTTGGCCCAGCTCCATCGGAGGGATCACTGTCTGAGTCAGTGACAGCCTTACAAAATGCATTCCTAAATAATAAGACTTGCATGTTGAGGTCACTCTTTGTTTGATGGAATGCAGAATGACTGCTGTGTTAGCAAGCATAAAAACTATACAAATCTCATTAGACATCTCCATCAGAGGTCATGAGAGACCAGCTGCATTGTCAATGAAAAACATATTTGAAAGTCCCCTTTATCTGAGTAGGAGTTCTCAGCAATGAGCTGGAAATATTTAGTAAACCACATTATAAAGAGATGTGCTATTGTCTTGGTTTGTTTGTCATCAAACACAGTAAAAATAGATTTGACTATTCTTAAGGAACCTGGGTTTTTTAGATTGGTAAATTTTAAGAACATTAGTTCCAACTTCAAGTCATCAGCTACTTTGGCCTCTAACAAGAGAGTTAGCTTGTCCTCTGAAACTTTTATGTCAGGCATTGGCTTCTCTCTGGCTATGAAATGAATAAAGACAATGTGGTACATAAACACAATGAAATATTATTCAGCAATACAGAGGAATGTAATTCAGTCATTTGTAGAGATGTGGTTGATCTAGAGACTACTGTCTCTACTCTACTGTATAGAGTGAAGTAAGTCAGAAGTAGAAAAATAATCCTGTATGTTAATGCACATAGTGAAATCTATAAAAATTATATAGATAATTTTATTTGCAAAACAGAAATAGAAACAGATATAGAGAACAAATGTATTGATACCAAGGGTGAAGAGGAGTGGGATGAATTAAAAGATTTGCATCAATGTGTATATACTGTTGTATAAAATTGATAATTAATGAGAACTTATTGTATTAACACAAAGAACTCTACACAATGCACTGTAATGACCAAAATGTGAGGAAAATCCAAAACAGAGAGGATACATGTGTACATATAGCTGATTCACTTTGTTGTACGATAGGAACAAATACACCACTGTAAAGCAACTATACCACAATAAAATTAATTAAAAGAAGCAGAAATTCAAGGCACTAAATTGAAATAGATATTGTTGTGTCTTAGAGAAGAGAAAGATCTGAGGAGAGGGACATAGACAGGGGAACGGCCAGTTGATGGAACAATTAGAACACACATATTTACTGATTATGGTCATTATCTTGTATGGGTGAGGTTTTCCTAGTACACCTCTCTCCAAACAGTAACATTAAAGACCACTGATCATAGATCACAATATAAAATATAATAATAATGAATCCATTTCAGATATTGCAGAAATGACCCAAATGTAACACAACCATATGAACAAAGGCTATTGGTAAATGGTATGGATTGACTTAATTCACCCAGGGTAGCCACAAATATTCAGTTTGTAAGAAGCCAATATCTGTGATGTACAATAAAGCAAAAGACAACAAAACAAGGTGAGCCTGTACATTTTAAGAACCTTTTCTCCATATAAGATTAACTTCATAGTCTCTTGCAGTTGCACCATGGACATACTTTGGGCTGTCCACTATTCAACCTACTCGAAATCCTTGAAACAGCTCCCTGTCATTACCATCCTTACCCAAATCAAACACAAACAGAAAATAAGATTACATTTTGTGAAAGCTGCAAGTTAAATATCTTAAAGAGTGAAAGAATACAGGATGATTATCTTCATTGGTGGATGTAATTCTTGATATGGCACCACTGGCAAGTTAATATTTCTCTACTGTATAGAGTGAAGTAAGTCGAAAAAATAAAATGCACATAGTGAAATCTATAAAAATTATATAGATAATTTTATTTGCAAAACAGAAATAGAAACAGATATAGAGAACAAATGTATTGATACCAAGGGTGAAGAGGAGTGGGATGAATTAAAAGATTTGCATCAATGTGTATATACTGTTGTATAAAATTGATAATTAATGAGAACTTATTGTATTAACACAAAGAACTCTACACAATGCACTGTAATGACCAAAATGTGAGGAAAATCCAAAACAGAGAGGATACATGTGTACATATAGCTGATTCACTTTGTTGTACGATAGGAACAAATACACCACTGTAAAGCAACTATACCACAATAAAATTAATTAAAAGAAGCAGAAATTCAAGGCACTAAATTGAAATAGATATTGTTGTGTCTTAGAGAAGAGAAAGATCTGAGGAGAGGGACATAGACAGGGGAACGGCCAGTTGATGGAACAATTAGAACACACATATTTACTGATTATGGTCATTATCTTGTATGGGTGAGGTTTTCCTAGTACACCTCTCTCCAAACAGTAACATTAAAGACCACTGATCATAGATCACAATATAAAATATAATAATAATGAATCCATTTCAGATATTGCAGAAATGACCCAAATGTAACACAACCATATGAACAAAGGCTATTGGTAAATGGTATGGATTGACTTAATTCACCCAGGGTAGCCACAAATATTCAGTTTGTAAGAAGCCAATATCTGTGATGTACAATAAAGCAAAAGACAACAAAACAAGGTGAGCCTGTACATTTTAAGAACCTTTTCTCCATATAAGATTAACTTCATAGTCTCTTGCAGTTGCACCATGGACATACTTTGGGCTGTCCACTATTCAACCTACTCGAAATCCTTGAAACAGCTCCCTGTCATTACCATCCTTACCCAAATCAAACACAAACAGAAAATAAGATTACATTTTGTGAAAGCTGCAAGTTAAATATCTTAAAGAGTGAAAGAATACAGGATGATTATCTTCATTGGTGGATGTAATTCTTGATATGGCACCACTGTTTGAGCAGACCAACTGGATACTCAGGGTCAATTTCCTAACTTGTATCTCTTTCTCACTATTTACCCTGACGACAATAGCCACATACATTGGGAATGAGTTTATCATATCATTTGTGTTGGCTCTGCAAAAAGGTCACATTCAAGTAACATGATATGTTAGCAATTTAAACTCTTCATAACACTAAATGATATAAAACTTTAAAAACCATCATCATGAAAGGGTGTTGTTTTCTCAAAATTTTGCCATCTATTGAGATGATTATATAATTTTTACTTTTCATCCTCTTTATGTTGTATATCATATTATTGATCTACATATGTTGAATCCCAGGGATACATCCCATTTGATCATGGTGTATAGTGCCCTTTTAAGGCACCATACTGTTTAATTGTTTGCTAAGTACCTGTTGAACATTTTTATATTTATATTAATCAAAGATATTGGTCTATAATTTTGTACTCACTCATTTGATTGCCTTGAAAAGTAATTATCTCTTCTTTATTTATAAAAAGCATCATTTTCAGATAAAATATTTTAGAACACATATTTTGTCTTACAGAGCTTTGAATATACCAAACAAATCTGTCCTGGACTACCAAATTTCTACTGAATAATTTAATATTCCAATGGTTATTTCCTTGTAGGAAATAAGGTGTTGTTTTATTTTTTTCTTAATTTACTTTCTCAGAATATTTCTATGGTGTTGGAGAGAGCAAATTAGCCACGATGGCATGTTCAGGCTCCTTCACACCATATTTTACAAATAATGACTATGTGACAGCTGAGATCATTTATAGCATTGCACATGTGCATTACGAGGTACTCATTTGGTCATGAGGTACTTGCTTGGTCATGGGTTTCTGTGTGCAGTACTGCCTGTNGAAGTTTCACCATGAAAGGTCCATATGGCTACCTTGGGACAACATCATAGCAAAACCCATGTTTGCCCATAAAATTGGGCTGTCCACTATTCAACCTACTCGAAATCCTTGAAACAGCTCCCTGTCATTACCATCCTTACCCAAATCAAACACAAACAGAAAATAAGATTACATTTTGTGAAAGCTGCAAGTTAAATATCTTAAAGAGTGAAAGAATACAGGATGATTATCTTCATTGGTGGATGTAATTCTTGATATGGCACCACTGTTTGAGCAGACCAACTGGATACTCAGGGTCAATTTCCTAACTTGTATCTCTTTCTCACTATTTACCCTGACGACAATAGCCACATACATTGGGAATGAGTTTATCATATCATTTGTGTTGGCTCTGCAAAAAGGTCACATTCAAGTAACATGATATGTTAGCAATTTAAACTCTTCATAACACTAAATGATATAAAACTTTAAAAACCATCATCATGAAAGGGTGTTGTTTTCTCAAAATTTTGCCATCTATTGAGATGATTATATAATTTTTACTTTTCATCCTCTTTATGTTGTATATCATATTATTGATCTACATATGTTGAATCCCAGGGATACATCCCATTTGATCATGGTGTATAGTGCCCTTTTAAGGCACCATACTGTTTAATTGTTTGCTAAGTACCTGTTGAACATTTTTATATTTATATTAATCAAAGATATTGGTCTATAATTTTGTACTCACTCATTTGATTGCCTTGAAAAGTAATTATCTCTTCTTTATTTATAAAAAGCATCATTTTCAGATAAAATATTTTAGAACACATATTTTGTCTTACAGAGCTTTGAATATACCAAACAAATCTGTCCTGGACTACCAAATTTCTACTGAATAATTTAATATTCCAATGGTTATTTCCTTGTAGGAAATAAGGTGTTGTTTTATTTTTTTCTTAATTTACTTTCTCAGAATATTTCTATGGTGTTGGGAGAGAGCAAATTAGCCACGATGGCATGTTCAGGCTCCTTCACACCATATTTTACAAATAATGACTATGTGACAGCTGAGATCATTTATAGCATTGCACATGTGCATTACGAGGTACTCATTTGGTCATGAGGTACTTGCTTGGTCATGGGTTTCTGTGTGCAGTACTGCCTGTAGAAGTTTCACCATGAAAGTCCTGGCTACTGCTATATTGGGGCTACCTTGGGACAACATCATAGCTGTGTTATATGAGGTTAGGTTATGACTGCTGCTGCTGCATAGTCACTTCAGTCGTGTCTGACTCTGTGACCCCATGGATTGCAGCCTGTCAAGCGCCTCCATCCATGGGGATTTTCCATGCAAAAAAACTGGAGTGGGTTGGCATGCCTTCCTCCAGGAGGATCCTCCCAACCCAGGGATGGAACGCAGGTGTCCTGCATTGCAGGCAGATTCTTTACTGCCTTTTTGAACACTTTTAGGAAGGAATGACAAACAAAGAGAGTGAAACTATTCATCTTTCCCTTTTGCATGCATATGTTCTTGGAATTATTTGCTCCAATGGTGGGCTCAGTCAATGGACATGAGTTTGAACAAGCTCCAGGAGATGGTGAAAGACAGGGAACCCTGGTGTGCTGCAGTCCATAGGGTCGCAAAGTGTTAGATACCACTGAGCGACTGAGCTGAATTGAACTGAATGGTGGACTGAAACTTCTCCACTGGACTTTTAGATTCCCAGAAAGTTATGCTTAGTCCCAGATGACTGCCAAAATCATAGTTGTGTAGAGATGACAGTAGGGATATCCTATCCTGCAGTCATACTAACATCAGTGTAGAAAATAAATTCTTACCATGAAAACCTTAAAGGAAGTTGCTATCAATGAAGGAAGAATGTGAAACAAAATAAGATTTGAAAACAAGTCAGGATCTTGCAGGCCATTTCAGAGACTATAGATTTTAATGTCTATACAAGAGATAGTTATTGAAGCATTTTATTCAAGTATGATAATTTCTGAAAAAAATTTTTTTAAATCAGAAAAGTTTCTCTGAGTGTGAGTTGTAGGTGTGTAGAACTTGAAGCATTGGTACTCATTTGGTCATGAGTGGCATGTTCAGGCTCCTTCACACCATATTTTACAAATAATGACTATGTGACAGCTGAGATCATTTATAGCATTGCACATGTGCATTACGAGGTACTCATTTGGTCATGAGGTACTTGCTTGGTCATGGGTTTCTGTGTGCAGTACTGCCTGTAGAAGTTTCACCATGAAAGTCCTGGCTACTGCTATATTGGGGCTACCTTGGGACAACATCATAGCTGTGTTATATGAGGTTAGGTTATGACTGCTGCTGCTGCATAGTCACTTCAGTCGTGTCTGACTCTGTGACCCCATGGATTGCAGCCTGTCAAGCGCCTCCATCCATGGGGATTTTCCATGCAAAAACACTGGAGTGGGTTGGCATGCCTTCCTCCAGGAGGATCCTCCCAACCCAGGGATGGAACGCAGGTGTCCTGCATTGCAGGCAGATTCTTTACTGCCTTTTTGAACACTTTTAGGAAGGAATGACAAACAAAGAGAGTGAAACTATTCATCTTTCCCTTTTGCATGCATATGTTCTTGGAATTATTTGCTCCAATGGTGGGCTCAGTCAATGGACATGAGTTTGAACAAGCTCCAGGAGATGGTGAAAGACAGGGAACCCTGGTGTGCTGCAGTCCATAGGGTCGCAAAGTGTTAGATACCACTGAGCGACTGAGCTGAATTGAACTGAATGGTGGACTGAAACTTCTCCACTGGACTTTTAGATTCCCAGAAAGTTATGCTTAGTCCCAGATGACTGCCAAAATCATAGTTGTGTAGAGATGACAGTAGGGATATCCTATCCTGCAGTCATACTAACATCAGTGTAGAAAATAAATTCTTACCATGAAAACCTTAAAGGAAGTTGCTATCAATGAAGGAAGAATGTGAAACAAAATAAGATTTGAAAACAAGTCAGGATCTTGCAGGCCATTTCAGAGACTATAGATTTTAATGTCTATACAAGAGATAGTTATTGAAGCATTTTATTCAAGTATGATAATTTCTGAAAAAAATTTTTTTAAATCAGAAAAGTTTCTCTGAGTGTGAGTTGTAGGTGTGTAGAACTTGAAGCATTGGTACCGGAAGTCCAGGTTAGACATAAAAGTGACAAGAGTTAGACAGACAATAGTGAAGACTAAAAATGAAAATAGATTGATTTATAATATGTGGGTAGAATATGTAGGTATTGTAAGCAGTTGAATAATTATGTAATATTTTTATTAAGAACCAAATTATTCCCATGATAATTTTATTAACATTATATATTCCTACTGATGAATTGCTATAGGAAAATCAACTTTTCAAAACAAAAGAATCATAGATGAAGATATTGTCCTAAATATTATTGGGTCCATTTCTACATAGGGTAGTGGCTTCAAGTGGTAAGGATCCAAGAAAAAAAGATGGAATTTTACATTGTTAAACATATCTTACAAGAAGAAGGCAAAAAAAAAAATAAAATTGGATAAGCTGGAAAGAAGGGTAAGATCATGAAGTTATGTTCTTTATGACTTCCCTTCTCCATTCTAAGGTATCTCTTCTCAGAGTAACATTAATATGATGAAAACCAGAGCTTGAAATTTTGCCTGCACTAATAGTAAATACATATATATATACACATACATGTATATATATTTTTTTCTCTTTCTCTTAAAAATGTAATTTAGCAAAAGGGGCACTAAATTTAGCATCAGAATAACTGAATGCAAGTCTCACAACATTAAGATCTCAAAGTATGCTTATTCTCTCCTTCTGGAAGTAAATGATGGTATCTTTGCTACCTGGAATATTTAGCAGAGTTATCAGTAAGTTTCCCTGGTGGTTCAGTCAATAAAGAATCCTCCTGCAATGCAGGAAACCCAGCTTTGATCCCTAGATCAGGAAGATCAACTGGAGAAAGAAATGGCAAGCCATGGAGAGACCATTCTGTTCAAATGTACAGTCACATAAAATTGGAGGAAAAGATTCAAAAGATCTTGTCTTAATTGAATATATGTCAGATGATAATGAACTTTCTTAACATTATAAAGAAATTACCATGAATTTATGTCTAACTTCATGTCCCCTTTTTCTGATATCCACTGAAAAACGTTTGAAAAAATCTTATTCTGTGGTGTTTTATTTTTGTCCAGAGTCATTTCTTCCTGACTCTGGGATGAACCCAGGTCTCACATTGCTGGCAGATTCTTTACTGTCTAAGCCACCAGGCAAGCTCATAAAAGATGTTTGGAAACTCTTATTCTGAGATGGATATTTCCCCCTTAATTATTTTATTGACATTATTGATTTTTTTTTTCATCAGGTAGTTTCACTTTATTTAACCTTGAATACAAAGTACACATTTCAAAGTTCAGCCCTACCTACTATAAATTGATTGGGAGAGTCAAGGAGAGATCTTTGGATTTTTAGTTTCATGCACCTGGTTTAAGCCCAGATTTAGTTTGAGCAAGAGCTAATCATGAAGACTGTGAAAGGCCTCTATGTCCTTTTCAGTCTGCATCTATGGTTCTTTGACTTTGGAAGGACTGGAAAAGTACTTGTATGGCCTGTGGATTTTAGTCACTGGATTAACTTAAAAGTTATTCTGGATGAACTCCACCTTCGTGGTCACGAGATAACCGTCCTGGTACCTTCAACAAGTTCTCTGCTTGATTATACCAAGACTCCCTTTAACATGGAGATTCTTCAACTTCCAATAAGTAAAGAAAGTTTCTTGGAAGAGTTCAATGCTGGCCTCTACACACTTTCTTTTGAACTGCCAAAACTTTCATGGTGGGAGAGGCAAGTACAAATGTCAGAAATGTTGAGAACTTTTTTAGCAACAGCCAGAGACATTTGTGACAGTGCCATTACCAACAAGGAGCTGCTCAGCAGGCTACAGGCAGCTAAATTTGATGTCTGTATTGCTGACCCTTTAAGTTTCCTGGTGGTTCAGTCAATAAAGAATCCTCCTGCAATGCAGGAAACCCAGCTTTGATCCCTAGATCAGGAAGATCAACTGGAGAAAGAAATGGCAAGCCATGGAGAGACCATTCTGTTCAAATGTACAGTCACATAAAATTGGAGGAAAAGATTCAAAAGATCTTGTCTTAATTGAATATATGTCAGATGATAATGAACTTTCTTAACATTATAAAGAAATTACCATGAATTTATGTCTAACTTCATGTCCCCTTTTTCTGATATCCACTGAAAAACGTTTGAAAAAATCTTATTCTGTGGTGTTTTATTTTTGTCCAGAGTCATTTCTTCCTGACTCTGGGATGAACCCAGGTCTCACATTGCTGGCAGATTCTTTACTGTCTAAGCCACCAGGCAAGCTCATAAAAGATGTTTGGAAACTCTTATTCTGAGATGGATATTTCCCCCTTAATTATTTTATTGACATTATTGATTTTTTTTTTCATCAGGTAGTTTCACTTTATTTAACCTTGAATACAAAGTACACATTTCAAAGTTCAGCCCTACCTACTATAAATTGATTGGGAGAGTCAAGGAGAGATCTTTGGATTTTTAGTTTCATGCACCTGGTTTAAGCCCAGATTTAGTTTGAGCAAGAGCTAATCATGAAGACTGTGAAAGGCCTCTATGTCCTTTTCAGTCTGCATCTATGGTTCTTTGACTTTGGAAGGACTGGAAAAGTACTTGTATGGCCTGTGGATTTTAGTCACTGGATTAACTTAAAAGTTATTCTGGATGAACTCCACCTTCGTGGTCACGAGATAACCGTCCTGGTACCTTCAACAAGTTCTCTGCTTGATTATACCAAGACTCCCTTTAACATGGAGATTCTTCAACTTCCAATAAGTAAAGAAAGTTTCTTGGAAGAGTTCAATGCTGGCCTCTACACACTTTCTTTTGAACTGCCAAAACTTTCATGGTGGGAGAGGCAAGTACAAATGTCAGAAATGTTGAGAACTTTTTTAGCAACAGCCAGAGACATTTGTGACAGTGCCATTACCAACAAGGAGCTGCTCAGCAGGCTACAGGCAGCTAAATTTGATGTCTGTATTGCTGACCCTTTAAGCTTTTGTGGGGAGGTAGTGGCTGAAATTCTCAATATTCCATTTATATACTCCTTCCGATTTTCCTATGGGAATGTCCTTGAGAGATTGTGTGCTGGGCTTCCTATGCCTTCTTCATATGTCCCTAGCACTACATTGGGACTGACAGACAACATGACTTTTATACAGAGGCTGGAGAACTGGTTAGTTTATACAATGAGTGACATAATGTATTCATATTATATATTTCCAGAATGGGATGAATATTACAGCAAGATTTTAGGTAAGATAAATTTGCATATAATAATGATTCTTATTTCATATGTAAAATGTAAATATTTCACTGACTGTATGAAAACTTTAAAAAGATTTTTTTTGAGTGAGACCCAAGCTCATGTTTTAATGTTTTGAGTGACAACAATAATAACAATTCTTTACCTTTCTTTTTTCTTTTCTTAAACTTTTTTTGTTTTAGAATATTGAATACTAAAATACATCGAACAACAAATATTTTTCTATATTTGTCTGTAAATCCTATTTAATGATACTAATTTTTATCTACAAAACCCAAATATGAGGGTGTAGTTAAGTTCTATATATTTAGACTACTTTCTTGCTTACTTCTCCTTTTATATGTGGCCTTCCCAAGTGGTGATAGTGGTAAGGAATCTGCCTGCCAGTGCAGGAGATAAAAGAGATACTGGTTTGATCCCTTGGTCGGACCCGGGGTTATGAGGCTTTCTGTTTGCCTCCTACTGGATTAACTTAAAAGTTATTCTGGATGAACTCCACCTTCGTGGTCACGAGATAACCGTCCTGGTACCTTCAACAAGTTCTCTGCTTGATTATACCAAGACTCCCTTTAACATGGAGATTCTTCAACTTCCAATAAGTAAAGAAAGTTTCTTGGAAGAGTTCAATGCTGGCCTCTACACACTTTCTTTTGAACTGCCAAAACTTTCATGGTGGGAGAGGCAAGTACAAATGTCAGAAATGTTGAGAACTTTTTTAGCAACAGCCAGAGACATTTGTGACAGTGCCATTACCAACAAGGAGCTGCTCAGCAGGCTACAGGCAGCTAAATTTGATGTCTGTATTGCTGACCCTTTAAGCTTTTGTGGGGAGGTAGTGGCTGAAATTCTCAATATTCCATTTATATACTCCTTCCGATTTTCCTATGGGAATGTCCTTGAGAGATTGTGTGCTGGGCTTCCTATGCCTTCTTCATATGTCCCTAGCACTACATTGGGACTGACAGACAACATGACTTTTATACAGAGGCTGGAGAACTGGTTAGTTTATACAATGAGTGACATAATGTATTCATATTATATATTTCCAGAATGGGATGAATATTACAGCAAGATTTTAGGTAAGATAAATTTGCATATAATAATGATTCTTATTTCATATGTAAAATGTAAATATTTCACTGACTGTATGAAAACTTTAAAAAGATTTTTTTGAGTGAGACCCAAGCTCATGTTTTAATGTTTTGAGTGACAACAATAATAACAATTCTTTACCTTTCTTTTTTCTTTTCTTAAACTTTTTTTGTTTTAGAATATTGAATACTAAAATACATCGAACAACAAATATTTTTCTATATTTGTCTGTAAATCCTATTTAATGATACTAATTTTTATCTACAAAACCCAAATATGAGGGTGTAGTTAAGTTCTATATATTTAGACTACTTTCTTGCTTACTTCTCCTTTTATATGTGGCCTTCCCAAGTGGTGATAGTGGTAAGGAATCTGCCTGCCAGTGCAGGAGATAAAAGAGATACTGGTTTGATCCCTGGGTCGGGAAGATTCCCTGGAGAAGGGCCTTATACCCTCCATTTTCTTTATGATTAACCTGCTATTTCTCAGGCTTTCTGTTTGCCTCCTCTGAAGGCTTGGTTGGCTGATTTCCAACCAATGTAATGTGATGAGCATGAAATTGGAAAATAAATAAACATACATTGGTTTAATCTGCTCTTTGCCTTCCAAAGGAGAAAGAAACAAGAGAGTACTTTCTCTAAAAGGACAGTGTTTCTAGACTCTTAAAAAAAAAAAAGTTTATCTCATTGTTATCTTATTGTTGCTGTTCTATTTCATTAGAAGTCAACTATTGAACTTCGACCCTGAAGTCAAAGATTTTCTCTCTTTCACCAAGTCATTTTAGGCCTTCATTTTTTCCTTGTGCATTAACTGATATTCATATTTGGTGGAGGCGGGGGGGCGGGTTGAGGAGGGAGGGAGGTGAGCAGGCCACTTCTATTGGTCTTTCATTTATCGATTTTCATCCATCTATGTTCTATGGCCTGTGGGGCCTCCCACCTCAGTGGTCTCTGTTGTCCCAGAGCACCGGCTCTGGACGCATGCGCCCCAGAGCTCCGGCTCGGTAATTGGACACATCGGTCCAGCCACTCTGGGGCACGTGGGGTCTTCCCAGGCCAGGGATCAAACCAGCACCACTTGCACTGCAAGGCGGTGTCCTTACCCACTGGACCACCAGGGAAGCCCTGATATTCATATTTTTTAAAAGTTTATATAATTGTCTTTAGGAGGATTTTTGCCTAAAATATTTTGAGGAAGCCATACTCTGCTTACATTATTCAGTTATATTTTTAAGATATAGTTAAAATGTTACATTGCATTAATTTCAGGTATCAACAATATAATGTCAAACTGTAGAAAAAAACTGAAACTTTTAACTGAGCCAACCTGGAAGACGTCCTGAAAAAAGTCCTCCAATTAAAAGTCCAATCACAGTTATATAAGTTTTTGAGACAAAAAGGGTTATATATCAGAGTAATGCTGACAATTTATGTAGGCCAAAAAGATAAGTGGTGGGTCAGTGTGACACCTTATAGAATTAAGGAAGGAATATTTTCTCCTAAGGAGTTACCTTGTTGGCACCAGAAGGAAACTGTTTTTCGTTTTGTTTGGTGAGTTGCTATTCCTATGCCTTCTAAGGAGATCTAGTTAAGGTGGAATGGAGATAAGCAATGTACACAAAAGAAGAGGGTGGTGAGTGGTTCAAAGGGCAGAGAAAAACTTATGCTGATTTTTTTAAATCCTGTCTTATATTCATTTTTTTGTTACAGGTATACAACATAATCATTGTACATATGTACATACTGTAAAATGATCACCACAAGAACTCTAGTTAATTCTCACCACCTATCATAGTTATAACTATTTTATCTTGAGATGAAAACTTTTAAGATCTACTCCCTTAGTTTGTTTCTTATATACAATATAATACTGTTAACTATAGTCACTAGCGGTACATCACATCCCCAGGACTTACTTATTTTATATGTGAAAGTCTGTGCCTTTCACCACCTTCACCTCTATGTATTCTGCCCACCTTGCAACCCCAGTATCTGGCAATACCCAATCTGCTCTCTGTTTCTATGAGTTAATTTTGTATTTTTATTCCACACTTAAGTGATTTCACATAGTATTTGTCTTAATCTCTCTCACTTATTTCTCTTACCATCGGTCCAGCCACTCTGGGGCACGTGGGGTCTTCCCAGGCCAGGGATCAAACCAGCACCACTTGCACTGCAAGGCGGTGTCCTTACCCACTGGACCACCAGGGAAGCCCTGATATTCATATTTTTTAAAAGTTTATATAATTGTCTTTAGGAGGATTTTTGCCTAAAATATTTTGAGGAAGCCATACTCTGCTTACATTATTCAGTTATATTTTTAAGATATAGTTAAAATGTTACATTGCATTAATTTCAGGTATCAACAATATAATGTCAAACTGTAGAAAAAAACTGAAACTTTTAACTGAGCCAACCTGGAAGACGTCCTGAAAAAAGTCCTCCAATTAAAAGTCCAATCACAGTTATATAAGTTTTTGAGACAAAAAGGGTTATATATCAGAGTAATGCTGACAATTTATGTAGGCCAAAAAGATAAGTGGTGGGTCAGTGTGACACCTTATAGAATTAAGGAAGGAATATTTTCTCCTAAGGAGTTACCTTGTTGGCACCAGAAGGAAACTGTTTTTCGTTTTGTTTGGTGAGTTGCTATTCCTATGCCTTCTAAGGAGATCTAGTTAAGGTGGAATGGAGATAAGCAATGTACACAAAAGAAGAGGGTGGTGAGTGGTTCAAAGGGCAGAGAAAAACTTATGCTGATTTTTTTAAATCCTGTCTTATATTCATTTTTTTGTTACAGGTATACAACATAATCATTGTACATATGTACATACTGTAAAATGATCACCACAAGAACTCTAGTTAATTCTCACCACCTATCATAGTTATAACTATTTTATCTTGAGATGAAAACTTTTAAGATCTACTCCCTTAGTTTGTTTCTTATATACAATATAATACTGTTAACTATAGTCACTAGCGGTACATCACATCCCCAGGACTTACTTATTTTATATGTGAAAGTCTGTGCCTTTCACCACCTTCACCTCTATGTATTCTGCCCACCTTGCAACCCCAGTATCTGGCAATACCCAATCTGCTCTCTGTTTCTATGAGTTAATTTTGTTTTTTCTTTTTTAATATTCCACACTTAAGTGATTTCACATAGTATTTGTCTTAATCTCTCTCACTTATTTCTCTTACCATGATTTCCTCAATTTCCATCCATATTGATGTAAATGAGAAATTGTCCTTTTATCTTCTCATGATTTTATAATATTTCATGGTACATATGTAGTCATATTTTCTTTATCCATTCACCCAATAGAAAACATTTAGAATTTTTCCATATTTTGGCTACCATAAACAATGTTACAGCACTGCAGTGAACATGTGAGGTAGTAGCAGTTTCATCTTTTTAATTTTTGAAGAACCTGCCTACTGTTTTCCATAGTTTTGCACCAGTTTACATTAACACCAACAGTGCACAAGGGCTCCCTTTTTTCCACATCCTCACCAACACTTGTGGTCTCCTGTATTTTCATGATAGCTGTATTAAGAGGCATGTGGTGATACCTCATTGTGGTTTTAACTTACACTTCCCTGATTAGCAATTGGGAGCACCCTTATAAGTACCAGTTAGCCATTCGAATATCTTCTTTGAAAAATGTCTATTCAGGTCCTTTGCTCATTTTTTACATTAAATTATTTATTTATTTTTTAATTTTTGTAGTGAACTATATGAGTTCTTTAAACATTTTGAATGGAAATTCTGTATTAGATATATGGTTTGAAAATACTGTCTCTTTATTTCATTGGTTTTGTTTCCATTTTGTTGATGATTAATTTTTCTGTGCATAATCTTTCTAGGTTGAAGTAGTCTCACTGGCTTATTTTTATTTTTGATGCTTATACTTTTTCTCACCACCTATCATAGTTATAACTATTTTATCTTGAGATGAAAACTTTTAAGATCTACTCCCTTAGTTTGTTTCTTATATACAATATAATACTGTTAACTATAGTCACTAGCGGTACATCACATCCCCAGGACTTACTTATTTTATATGTGAAAGTCTGTGCCTTTCACCACCTTCACCTCTATGTATTCTGCCCACCTTGCAACCCCAGTATCTGGCAATACCCAATCTGCTCTCTGTTTCTATGAGTTAATTTTGTTTTTTCTTTTTTAATATTCCACACTTAAGTGATTTCACATAGTATTTGTCTTAATCTCTCTCACTTATTTCTCTTACCATGATTTCCTCAATTTCCATCCATATTGATGTAAATGAGAAATTGTCCTTTTATCTTCTCATGATTTTATAATATTTCATGGTACATATGTAGTCATATTTTCTTTATCCATTCACCCAATAGAAAACATTTAGAATTTTTCCATATTTTGGCTACCATAAACAATGTTACAGCACTGCAGTGAACATGTGAGGTAGTAGCAGTTTCATCTTTTTAATTTTTGAAGAACCTGCCTACTGTTTTCCATAGTTTTGCACCAGTTTACATTAACACCAACAGTGCACAAGGGCTCCCTTTTTTCCACATCCTCACCAACACTTGTGGTCTCCTGTATTTTCATGATAGCTGTATTAAGAGGCATGTGGTGATACCTCATTGTGGTTTTAACTTACACTTCCCTGATTAGCAATTGGGAGCACCCTTATAAGTACCAGTTAGCCATTCGAATATCTTCTTTGAAAAATGTCTATTCAGGTCCTTTGCTCATTTTTTACATTAAATTATTTATTTATTTTTTAATTTTTGTAGTGAACTATATGAGTTCTTTAAACATTTTGAATGGAAATTCTGTATTAGATATATGGTTTGAAAATACTGTCTCTTTATTTCATTGGTTTTGTTTCCATTTTGTTGATGATTAATTTTTCTGTGCATAATCTTTCTAGGTTGAAGTAGTCTCACTGGCTTATTTTTATTTTTGATGCTTATACTTTTGGTATCATACTTAAAAAATCAGTGCCAAGACCCATATCAATAAAAGATTCTGCCATGTCTTCTTCTAGGAATTTTATGGTTTCAGGTCTTACACAGAAATCTTTAATCCATTTTCAGTCATTTTTGTAGTGGAGTATGATTAGGGTCTAGTTTCATTCTCTTCATTTGTATATCTTTTTTTCTTTCAGTAAGAATTATTTAAATGACTATCTTTACTCGTTGAGTACTTTTGGCTCCTTTGTGAAATATTAGTTGATCACATATGCATGTGCTTATTTTTGAGCTTTTAATTCTGTCCCATTGGCTTATTTGTCTGTTTTTATGCCTATATCATATGGCTGTGATTACTATAATTTTACAGTACTGCTTGAAATCATAAACGGGATGCCTGCAGATTGCTTTGGCTTTGCAGGGGGTTAGTTTTAGTTTCACACACAATATAAAGTGACTTTTCGTTACTATTATTGACAGAATTATCCTTAAGAATGTATCATTATTAAAAGATTATTACTAAAAATTAAATTTTTCTTTTATAGTTGTAATCTCTTGTCTTATATAGATGCTTCCATTTCCCTTTTTTTCAGTACGTTCTAAATCTCCTCTGACAAATAGTTTATTCAACAATTCACCAACAATGTGAGTGCTATTAATTAAGCATTCTCCCCAGGAATATGCTGTATGTTAAACAAGGCATAAGACCTAATCTAGGTGGACATGTTATATGAGATATCTTCTGGGCATTTTGTGACATAAGCAGGTGTTTATTTCTCTAGACTTGACCCTAAAAATGGGCAGAAACTATTACACCTATCACTCACCCATGTACAAAGTACAAGCTGCAAAAGAGAAAACTGAGAAAAGGTTATTGAAATCTCATCCTGGTGACATTTTCTGGATCAAGTAGTGACTGACCTACAGCTGGATCTAAGCTTTTGTTTACTCCTGGTTCCAGCAGTTTGGCATTCAGTTTAAGGATGTATTTTAGTGTGAAGTTTAGTGATCGGACATAACTCTATCTCTGATTCTTTCCTAACTTTTGGTGCCTGGAATATTCTTTGTGGAATATATCAAAATCTGAAAAAGAAGAATAAGTCTTATAAAAATAAAAAATAACATTTCTTCTACTCATAGATTCAAAAATGCTATTAGATATAGTCATTTTGGGTCAATTTATAATCTCTATTATATAATGAATTCTAAATATATTTTTTCCAAATTAAAAATATGACTTATTTATATAATTATTAATTAAAATATGTACCAATATGTTATAATAATTGAAGAGGAAACTAGTTTCAGTAAGAATTATTTAAATGACTATCTTTACTCGTTGAGTACTTTTGGCTCCTTTGTGAAATATTAGTTGATCACATATGCATGTGCTTATTTTTGAGCTTTTAATTCTGTCCCATTGGCTTATTTGTCTGTTTTTATGCCTATATCATATGGCTGTGATTACTATAATTTTACAGTACTGCTTGAAATCATAAACGGGATGCCTGCAGATTGCTTTGGCTTTGCAGGGGGTTAGTTTTAGTTTCACACACAATATAAAGTGACTTTTCGTTACTATTATTGACAGAATTATCCTTAAGAATGTATCATTATTAAAAGATTATTACTAAAAATTAAATTTTTCTTTTATAGTTGTAATCTCTTGTCTTATATAGATGCTTCCATTTCCCTTTTTTTCAGTACGTTCTAAATCTCCTCTGACAAATAGTTTATTCAACAATTCACCAACAATGTGAGTGCTATTAATTAAGCATTCTCCCCAGGAATATGCTGTATGTTAAACAAGGCATAAGACCTAATCTAGGTGGACATGTTATATGAGATATCTTCTGGGCATTTTGTGACATAAGCAGGTGTTTATTTCTCTAGACTTGACCCTAAAAATGGGCAGAAACTATTACACCTATCACTCACCCATGTACAAAGTACAAGCTGCAAAAGAGAAAACTGAGAAAAGGTTATTGAAATCTCATCCTGGTGACATTTTCTGGATCAAGTAGTGACTGACCTACAGCTGGATCTAAGCTTTTGTTTACTCCTGGTTCCAGCAGTTTGGCATTCAGTTTAAGGATGTATTTTAGTGTGAAGTTTAGTGATCGGACATAACTCTATCTCTGATTCTTTCCTAACTTTTGGTGCCTGGAATATTCTTTGTGGAATATATCAAAATCTGAAAAAGAAGAATAAGTCTTATAAAAATAAAAAATAACATTTCTTCTACTCATAGATTCAAAAATGCTATTAGATATAGTCATTTTGGGTCAATTTATAATCTCTATTATATAATGAATTCTAAATATATTTTTTCCAAATTAAAAAAATATGACTTATTTATATAATTATTAATTAAAATATGTACCAATATGTTATAATAATTGAAGAGGAAACAGGTAAGATGGAATCTGCTTCAAAAATATTTTGAGGAACTATTTATAAATATTTCAGAAGGAAAAAGTTATGTTAGGATAGGATAATATTTTGAGGTTAAACACAAAATGGTCAGTGTATAAAAGGACAATAAAATCATAACTTAGGAGATGACATTTTCTACCAGACAAAAGCATACAAATTAATATTTAATTTTGCAGTATCTAAAAACAAAAATCTGCAGATAGTCACGAATAAATAACAAAATATAGGTGCATTTTTTTCTAAAGATATAAATAATCCTTCAACCATCTGGTATTAAAAAAACACACAACATCATAGTACAGAAAGTGGCATTGCTCTTGGAACTTTGCAAAATTGTTTTCCAAGTTTGAGATATTGTCTCACAACCTCTTTATCCAGATCAACTATATTTTTGTACAATATTGTCTTCCTGTCAATAAGATACTTGAAGCACATTAGATTAATAACTAAGAAGTGCTGATTTCAATAAAAAAGAGATCATTTTGATAACAAAATAAGGTAAATTACTGATGCAACCCACATGGGCCTTGCCTGGTGGTCCAGTGGGTAAAGATTCTACCTTTCAGCAAAAGGGGTACTGGTTTGATCTCTAACTTGGGAAAATCCTACAAGGTGGTATGGACGGGTATGTCCAAATATGAGCCAGCACTCAGGAGTGCATATGCCCAGAGCCAGTGCTCTGCAACAAGACAGGCCACTGTAATAGGAGGCCCACACAGACCAAAGAATAAAGATGGATGAAAATAAAGAAACAAACAATAAAAAGAGGCCAAAAATTTTTAAACAATGATGTAACCCCATAATTCTACTCCTAGGGTAATAACCAAGAAAAATGAATACATTTATCCACGCAGATCACATATGTGAATGCTCATAGACACATTATTCATGGAGCCAAATATGAAAACAACCAAAATATTCATCAACTGATGAATGGATAAATAAAATGAAGTATACCCGTATAGAAGTATTATTCGGAAACAAAAAATAATGAAGTACTGATACATATCACCAGGAATGAATTTTGAAAATACGGCAAATAAAAGAAGCATAAAAGACTACATAGTTCATTTAAATGGAAGAATTGCATGGTATAAATTGTAATCTCAAGAAAATTGTCATAAAAAGGCATGGAAGGTGAGCATTTCACAAAGAAAATAAGATTATATCCATGGCTGACACCTAAGAGTTCATTATGGGATATGCACTACATTTCAAATACTTTGGACATTACCAAAATCAGACCCCTAATTTACTGAGATTTGCTTGTGATTGCTTATGCAGATAGACTTTCTAGGTAACTCCAAATCCCTCACATTTTCTAATCAAAACTTTAAAACACTTAGAACATCAAGAAGCAAACATCTTCCAAGAAGCAAAATATTTTAAAAATCATCTGGCGAGAAACCAGATAACTGTAGTTTCTTCCTATCACTGATATGGATTATATACTTCAAAAGGACATCAAAACTCAGAATAAGATTTCTTATACCTCAGGAATTTTATAAATTCAGAAATGAAGCTCTTACTCCAAACTAAGGAAAATTATTTATTTTAGAGTCACTAATTTGAGTTGCTAATCTGTTAATATTCACATGCTTTCCACTTCTTTCAAAAGGGGACATTTTTGTACTGTTTGTCACCAAATATGTCAAAATGGCAAAGTTTTCTCATTAAATTATGATGCAGTGCTCTATCTTTGCCAAATAGGACAAAATCTTGTGATACTAACTTTGTATGGCAAAACAGATAATCACTTTAAGATTTTTTATTATAAGCTTTCCATTCTGGATAGGATGTACACTTCCCCTGTAATAGGAGGCCCACACAGACCAAAGAATAAAGATGGATGAAAATAAAGAAACAAACAATAAAAAGAGGCCAAAAATTTTTAAACAATGATGTAACCCCATAATTCTACTCCTAGGGTAATAACCAAGAAAAATGAATACATTTATCCACGCAGATCACATATGTGAATGCTCATAGACACATTATTCATGGAGCCAAATATGAAAACAACCAAAATATTCATCAACTGATGAATGGATAAATAAAATGAAGTATACCCGTATAGAAGTATTATTCGGAAACAAAAAATAATGAAGTACTGATACATATCACCAGGAATGAATTTTGAAAATACGGCAAATAAAAGAAGCATAAAAGACTACATAGTTCATTTAAATGGAAGAATTGCATGGTATAAATTGTAATCTCAAGAAAATTGTCATAAAAAGGCATGGAAGGTGAGCATTTCACAAAGAAAATAAGATTATATCCATGGCTGACACCTAAGAGTTCATTATGGGATATGCACTACATTTCAAATACTTTGGACATTACCAAAATCAGACCCCTAATTTACTGAGATTTGCTTGTGATTGCTTATGCAGATAGACTTTCTAGGTAACTCCAAATCCCTCACATTTTCTAATCAAAACTTTAAAACACTTAGAACATCAAGAAGCAAACATCTTCCAAGAAGCAAAATATTTTAAAAATCATCTGGCGAGAAACCAGATAACTGTAGTTTCTTCCTATCACTGATATGGATTATATACTTCAAAAGGACATCAAAACTCAGAATAAGATTTCTTATACCTCAGGAATTTTATAAATTCAGAAATGAAGCTCTTACTCCAAACTAAGGAAAATTATTTATTTTAGAGTCACTAATTTGAGTTGCTAATCTGTTAATATTCACATGCTTTCCACTTCTTTCAAAAGGGGACATTTTTGTACTGTTTGTCACCAAATATGTCAAAATGGCAAAGTTTTCTCATTAAATTATGATGCAGTGCTCTATCTTTGCCAAATAGGACAAAATCTTGTGATACTAACTTTGTATGGCAAAACAGATAATCACTTTAAGATTTTTTATTATAAGCTTTCCATTCTGGATAGGATGTACACTTATCAGGACATGATTAATACCAGAAAACAAAACAATAAATCAATTTAAAAAGCTGATTTCTAAAGCTACCAGAGGCTTTTGGAGTAAAGGGGATGAGATAAATTAAAATTCCAGAAGAGGAGGGGAATTCAAAATGGTATACTGAGGATCAATGCCAGAGTTTCTTGTTCATTGTTGGGAGCACCTTCTGATTCTGAGCATTGGGATGGGTGGGGCTCAGGCTTAGCTCAAGCTGAAAGATTCTGTTGTTAGAGATAAAGCAGAAGGTTTCTGGTTTTATTCCATACTTAATTCCATGTTTGGTTATTTATAATCCTAGTATTGTATACTCTTGAAGGGAAAAAGGCCTACTGATTTATCATGGATTGCACAAAACAAATATTGGTTCTTTAAATATTTTTCTTAAAAAATTCAATAGCAAACCATGACTTACTTGATATATCAAATAATTTTCTCTCTATCAACTTTCATTTTTGTTCAGGAAAATCTACCACATTATGTGAAACTGTGGGAAAAGCTGAAATGTGGTTGATTCGAACTTACTGGGATTTTGAATTTCCATACCCTTACTTACCTAACATTGAATTCGTTGGAGGACTGCACTGCAAGCCTGCAAAGCCCCTGCCTAAGGTAATTACAGGGCTTCTTTTTACTTCTCTGAGTGTTTACCTCCTGGAATAATCTTTAGTTCATTATTTTTAGTATTTGATACTCAAAATGAAAACCCAGACATAGGAATTAATGGGACTTATCCACCTTAGACTCTTATGCTTGTCTTTAGTTCAGTTCAGTCACTCCAGCTCTATGCGATCCCAAGGAATATGGCATGCAAAGTTTCCCTGTCCTTCACCATCTCCCAGAGCTTGATCAAACTCATACCCTTTCAATGAGTGATACTATGCAACCATCTCATCCTCTGTTGTCCCCTTCTTCTCTGCCTTCTATTCTTTCCAGCATCAGGGTCTTTGCCAATGAGTCATCTTTTTGCATCAGGTGGCCAAAGTATTGGAGCTTCAGCTTCAGCATCAGTCCTTCTAATGAATATTTGGTGCTGATTTCCTTGAGGATAGACTGGTTTGATCTTGCAGTACAAAGGACTCTCAAGAACCTTCTCCAATACCACAGTTCAAAGGCTTCAATTCTTCATCACTCAGCCTTCTTTATGGTCCAGCTCTCACATTCATACATGACTAGTGGGAAAACCAGAGCTTTGACTATACAGACATTGCTTTGTTGGCAAAGTGATGTCTCTGCTTTTTAATATACTGTCTAGGTTTGTCATAGCTTTTCTTCCAAGAAGCAAATGTCTTTTAATTTCATGGCTGCAGTAACTATCTGCAGTGATTTTGGAGCCCAAGAAAATAAATTCTGTCACTGTTTCCATTGCTTGCCCATCTATTTGCCATGAAGTGATGCAATGATCACTGCTTTTTGAATGCTGAATTTTAGGCCAGGTTTTTCACGCTCCTCTTTCACCTTCATCAAGGGGCTTTTAAAGTTCCTCTTTGTTTTCTGCCATAAGAGTGGTGTCATCTGAATACCTGAGGTTATTGATATTTCTCCCAGCAATCTTGATTCCAGCTTATGCTTCATCCAGACCAGAATTTTGCACGATGTACCCTGCATATAAATTAAATAAGCAGGGTGACAAGATACAGCCTTGACCTAGTCATTCCCCAATTTGGAACCAGCCTGCTGATCCATGTCCATTTCTAATTGTTACTTCTTGTCCTGCATACAGATTTTGCAAGAGGCAGGTCAGGTATTCTGGTATTCCCATTTCTTTCAGAATTATCCATAGTTTGTTGCGGTCCACACAGTCCAACACTTTAGCATAGTCAAAGAAGCAGAAGTAGATGTTTCTCTGCAATTCCCTTGCTCTTTCTATGATCCAGTGGGTGTTGGCATTTTGATCTCTGGTTCCTCTGCCTTTTCTAAATCCAGCTTTCACATCTGGAAGTTCTCAGTTCTTGTACTGTTGAAGTCTAGCTTAGAGAATTTTGAACATTAATTTCCTAGCATGTGAAATGAGTGCAATTGTCTGGCATTTTTTATTTGATCCCTTTTGTTGTCCCTTCTTCTCTGCCTTCTATTCTTTCCAGCATCAGGGTCTTTGCCAATGAGTCATCTTTTTGCATCAGGTGGCCAAAGTATTGGAGCTTCAGCTTCAGCATCAGTCCTTCTAATGAATATTTGGTGCTGATTTCCTTGAGGATAGACTGGTTTGATCTTGCAGTACAAAGGACTCTCAAGAACCTTCTCCAATACCACAGTTCAAAGGCTTCAATTCTTCATCACTCAGCCTTCTTTATGGTCCAGCTCTCACATTCATACATGACTAGTGGGAAAACCAGAGCTTTGACTATACAGACATTGCTTTGTTGGCAAAGTGATGTCTCTGCTTTTTAATATACTGTCTAGGTTTGTCATAGCTTTTCTTCCAAGAAGCAAATGTCTTTTAATTTCATGGCTGCAGTAACTATCTGCAGTGATTTTGGAGCCCAAGAAAATAAATTCTGTCACTGTTTCCATTGCTTGCCCATCTATTTGCCATGAAGTGATGCAATGATCACTGCTTTTTGAATGCTGAATTTTAGGCCAGGTTTTTCACGCTCCTCTTTCACCTTCATCAAGGGGCTTTTAAAGTTCCTCTTTGTTTTCTGCCATAAGAGTGGTGTCATCTGAATACCTGAGGTTATTGATATTTCTCCCAGCAATCTTGATTCCAGCTTATGCTTCATCCAGACCAGAATTTTGCACGATGTACCCTGCATATAAATTAAATAAGCAGGGTGACAAGATACAGCCTTGACCTAGTCATTCCCCAATTTGGAACCAGCCTGCTGATCCATGTCCATTTCTAATTGTTACTTCTTGTCCTGCATACAGATTTTGCAAGAGGCAGGTCAGGTATTCTGGTATTCCCATTTCTTTCAGAATTATCCATAGTTTGTTGCGGTCCACACAGTCCAACACTTTAGCATAGTCAAAGAAGCAGAAGTAGATGTTTCTCTGCAATTCCCTTGCTCTTTCTATGATCCAGTGGGTGTTGGCATTTTGATCTCTGGTTCCTCTGCCTTTTCTAAATCCAGCTTTCACATCTGGAAGTTCTCAGTTCTTGTACTGTTGAAGTCTAGCTTAGAGAATTTTGAACATTAATTTCCTAGCATGTGAAATGAGTGCAATTGTGCAGTAGTTTGAACATTCTTTGGTATTGCCTTTTTTTGGTATTTGAATGAAAACTGACCTTTTCCAGTCCTGAAGCCACTTCTGAGTTTTCCAAATTTGCTGGCATATTGAATGCAGCACTTTAACAGCCTCATCTTTTAATATTTGAAATAGCTCAGCTGGAATTTCATCACCTCCTCTAGCTTTGTTCATAGTTACACTGCTGGGGCCCACTTGATTTTGCACTCTAAGATGTCTGACTTCAGGTGAGTGATCACACCATTGTGGTAATCCAGGCATGATAAACATAGAATAACTTTCTGTGTCAAATATAAATACAGAATAATTTTATGTGTCAAATTGCCTGGACCAGGTACCCAGCCGTTTAGCCAAATATCATTTTGGAAGTTTCTGTGAGTAAATTTTCAGATGACATGAACAATTAAACATGTGGGCCTTCAGGAAACAAATTGTTCCCCATTATGTGCGGGGGCTTCATCCAGTTAACTGAAGATCTTAATAGATCAAAAGACTGAACTCTCCCAAACAAAATATAATTCTGCCAGTAAACAGCCTTTAGACTTGAATGCAGCCATTTCAAAGCTTACACAGTTTTTCTTATTGTCTTGTTTGACTTAGTTTCATTTGTAGTTAACCACAGAATGAAAAGATTTCCTTTTATTTGCCCAGCATGACTAAACATGCCATTTTCATTTTGAAAGTGATATTATATATTTCTATTATATTATTGTCATTCTTGGAGTATGCTTTATAAGTATTTCTGTACTAGTTGTTTGGTCAGGAACTTATATGGTTGCCTCATTTTCAAATGTGTTTGTTGTATCTTTTAAAAGAAAAAATATAAGCATAGAATAAAACTGAAATTTCTTTCAGAATTATCCATAGTTTGTTGCGGTCCACACAGTCCAACACTTTAGCATAGTCAAAGAAGCAGAAGTAGATGTTTCTCTGCAATTCCCTTGCTCTTTCTATGATCCAGTGGGTGTTGGCATTTTGATCTCTGGTTCCTCTGCCTTTTCTAAATCCAGCTTTCACATCTGGAAGTTCTCAGTTCTTGTACTGTTGAAGTCTAGCTTAGAGAATTTTGAACATTAATTTCCTAGCATGTGAAATGAGTGCAATTGTGCAGTAGTTTGAACATTCTTTGGTATTGCCTTTTTTTGGTATTTGAATGAAAACTGACCTTTTCCAGTCCTGAAGCCACTTCTGAGTTTTCCAAATTTGCTGGCATATTGAATGCAGCACTTTAACAGCCTCATCTTTTAATATTTGAAATAGCTCAGCTGGAATTTCATCACCTCCTCTAGCTTTGTTCATAGTTACACTGCTGGGGCCCACTTGATTTTGCACTCTAAGATGTCTGACTTCAGGTGAGTGATCACACCATTGTGGTAATCCAGGCATGATAAACATAGAATAACTTTCTGTGTCAAATATAAATACAGAATAATTTTATGTGTCAAATTGCCTGGACCAGGTACCCAGCCGTTTAGCCAAATATCATTTTGGAAGTTTCTGTGAGTAAATTTTCAGATGACATGAACAATTAAACATGTGGGCCTTCAGGAAACAAATTGTTCCCCATTATGTGCGGGGGCTTCATCCAGTTAACTGAAGATCTTAATAGATCAAAAGACTGAACTCTCCCAAACAAAATATAATTCTGCCAGTAAACAGCCTTTAGACTTGAATGCAGCCATTTCAAAGCTTACACAGTTTTTCTTATTGTCTTGTTTGACTTAGTTTCATTTGTAGTTAACCACAGAATGAAAAGATTTCCTTTTATTTGCCCAGCATGACTAAACATGCCATTTTCATTTTGAAAGTGATATTATATATTTCTATTATATTATTGTCATTCTTGGAGTATGCTTTATAAGTATTTCTGTACTAGTTGTTTGGTCAGGAACTTATATGGTTGCCTCATTTTCAAATGTGTTTGTTGTATCTTTTAAAAAGAAAAAAATATAAGCATAGAATAAAACTGAAATTTAGAAAACAGAACAAAGTAAATATACCAAAAGTATGTCATTATACTGACTATGCTTCAGCAGAAAAATGAAATATAATCATATTAACATCCTTGGCTAAATATGAAATGAAACACCAGTACCATTTAATTTAAAGCAAGAATTAAACTTTATTCTTTTGGAGCACTGCGGAGATAGTATTGAAAGGCAATAAAGAGAATTGAATATAGTCATTGGATTTACAATCAACAAACTTAACTTAGAAATTCAGCTGTAATACCTACAGTTGTGTAGCCTTGGACAAATTACTTAACCTTTCTGAGAGAGTTTTCTAATTTGCAAATGTACACATATTTCTTTAGTTACCATATACCAGAGTCAAATGATGTAGGTAAAGAGCTCAGCAATGGCAAAAAGATACATGTAGTCAATAATTTGCAAACATACACACATATATCTCTAACGTGCTGACAGGGAACCTCCAATTTATATTATTTTTAACTTGCCTAATAACCAATGATTTCAGGTCGCATTTTGTGCTCTGAAATGGTTAACATATGACAAATGGAATTATTCTTATTTTCTTAAGAAAAGCTTGTAACTCATTATAACTGTAAATTCTCATGTTACAAAGATGATTTTCTTCATAGGAATTTGAAGAGTTTGTTCAAAGCTCTGGAAAAGATGGAGTTGTGGTGTTTACTCTGGGATCAATGATCCAAAACCTCACAGAAGAAAAGTCTAATATGATTGCATCAGCCCTTGCCCAGATTCCACAAAAGGTCAGATATTTGTATTTTCTGAGAGAGGGGCAGCTACTTTAAAATCCAGGAATAACTCTTCAAAAGTATGCTTTAAAATGTAAGATAACTTATTGGTCTTCATACTGTGAAGTTAACTGAGATATAAAAAAGGATTAATTGCTAAAAGAAAATATTTAATTGCTACCCTGGCATTGCTAACAGGAAAATATATTGCAGAATTTTTTTTAAATAATGAGCTAAATTTAAATCATTCACTAGTGCTAGTCACTAAACTTTGTGCCTAGGTTTTAAGCTTTCCATGTAAACTAATACTGTTTTGTTGCATGCATTTTTTTATATGTGAGACATATACACAATTTTAAATTACAGTCTTGATTCACAGGATGCCTTGAGACTATATTTTCTTATAATTAATGAATTTGGATCGGGACCTGGTTTGAGGCTGAAAAATAACAGCTTAGATTCTTGCAATACTCTTAAATAATGATTCTTCTATGCAAATAATTGAAAACTTTAACAATATTAATACAATAAAGATTTATTTAGTTTATTCTATGATGTTATGACAAATTCTCATTTTTATTGATACTATCCTAGGCTATAACTGTGATGTTTTTATTGAACTACCAAGGATATTTCTTCCCCAGCTTTAGTTAAAACAGAGAATTGCCTGTAATGTTAAGTTACAAATGCTCACAGTAACTACTGTATTCATAACCAAATTACTTTCAAAAATAATTTTGTGGAACAGTACCTATTTCAATATTTAATCTAAAAAATTATCTTCGTAAAACTACTGAATTTACCATTGGATTAAAATACAATGCACAGGGGTTAAACCAGGGCAGAATCTGAAGAACGAAGACCCATCTCTTTACTTAAACAAAATTGTTCCAGCAAAAACCATCTGAAGTAACCCTACTGAAAATCTGGACTCTGAGTACTTACAACTTACAGTAGAAAGACTGGGAGTGGAAAATGTGGTTAATTTCAGTCAATTTCAGCCCTTTTGAAAAGCTTTAAAGCCTCCATCACCCTGTCTCACAGCAGTCAACATACCCTTATTCCTTGTGTGACTTGGTGGCACCATGATAGACTTTATCCGCTAAACACTATGGTTCTGCACTCTAATTGCTGGTACTGCCCATGATCATTGAGGTGAAGGCACATAAGTTGGCCACAGTTATTTCAACCTTCATTAGAAGATGCAATTTCCAGGAACTATAAAGGATAAGCCTTTTTTTTTTCTTTTCCCTGTTTTTGTCCACTTCGAGCAACTCAAATGAAAAATGTAAGATAACTTATTGGTCTTCATACTGTGAAGTTAACTGAGATATAAAAAAGGATTAATTGCTAAAAGAAAATATTTAATTGCTACCCTGGCATTGCTAACAGGAAAATATATTGCAGAATTTTTTTTAAATAATGAGCTAAATTTAAATCATTCACTAGTGCTAGTCACTAAACTTTGTGCCTAGGTTTTAAGCTTTCCATGTAAACTAATACTGTTTTGTTGCATGCATTTTTTTATATGTGAGACATATACACAATTTTAAATTACAGTCTTGATTCACAGGATGCCTTGAGACTATATTTTCTTATAATTAATGAATTTGGATCGGGACCTGGTTTGAGGCTGAAAAATAACAGCTTAGATTCTTGCAATACTCTTAAATAATGATTCTTCTATGCAAATAATTGAAAACTTTAACAATATTAATACAATAAAGATTTATTTAGTTTATTCTATGATGTTATGACAAATTCTCATTTTTATTGATACTATCCTAGGCTATAACTGTGATGTTTTTATTGAACTACCAAGGATATTTCTTCCCCAGCTTTAGTTAAAACAGAGAATTGCCTGTAATGTTAAGTTACAAATGCTCACAGTAACTACTGTATTCATAACCAAATTACTTTCAAAAATAATTTTGTGGAACAGTACCTATTTCAATATTTAATCTAAAAAATTATCTTCGTAAAACTACTGAATTTACCATTGGATTAAAATACAATGCACAGGGGTTAAACCAGGGCAGAATCTGAAGAACGAAGACCCATCTCTTTACTTAAACAAAATTGTTCCAGCAAAAACCATCTGAAGTAACCCTACTGAAAATCTGGACTCTGAGTACTTACAACTTACAGTAGAAAGACTGGGAGTGGAAAATGTGGTTAATTTCAGTCAATTTCAGCCCTTTTGAAAAGCTTTAAAGCCTCCATCACCCTGTCTCACAGCAGTCAACATACCCTTATTCCTTGTGTGACTTGGTGGCACCATGATAGACTTTATCCGCTAAACACTATGGTTCTGCACTCTAATTGCTGGTACTGCCCATGATCATTGAGGTGAAGGCACATAAGTTGGCCACAGTTATTTCAACCTTCATTAGAAGATGCAATTTCCAGGAACTATAAAGGATAAGCCTTTTTTTTTTCTTTTCCCTGTTTTTGTCCACTTCGGAGCAACTCATTGAATTAGGTCATTAAAAAACAACCTGTTCACATAGTGGAATTTAGAAATTTCTCTGCAATGTTCACAAAAAGACAATGGCTTATAAAATACCTAAGAAGACACAATGCTTTAACCTCAGCCTGTTTCCTGGCAGAGAAAAGTGCTTCAACAATGAAACAAGGAAACATAAAAAAGCAAACCCTATCAAAGGGGCAAAATCTGATTTGCCCCTAGCTTCAGATTTCCAGAGTTAGAATCTTATAAAAAAATCCAATGTATACTTCTGAACCAATATCACAAGGCATAGAAAGTTCGATAAAAGTATAGCCCGATCAAAGAAATGAAATAAACTGAGAAAAACAATTTCTAAGGAACCCTGAATTTTGGAATTCTAGAAACAAATCCTTTAAAACCATTGTCCTAAAGATAATAAAGAACTGACTCTGCTACCCCCATGGATTCATCCCTCCAGGCTTCTCTGTCCATGAGATTTTTCAGGCATGAATACTGGAGTGGGTTTCCATTTCCTCTCCAGGGGATTTTCCTGACCCAGGAAATGAACCTGCATCTCCTGTGTCATGGATCTATCACATGAACCAGTCATTCTAATTCTGGCTACATATTCAAAGGAACTGAAATCATGAGCTCAAACAGATATTTGGACACCAGTGGTCACAGCAACATTGTTCACAATCATTAAATGAATGAATAAAGAAAATGTGACATAGACACAACAAGGAATATTATCAACCCTTTTAAAGAGGGAAATTCTAATATGTTACAATATACATGAACTTTGAGACACAACATTAAGTGAAATCACGCTAAATCAGAAGGTACTGTGTGATTCTACTTGGGCATTTAGAGTAGCCAAATCCACAAAGACAGAAAGCAGAATAGAGGTCACCAGCCGTTATGGAGTGAGGGGAATAGGGAGTTACTGCTTAATGGTATAGAGTTCATGTAGGGTTGATGAAAACATTTGGGGTAGAGATAGTGATGGTGGCTACACAACACTGTGGATTTCTTAATGCCCCCAAATTTTATACGTACAATAGTTCAAAATGATGAATATCATTATGTATATTTTACTATAATAAAAAAGGCAATGCTTGATTCTATTTTACTGCCACGCATATAGTAAACATCAAAGTGCTAACAATCTCTTAGAGAGGTAAAATTTCGTTCTTAAAATTTCGTTCTTAAATTCCCTTTACCAGAACGACCAAGACATACCAATATATAATTGTTTCAAGTACGGATTACCCTTTTTTCTTCATCTTCTAAGTGATAATTAACCTGTTACTCTATAGATTCAAATTATTGCAAGCATTTGAAAACATGATTGTAGCGTCAATGGTTTAAAAGCATTCATTACTTACTCACTTAGGGTTTCATTGTGTATGTAATACCTGGAGACATGACACCTGATTAATTCTAGGCTAACTCCTCACAGGATATAGTTCTAAAAGTCTTCAAATGAAGTAAAGACACTTGTCTTAACAGGTTCTATGGAAATACAGAGGAAAGAAACCAAAAAATTTGGGAGCCAATACACAGATATATGAATGGATTCCACAGAATGACCTTCTTGGTAAGATCAAAAAGAAAATTAAACAGAACTCATTGAGGAATAATCTGAATGACTACCCAATAACAAATAATTCCAAAAAAATTGTATTCAAACTAAGAAATAAGAACCTTAATGGCTTCTCCACATTTCTTCTGAAGTTTGTTAAAGAAAAAATTAATTCATGACATTTAAAGACTGAAAAGATTACTTTATTCAAGACCATCAGGATGAGTATAGTTACTACTGCAGTTGACTTTTATGGTAAATCAGAGACTGGACTCAACTCTGAGTGCAAAAATGAAAAGTGGAAAATTTACAGTCAAAGTGCAGAGTGGAGAGTCATTGGATGGAAAGTTAATAAGAGTAAACATCACAGACAAAGGGGAGCTCTGAGAAAACAACCCTAATCAGATTCTTGCTGAAGGTAGGCCAGCATGGTCAGGTATCACCAAAGAAGAACTGGACTCAACTCTGAGTGCTGAAACAAAAATGAAATGGTATAGAGTTCATGTAGGGTTGATGAAAACATTTGGGGTAGAGATAGTGATGGTGGCTACACAACACTGTGGATTTCTTAATGCCCCCAAATTTTATACGTACAATAGTTCAAAATGATGAATATCATTATGTATATTTTACTATAATAAAAAAGGCAATGCTTGATTCTATTTTACTGCCACGCATATAGTAAACATCAAAGTGCTAACAATCTCTTAGAGAGGTAAAATTTCGTTCTTAAAATTTCGTTCTTAAATTCCCTTTACCAGAACGACCAAGACATACCAATATATAATTGTTTCAAGTACGGATTACCCTTTTTTCTTCATCTTCTAAGTGATAATTAACCTGTTACTCTATAGATTCAAATTATTGCAAGCATTTGAAAACATGATTGTAGCGTCAATGGTTTAAAAGCATTCATTACTTACTCACTTAGGGTTTCATTGTGTATGTAATACCTGGAGACATGACACCTGATTAATTCTAGGCTAACTCCTCACAGGATATAGTTCTAAAAGTCTTCAAATGAAGTAAAGACACTTGTCTTAACAGGTTCTATGGAAATACAGAGGAAAGAAACCAAAAAATTTGGGAGCCAATACACAGATATATGAATGGATTCCACAGAATGACCTTCTTGGTAAGATCAAAAAGAAAATTAAACAGAACTCATTGAGGAATAATCTGAATGACTACCCAATAACAAATAATTCCAAAAAAATTGTATTCAAACTAAGAAATAAGAACCTTAATGGCTTCTCCACATTTCTTCTGAAGTTTGTTAAAGAAAAAATTAATTCATGACATTTAAAGACTGAAAAGATTACTTTATTCAAGACCATCAGGATGAGTATAGTTACTACTGCAGTTGACTTTTATGGTAAATCAGAGACTGGACTCAACTCTGAGTGCAAAAATGAAAAGTGGAAAATTTACAGTCAAAGTGCAGAGTGGAGAGTCATTGGATGGAAAGTTAATAAGAGTAAACATCACAGACAAAGGGGAGCTCTGAGAAAAACAACCCTAATCAGATTCTTGCTGAAGGTAGGCCAGCATGGTCAGGTATCACCAGGGAAATGGTAAACGGTCAATCAGCAATTAAGATGGTGATCAGATAGCATCTCACTAAACTGACTTAGTAGGATGCTTGCTAAAATCAGGTAATACAGAGATTGAGAAAGAAACCTGCAAATCAGACCCAGGTGAGAAGTGAGTTCAGGGGAGCCTAACTACCTTTTTCAAGTATAGAATCTTTGTCAAGCTGTAAAATAAATATGGACTTCATAACCTTTTATTTATGATATAATCTCTTACTCCTCAGAATCAAAGTCAAGAAAAGCACCTTCATAGCAGATTCCCATTAACTTTTTTTTAATAGAATATTGAGCACCTTCCTGGCTTCCCATATCCATTTTTTCCCACCTTTCTTCACTTTTCCTACAGTAAAAAAAAAAAAAAAAAAATTGGAAAACATCTGTTAAGCCATTTCACCTTCTACAACATTATAAATGTCATAAATTACTTATAATCAATTCAAAACCCCAAGTTTTTTAAACAGAGTGCTTCATGAACTTGTCTTTCTAGTCAGTCTTTCTAGCCTATCATGCCAACATTCTCACATTGAAACCCTGAGTGCATCAGCCCCGGCTTTTCCCATCCAAAAAACCATTTGTTTTCTTAAATCTATCCATTCCTTTTTATTCGAGATTCTCATCCCAAGAACTTGTCCAATGTTAAGTATACTCCAACATGTATCTCTGCACAAACTTTTCAGCGTTTTGTGGAACGACATACTTGCTGGAATCACTTATGGCTACTTAGACTGGAATAATAATTGCTATTTTCTTTAGCACCTATAGGAATCTATATACGGTCTCATTGTACAAAATTATATAGAAGATCCTATCCAACTGAATTAATTATTTATAAAGGTGCTATGGTTTTCTGTTTTTAAAACTCTTTCAATTTAGAATCTTTTTTTTTTTTTTAGGTCATCCCCAAACCAGAGCTTTTATTACTCACTGTGGAACTAATGGGATCTATGAAGCTATCTATCATGGGGTCCCTATGGTGGGAATCCCCCTGTTTGGTGATCAGTTTGGTAACATTGCTCGGGTTAAAGCCAAAGGAGCAGCTGTTGAATTAGACTTGCACAGAATGACGAGTTCTGATCTGCTTAACGCTTTGAAGGCAGTTATTTACAACCCTACGTGAGTATACATATCATTCAGTTTAATTCATTACTTTTATATAATCACAAGGACATATCTAATGTCAAATAAATAATTGTCATACACTTCTCAAATTCTATGCAAGTATTTACCTATTGTTATCAGAGAATAGATTCCATCCTCAAAGAAATGATAAATTTCTTTTAAAAAACTAAACTATTTTTAAAGCGACGCACATTTTTGTTAATATTATTTACTGTTTGTGGTGTGCGTGCTCAGTCATTAAATCATGTCCAACTCTTAAAACCACATTGGGGGCCTTTTCTGGTGGTCCAATGGGTAAAGACACCGCCTTGCAGTGCAAGGGGTGCCAGTTCGATCCCTGGCCTGGGAAGATCCCACGTGCCAGGAAGGGGCTGGACCGATGTGTCCAACTACTGAGTCAGTGCTCTGGAGCACCTGCGCCCATAGCTGGTGCTCTGCAATGAAAGTGGCCACTGCGATGGGAGGCCCACACAGGCCAAAGAACAAAGATGGATGGTAAATAAATGAAAGACCAATAGAAGTGACCAAAAAAAAAAAAAACAAAAAAAACAAACTGCATTGACTGTCATCTGCTTGGTTCCTCCTTCCATGGAATTTTCTAGACAAGAATACTTGGTCAGATTGCCATTTCCTTCCCCAGGGGACCTTCCTGAGCCAGGGATCAAACCCACATCTCCTGCATTGACAGGTTGATTCTTTACCACTGAGACACCTGGAAAGCCATTACAGTTTATTTCTTTAAAATTTACAGATATGACCACTAGAAAGAATTCAGGCACTGTAACAAAAACATAGAGAAGAAAAGTTGAAAAAAATCACTTAACTCTCCTCATGTGGCTACAACCAATTATTAGTATAGAAATATTACTTGATATTTCCTTGCTAGTTTATAAATGGAAAAAAAATGCATAAAAATGGAACCATGCTATGTTTGGGGGCTCTCCAGCTGGCTCAGAATGTAAAGAATCTACTTGCAATGTGGGAGACCCAGGTTCAATCTCTGGGTCAGGAAGATACACTGAAAAAGAAAATGGCAACTCACACCCATATTCTTGCCTGGAGAATCCCATGGACAGAGAAGTCTGGCCAACTACAGTCCATAGGGCAACAAAGAGTCAGACACGACTGAAGTGATTGAACATGCACTGCACACACAACATATATGTCTTGTACATGACCACAATTTCCAATATTATTTAACTTTAGTCTTGTACTTACATGGATTGAATGATGCAATTTGTGTTTTAGTATAGTATTTCTATCCTGAATGTTTTCTTTTCTGTTTCAAATCCATGTTTTTATACTTTGAAAACAATTGTTTGCTTTAATTACTTTTTTTTTTTTTTAATTTTGGCCTCTTCCATTGGTTCTTCATTTATTCATTTTCATTCATCTTCACCCTTCGGCCTGCATGGGCCTCCCATTGCAGTGGCCTCTCTCATTGCAGAGCACAGGCTCTGGGCGCATGCACTCCAGAGCACTGGTTCGCAACTGGACACACCAGTCCAGCCACTCCATGGCATGTGGGATCCTCCCGGGCCAAGGATCGAACCAGTGCCCCTTGCACTGCAAGGTGGACTCTTCACCCACTGGACCACCAGGGAAGCCCCTAATTAATTTTTTTCTTGACAAATACTTCACTTATCTGTCTTGGAGCTCTTTTTGCTGTTGTTACCTCATTTTCTTCAGACATGTCCTGAGAAATTATTCCTTAAATTCTGATGTATTAAGAAAGTCTTGCTTTAAAAAAAAAACAAAAACAAATGGTAGCAGAGCTTTGTATGACTTTTTTCTTTTCTGCTCACAATTCTCTTTCTCAGAACTTTCTACACGCTGTTTCACTATTTTTCTATGATTTAATGTTCTGTACTCTCCATCAATCATAATTGCACTTCAGTGTGGGAGAATAACCTCCCTCCTTCATCTCCTTCATAAACCCAAGGGCATAATTCTTCTAAGTCAGCTATTAAAAGCCCTAAACCTAGAGCCTATTTTACAGAGTGAAATAAGTCAGAAAGAGAAAAATAAATGTATATTAATGCATATATACAGAATCTAGAAAAAATGATACTAATGAACCTATTTTCACAGCAGGAAGAAAGACAGATGTAGAGGACATTCCAGCAGACACAGCAGGGGAAGAAAAGGGTTGCTAAAATTAAAATTGAAAGAGCAGCATTGACATGTACATACACCACCATGTGTAAAACAGCTAGCCAGTGGGAGGACGCTGTATAACACAGGGAGCACAGTCCTGTATTCTCTGACGACCTTAAGGTGTGGGATGGGGGGGTGGGAAGTAGGTCTAAGAGGAAAGGTATACATGCATATTTATGGATAATTCATGTTGTATGGCAGAAACCAACACAACAGTGAAAAGCATTTATCCTCCAATTAAAAAAAATAAATAAAACAACAACCTAAACCAAAACCCTGGCCTGATATCCTATTCCTTCACAGAAGTTAGAAAGGTGTGTGTTCTACGTATTGCCATACTTCCGCCTCATCACAACTCTTGCAGCCCTCTGTAGCAAAAATTCCAGCATCTACTTATTCTCTAGCCCTACTTCTTGGCCAGAGGGTCACATCAAATTTCTGTTTCCATCTGGAATGTCAGGACCCTGAAGATCATAGACTAGAATATTTCAACCTGGGAAAGGGTGGAGGAGTGGGGGAATGGTTCCTTTCTCACAGACCTGCCTCTCAGTGCTGCTTCATTCACTCTCATGTTCCCAATACCACACTCAGCAAAACAGATCAGAATTCCATATATTCAAACTATATTCTATATTCCTATTTCTGAACCTTCAAAATGCTAGTTCTAGATAGAAAATCTTCTCCCCTAGCACCAGTGATCACAGAGACTGAAATAGCCAACAAATTTCAGTTAATAAGTCACCATATCTAGAAATATCTCAAGAGGAAAATAAATATTTTCACATATGGCTCTTTTGATATCATTTTATGGCATGTACTCTCCATCAATCATAATTGCACTTCAGTGTGGGAGAATAACCTCCTCCTTCATCTCCTTCATAAACCCAAGGGCATAATTCTTCTAAGTCAGCTATTAAAAGCCCTAAACCTAGAGCCTATTTTACAGAGTGAAATAAGTCAGAAAGAGAAAAATAAATGTATATTAATGCATATATACAGAATCTAGAAAAAATGATACTAATGAACCTATTTTCACAGCAGGAAGAAAGACAGATGTAGAGGACATTCCAGCAGACACAGCAGGGGAAGAAAAGGGTTGCTAAAATTAAAATTGAAAGAGCAGCATTGACATGTACATACACCACCATGTGTAAAACAGCTAGCCAGTGGGAGGACGCTGTATAACACAGGGAGCACAGTCCTGTATTCTCTGACGACCTTAAGGTGTGGGATGGGGGGGTGGGAAGTAGGTCTAAGAGGAAAGGTATACATGCATATTTATGGATAATTCATGTTGTATGGCAGAAACCAACACAACAGTGAAAAGCATTTATCCTCCAATTAAAAAAAATAAATAAAACAACAACCTAAACCAAAACCCTGGCCTGATATCCTATTCCTTCACAGAAGTTAGAAAGGTGTGTGTTCTACGTATTGCCATACTTCCGCCTCATCACAACTCTTGCAGCCCTCTGTAGCAAAAATTCCAGCATCTACTTATTCTCTAGCCCTACTTCTTGGCCAGAGGGTCACATCAAATTTCTGTTTCCATCTGGAATGTCAGGACCCTGAAGATCATAGACTAGAATATTTCAACCTGGGAAAGGGTGGAGGAGTGGGGGAATGGTTCCTTTCTCACAGACCTGCCTCTCAGTGCTGCTTCATTCACTCTCATGTTCCCAATACCACACTCAGCAAAACAGATCAGAATTCCATATATTCAAACTATATTCTATATTCCTATTTCTGAACCTTCAAAATGCTAGTTCTAGATAGAAAATCTTCTCCCCTAGCACCAGTGATCACAGAGACTGAAATAGCCAACAAATTTCAGTTAATAAGTCACCATATCTAGAAATATCTCAAGAGGAAAATAAATATTTTCACATATGGCTCTTTTGATATCATTTTATGGCATAATGTGTTAATAATTATGTAATGTACTTTTAATGATATGTAACAGTTTTAGGTATATTGTCCTTAACAAATTTTTCAAGTGGCTATCTATATATTTGATCCTTAGCTATAAAGAGAATGCTCTGAGGTTATCAAGAATTCACCACAATCAGCCTGTGAAGCCCCTGGACCGAGCAATCTTCTGGACTGAGTTTGTTATGCGTCACAAAGGGGCCAAACACCTTCGGCCAGCTGTCCATGACCTCACCTGGTACCAGCGTCATTCTTTGGATGTGATTCTCTTCTTGCTAGCATGTGTGGCAACTATTATATGCCTGGTCACTAAATGTTGCCTGTTTTGCTGTTGGAAATTTGGTAAAACTTCAAAGAAGAAAAAGAGACAGTAGTTTTTGTTTGTTTGTTTGTTTGTTTTCTTTTAACAGTTGGGCTAGAAACCTTTATATTAACCCAGTCACTGTTTTGAACAGATTCTTATTCTCTGTTGATCTTGTCCATTCCTCAGCTTATCAAGTCAGAAATCAAACTCTCACTCTGAAAACGTGATTGATTTAGAATTAAGGTTTAAAAGAATCTTTTCTTTAAAAAGTGAGGATAAACAAATAAACACAGAGAAGTTGCTACCATTAAAGATGTAGTGTTTATCTCATTCACTGTTTTCAGTTCAACCAGTTGGGATGCTGTTTGAGTGTTCAGGAATATAATGATTAACTCAATTTTCAGTACTAACTATATTGAATATTTCCTTAATATCTGAACATTGCATTAAAAAATTTAGAGAATGTCCCAAAGCTTCCTCCAGGCAGGAAGATCAGGAGACTCATAGGGTTTCTACCACACACAGCAAAACAGATCAGAATTCCATATATTCAAACTATATTCTATATTCCTATTTCTGAACCTTCAAAATGCTAGTTCTAGATAGAAAATCTTCTCCCCTAGCACCAGTGATCACAGAGACTGAAATAGCCAACAAATTTCAGTTAATAAGTCACCATATCTAGAAATATCTCAAGAGGAAAATAAATATTTTCACATATGGCTCTTTTGATATCATTTTATGGCATAATGTGTTAATAATTATGTAATGTACTTTTAATGATATGTAACAGTTTTAGGTATATTGTCCTTAACAAATTTTTCAAGTGGCTATCTATATATTTGATCCTTAGCTATAAAGAGAATGCTCTGAGGTTATCAAGAATTCACCACAATCAGCCTGTGAAGCCCCTGGACCGAGCAATCTTCTGGACTGAGTTTGTTATGCGTCACAAAGGGGCCAAACACCTTCGGCCAGCTGTCCATGACCTCACCTGGTACCAGCGTCATTCTTTGGATGTGATTCTCTTCTTGCTAGCATGTGTGGCAACTATTATATGCCTGGTCACTAAATGTTGCCTGTTTTGCTGTTGGAAATTTGGTAAAACTTCAAAGAAGAAAAAGAGACAGTAGTTTTTGTTTGTTTGTTTGTTTGTTTTCTTTTAACAGTTGGGCTAGAAACCTTTATATTAACCCAGTCACTGTTTTGAACAGATTCTTATTCTCTGTTGATCTTGTCCATTCCTCAGCTTATCAAGTCAGAAATCAAACTCTCACTCTGAAAACGTGATTGATTTAGAATTAAGGTTTAAAAGAATCTTTTCTTTAAAAAGTGAGGATAAACAAATAAACACAGAGAAGTTGCTACCATTAAAGATGTAGTGTTTATCTCATTCACTGTTTTCAGTTCAACCAGTTGGGATGCTGTTTGAGTGTTCAGGAATATAATGATTAACTCAATTTTCAGTACTAACTATATTGAATATTTCCTTAATATCTGACATTCATTTTGGGTCCAGTTTGTAATAATTATTTCTTATTCTCTAAAGGAACTGGACAAGGAGTAATGTAGAACACACTGTACCCAAAGCTTCCCCTCCAGGCAGGAAGATCAGGAGACTCATAGGGTTTCTACCCCATTGTAAAGCACACTTTACACCATCAATTTCCTTTCATATGACACATCAGACTTTGGCCCTGTTGGATTACAAAGCATTATTTTTGTTTATGATTTTAAGATTGCCCTTCATTTGGATATTAATAATGATAGCACTCATTCAATATTAATAATGATTATACTTCATTTGTAATGTACCAGTTCATGGCTTCAGAGAACTAGTGATTTTCATATATTGGAATGTTTGTTGGTAAGACAGAGCAAAAGGAAATGACTGGAATTTAAGACCTACGCTTTTAAAGTAATTTAACTTTTCATGCATTTATTTTTCTTGTATTTATTTCTTTATAAATAAATAAATGCTGTGCTGTGTCTTCATTTCTGCACATAGGCCTTTCCTAGCTGTGGTGAGTAGGGGCTTCTCTCTAGTTACAGTAGGCAGGACTCTAGGGCACACAGGCATCAGCAGTTGTGGTGTATGGGCTCTAGAGTGAGGGCTCAGCAGTTGTGATGCACTGGGTTAGTCGCTCTATGGTAGATGGGATCTTTCCAGGCCAGGGATCGATCCCATGCCTCCTTCACTGGCATGTGGAATCTTAGCTACTGGACCACCAGGCAAGTTTTAAAGTGACTTAATTTTTTTAAAATTATTTCTTACACTAATTTACTTACAACTTCTACATTTGGAGAGAAGAAGCAACCTTCTTACACCTAGACAACAGGTTCTTTGGGGAAAATGCATTTCTCAGAAAAGTATTTAAGGAGAATGATTTCTCCAACTAAAGAGAGTGAGTTTTCTCTTTTCTTCCTTTACTTTGATCACTTCCCCTGATCTTCTCATAAACTGTACTGTGATCCCTGTACCAAGCACAAGTATTTAGATTTCTTATTAACTAACTTTTGTTAGAAATCTGCAGTAAACATAAAAACACAGATCGCATTTTCATAAAAAGAGTTCTCTTTTACAAAAGGAATATTCCCTTTCTGTCTCCTCTAGTCATACAAAATCAGTTTGGGGGCATTTTGACAATGATTTTGTTTTGAATTTCAACCAATTCTCCATTTAAAGAAAAAGACACCTTTAACATTCTTTTCTAAAATTCTATCTCCAAAAAGTTATTTAATATAATATATTAACCAAATTTAGTAATAATTTACCACAAACTTTGACACTTATATCCCAGGAAAAATAAACTTTAAATTACAATCTCAGAATGAATATTAGTCTATCAAACATAAATTATCTTAGAACAAATATAAAACTATCTTAGGACTAATATAAATTATTTGGACAGTTTCCCATTTTATTACAGAAATAGCAGCTCATAGAAGAACAAAGTCAACATAAATGTATTCCTAGATGGGGAATTAACTGTAAAGAAATAAAGCAGGAAAATATTCTTCTTAATTTTATTAGTTTGAAATTAATTATTATAAATTAAGGTATAGAGTTTAACAAAATGCAAGCACTAATGCTGATTGTTTTAAGATCAAATTCATGTAATCGAAGCAGTAATTTATCATAGTGCTAAAGCATTTTTTTCTGGCAGTATAATAATATCTTTTCTTATAAAACCCTTTAAAGACCATATTGTAGTCTTTCACCATTTTATGCCCCAAACAAGATATATCTTAAGTTTTCCATAACATAAAATTATTTGAGTATAAAGAAGTTTAAGTAAACTCAAGATTTAGATATCTTATTTCTGAATTTTCTGAGTTTATTCAAAAGAACTATTTAGATAAATAAATTTATTCTATCTTGTAGAAATCAAGATTTTTTAAACATGAATATTTATCTATTTAAATCATCTATATGTCATTAGTGTAAACAATTTGCTAATAATTTTACATATCAGGTATGCATAGGCTAAACCTTTGTAGTATGTTTTATTTTTCAGTTTAATTTTAATAAAACATTTTTCTCTGGAGTCTTATGACCTCTGGCTTTCCTAGTCAGTTAAAATGACATGCTTTAATATACTTTATATTTAAATAAGCTATATTTCATTTGTGGAAATGTTATATGTGGAAATCCTTCCTAAATTTCTTACATATCATGACTTGACTGAAAATGATAATAAAGTATACACAAGTATTTTGTACATAAATACATGCATATATATGTGAACACAAAGTCATATTCTATATAAGTAAAAAAATGATTCATGAAATTATATGCTTTGATATCTAAACTTGCTTATCTTTTATGTGAGGGATCTGTTTGTTTCTATTATGTTCGACATATTTTACCAAAAATAATGATTCACCTGTAACCTCAGATGTACCAATTCTTCCTAAATTTATGAGAATATCCACCACAGTATTTTAAACAGAAGTTCAGTTGGGGCTTAGAAGAGTCTGCTCTCTATGAAGCAGAGAAACGTTAGTTCCACAATTCACATTGAATCTCAGACTTTTACTTCTCAGTATCATTTCCTCTTGGGATTCTTTGCTTCTGAAGTGAGTGAGTGAAGTCACTCAGTTGTGTCCAACTCTTTGCGAACCCATACACTGTAGCCCACAGGGCTCCTCTGTCCATGGAATTCTCCAGGCAAGAATACAGGAGTGGGCACCCATTCTCTCCTCCGTGGGATCTTCCAAACCCAAGGATTTAACCCAGATCTCCTGCAATGAGGGCAGTTTCTTTGCCATCTGAGCCACTAGGGAAGCCAAGAACACTGGAGTGGGTAGTCTATCCCTTTTCCAGAGGATCTTCTTGATCCAGGAATCAGATTGGGCTCTCCTGCATTGCAGGAGAATTCTTTTCCAGCTGAACTACCAGAGAATTCTTCGATTCTGAAACCCACTCTAATTCTACCAAAGTTCTAGATTCTGGCTCTAAACCTGGCTAAGAAGGCTGAGATCCTGAAGCCTCATTCTCAGTTCCTGCCCTCATTTCCCTCAGAGATGATCTTTGTATGCCCTCAGATATAACCCCCCACATATATGATATCAGGAAACCATATGACACGATGAAACTTGGGCCCTTATCTTTCACCCATAAGTCAATTGTCAGAAGATAAACTCATGATTCTTGCATAGAAAGGAAACCCACTGAGTTGGAGATTCTTCACCCTGATTTTCATACTTCAGTTTCATTCCATCTCCTTTTCAGGACTTGTAGACATAAAATTTCATCATACAGTAATGATAGGAGAGTTTCTAAAACTCATGGAGAGTTTGAAATAAACTAGATCTTTCTTTCTTTGTTGATAAAAGTAACTGGCATTTCATCAATCAGCACAAGACTATAAGGGAGGACTCACCATACAGGCGTCACGATGGTATCATATTACCTGTGTGAGAGGTAGAAGAAAGGTCTTCAGTTGCTGTCACTCTTGCGCCACCCCTCTGCAGTGAGAGGCCAGCTTCATTCCAGTCTTCACAAAACACAACACCATTCCTCTGGAGAATCATAAAAATAGAAATGTGAATTAATGCCTTAATTTTACATACTTACAAGAACAGATGATGAGAGTACTGTTTCCCAACTAGCTGCTACTCTTAAAGTCTCAAAAAGTCATATATTATCCGCCAACATTTATAACAGAGCAACGTCCCCACCACCCAGTCATGCTCATTTCAGAAGAATTATGAACGTGGACTTGATCATGAATCTGTCCTTAATTTCTGGTCTTATTTAAAAGCTTGGCGTGAGGTGATATTCACTTTCTTTCTTCTGATGGGGAAATACAATGCAGTCTTGATCCATGTTCTCCCTTTGAGCATGTCTTAAGGACATTTTAAAAATTACTTAGTTCCTTTGCGATGCAGCAATCTATTCAATCAAATCAGAAATTGATTTCCAATCTACAATTCCAAATTAGATTTTATTATCACAGTTAACTACACAGAGTCTATTTACCATGGTCTTTTCATTCTGGAATATTTAAATCCCTTTATGTTATTTAGTCCAAAGGGAAAAAACTGGAGTGGGTAGTCTATCCCTTTTCCAGAGGATCTTCTTGATCCAGGAATCAGATTGGGCTCTCCTGCATTGCAGGAGAATTCTTTTCCAGCTGAACTACCAGAGAATTCTTCGATTCTGAAACCCACTCTAATTCTACCAAAGTTCTAGATTCTGGCTCTAAACCTGGCTAAGAAGGCTGAGATCCTGAAGCCTCATTCTCAGTTCCTGCCCTCATTTCCCTCAGAGATGATCTTTGTATGCCCTCAGATATAACCCCCCACATATATGATATCAGGAAACCATATGACACGATGAAACTTGGGCCCTTATCTTTCACCCATAAGTCAATTGTCAGAAGATAAACTCATGATTCTTGCATAGAAAGGAAACCCACTGAGTTGGAGATTCTTCACCCTGATTTTCATACTTCAGTTTCATTCCATCTCCTTTTCAGGACTTGTAGACATAAAATTTCATCATACAGTAATGATAGGAGAGTTTCTAAAACTCATGGAGAGTTTGAAATAAACTAGATCTTTCTTTCTTTGTTGATAAAAGTAACTGGCATTTCATCAATCAGCACAAGACTATAAGGGAGGACTCACCATACAGGCGTCACGATGGTATCATATTACCTGTGTGAGAGGTAGAAGAAAGGTCTTCAGTTGCTGTCACTCTTGCGCCACCCCTCTGCAGTGAGAGGCCAGCTTCATTCCAGTCTTCACAAAACACAACACCATTCCTCTGGAGAATCATAAAAATAGAAATGTGAATTAATGCCTTAATTTTACATACTTACAAGAACAGATGATGAGAGTACTGTTTCCCAACTAGCTGCTACTCTTAAAGTCTCAAAAAGTCATATATTATCCGCCAACATTTATAACAGAGCAACGTCCCCACCACCCAGTCATGCTCATTTCAGAAGAATTATGAACGTGGACTTGATCATGAATCTGTCCTTAATTTCTGGTCTTATTTAAAAGCTTGGCGTGAGGTGATATTCACTTTCTTTCTTCTGATGGGGAAATACAATGCAGTCTTGATCCATGTTCTCCCTTTGAGCATGTCTTAAGGACATTTTAAAAATTACTTAGTTCCTTTGCGATGCAGCAATCTATTCAATCAAATCAGAAATTGATTTCCAATCTACAATTCCAAATTAGATTTTATTATCACAGTTAACTACACAGAGTCTATTTACCATGGTCTTTTCATTCTGGAATATTTAAATCCCTTTATTGTTATTTAGTCACTAAGTTGTATCCAACTGTTTGCGACCCCACTGTCTGTAGCCCACCGGGCTCCTTTGTCCTTGGGGATTTTTAGGCAAGAATTCTGGAGTAGGTTGCCATTTCCTTCTCCAAGGAATCTTCCTGACCCAGAGATCAAACCTGTGTCTCCTGCACTGACAGATTGATTCTGTACCACTAAGTCACCAGGGATGCTGTTTAAAACACTTTGAACTGGCACTAGTCTCTGGAGACACCAGACATGATAACATGGAAAAACCTGAATAAACTTTTTGACTAACACAATACAAAAAAAAAGTGGGGGCTTAGTTCATGTAGCTCATGTGATAGGTAAAGATGTACATTTAGTTCTTACAATGAATCCACAAAGATCATGGACTTATCTAAAGTTGATAAGAGTGGGCGTGGAGATTCAAATTTTCAAAAGATACATTCCAGCTTTCCCCATCAATTCTCATTATGTAGTGTGTCCTCCCAAAAGGAAATATAGGAAAATAAAATTGTGACTCTATGAGTATTGACTCTAAACATCCACTTTTTCTTAGACTATATACCAATAAAGCTTCAGGATTCTGGAGTTCAAGTGTTCAAAATGTTTAAATAGTTTTAAAATTAAAGCAAATACATTTTTTTAAAAAAGCCAAAAAGTCAAGTAGGTGAGAGGATTAATAAAATAACTTCACCTCTGCACTCATTCTACCAGCAAATATCCATTTGATTCATTCATCTTTCATGTATTAAAAACTCAAGATAAGTAATACATTTCCAGGATAATATACCTATATAATTGTTAATTACATGATAAATATTAAATTCTAAATAACCATCTTCTCATTTTCCATCTTCACAGCAGTAGGGGTATATCTCTTTTTTGATGTCTGTGATATTTTTACTTAATTTTACGGCCTTTCAGATACTTTTTTTTTTTTTTAACTATGATTCTCATCCTCTGGGAAAGCTTCATATATATGGCAGGGCTTCACACGCAATCTGTCCATTTCAGAGCTTGCTTCACTCTTCACTGAGAATGAAGGAATGCCCCAAGATTGACACAAATTGTTGAAAAAGAAAATGGTTTTTTTACAGATTACAACTTTCTTCCATATTAAATATGGCCATGTAGCATAAACAATTTGCATTGTTCACAGGTATCTCAATCTGGTCTCTAACTGTAGTCAGCCAGCCACCAGCGAATAAACAAGTTGCATATGGGTAGATGAATTTGCTTTCGGGATATAAAGAAAGGCAAGCAGAGAAAACCCAGTGGGTTAAGAGCCCTTCCTAATGGGGTGGATCTCATCAGGAATTTGCAAGTATAGAAGAAAGATTACCACAGGACTAAATTCCTGGATAGCCCATGATACAGAAGGTGAGTGATGCCAAGATCCACTGAATGAAATGATACTGTTCACTGCCATCTCCACTTTTCCCCTTCCTATGTAAGTAGAAAACTCCCAAAATTTATTGAATATTTCAATTTAATATAATGCAAATGTTTCTTTATAACTGTCTGGAAAGAACACACTTAGGAGGAACTAGCTTTTTTTACAAAAAGATCATGGACTTATCTAAAGTTGATAAGAGTGGGCGTGGAGATTCAAATTTTCAAAAGATACATTCCAGCTTTCCCCATCAATTCTCATTATGTAGTGTGTCCTCCCAAAAGGAAATATAGGAAAATAAAATTGTGACTCTATGAGTATTGACTCTAAACATCCACTTTTTCTTAGACTATATACCAATAAAGCTTCAGGATTCTGGAGTTCAAGTGTTCAAAATGTTTAAATAGTTTTAAAATTAAAGCAAATACATTTTTTTAAAAAAGCCAAAAAGTCAAGTAGGTGAGAGGATTAATAAAATAACTTCACCTCTGCACTCATTCTACCAGCAAATATCCATTTGATTCATTCATCTTTCATGTATTAAAAACTCAAGATAAGTAATACATTTCCAGGATAATATACCTATATAATTGTTAATTACATGATAAATATTAAATTCTAAATAACCATCTTCTCATTTTCCATCTTCACAGCAGTAGGGGTATATCTCTTTTTTGATGTCTGTGATATTTTTACTTAATTTTACGGCCTTTCAGATACTTTTTTTTTTTTTTAACTATGATTCTCATCCTCTGGGAAAGCTTCATATATATGGCAGGGCTTCACACGCAATCTGTCCATTTCAGAGCTTGCTTCACTCTTCACTGAGAATGAAGGAATGCCCCAAGATTGACACAAATTGTTGAAAAAGAAAATGGTTTTTTTACAGATTACAACTTTCTTCCATATTAAATATGGCCATGTAGCATAAACAATTTGCATTGTTCACAGGTATCTCAATCTGGTCTCTAACTGTAGTCAGCCAGCCACCAGCGAATAAACAAGTTGCATATGGGTAGATGAATTTGCTTTCGGGATATAAAGAAAGGCAAGCAGAGAAAACCCAGTGGGTTAAGAGCCCTTCCTAATGGGGTGGATCTCATCAGGAATTTGCAAGTATAGAAGAAAGATTACCACAGGACTAAATTCCTGGATAGCCCATGATACAGAAGGTGAGTGATGCCAAGATCCACTGAATGAAATGATACTGTTCACTGCCATCTCCACTTTTCCCCTTCCTATGTAAGTAGAAAACTCCCAAAATTTATTGAATATTTCAATTTAATATAATGCAAATGTTTCTTTATAACTGTCTGGAAAGAACACACTTAGGAGGAACTAGCTCATAATTTAATCTATCAATGCTTTCCCAAAATTTGTGTTTCCAGTTTTCAGAAAAAAAAAAAAAAAAGAGAAAAAACTACAAGTATTAGAAAAACTAAAAATTATTGCTAGCATTCAGGAGAAGGCAAAAAAGAAGATCTGTCAACACAAAGCTAAAAATTACCTCCTTGATGTATTATTACTTGGCCAAAGTGAAAGTGTCAGTCGCTATTGTGTTGGACTCTTTGCAACCCCTTGGACTGTAGCCCATCAAGTTCCTGTGTTCATGGGATTCTCCAGGCAAGAATACTGCCCTTTCCTACTCTAGGAGACCTTTCTGACCCAGGGATGGAACCAGTGTCTCTTATCTCTCCTATGTTGGCAGCCAGGTTTTTTACCACTAGAGTCACCTGAGAAGCCAAGAGAACTCGTCTGTCAGTTTCTGTTCTTGGAACCAGTCAGCAAATCTGTGAGGACTGCGTATTCAAGGAATGATAGAAAACATCTAGAAAGTTAGGCTGGAAAACTGTCTTTTTTGCAAAAATCTTTTTGCAATAATTATAGAATCAGAAAACAGAACATTGGGAACAATTTTAATGTTCATTCCAAAGGTTTATTTTTCCTTAGCAAGTAAATTTTAATCCATTGAGAAGGAGGACGTCATTTCCAGAGAAAACTCATCCACAGTTAAGCAACTTTATTTCTAATAGAGGTATTAGATGGTTAGATCAATGAGTACCATAAGTATAATAATATAAAAATTGAATCTAGAAAATAGAAACTTTGAAAAAGAGACTTTGAATCCGAAAGATGAAAGAAGCCCTAGGTATGAATTAACAGAAATATTTAATTTTTAAGACAAGCAGACATAACACAACATTGTAAAGCAATTACACTCCAATTTAAAAATATTAAAAAAAAAAAACAAACACAATTGAAGGTGTTAGAAGTAACAATGTATGACTTCCAAGCCTAGGTCTAGACCTTCTAAGCAAGCTGGTCTGGAATTCTGTTATTATCTGAAAAATCCAAGCCTGTCTGTTGGAGAAGCCACTTCAGGACAGGAATCAAAGCTTCCTACTCATCTGCCAAACTGTAGCTACACGACTGATGGCCTCTTGGATCATTCTGCCCCAGTCAAGCTGATTACTAACGGGAGCCTAAAGAGCAAGCTCAGGAAATCTGTAAAGAAGAAACATTTCTCTGAGCCCAGCCCAAGCTGCTGGTCCAGAGGATCATGAGCAAATAATCTGTTGTTGTTTTAACCCTAAGTTTAATAATAGTTGGTTATATAGCAATTAATGACAGAGCCATTATAATTTATGAGAAACACAGTGCATATGTAGCTCTTTAAATAAACAAGTCCAAAGAATATTAATATAGTGGATTAATGTCAAACTGAAGCAAGGTCCAAAGTGTCAAATGCTTGGAATTATTTGCTCCAGTGATGAATTGAAATTTTTTCACGTGACTTTCAGATTTCCAGAAAGTTATGCTCACTCCTGGATGACAATGGAAATCATGATTCTTTGAGGATGACAGTAGAGATACCTTATTCTTCAGCCTTGCTAATGTGATTGCAGAAAAGAAATTCTTACCATGAAAATCTCAAAGGATGCTAATATCAGTGGAGAAAAGTAGAATAACCTAAGATGAGAAAACAAGTCAGGATCTTGTGGATCATTTAAGAGAGTACAGATTTTAATGTTTATACAAGAGAAAGCTATGAAAGCATTTTACACAAGTATGATAATTTCTGAAATAGACTTTTTTTGAACATCAGAAAAGTTTCTCTATGGAGCGTGAGTTGCAGGTGTGCAGAGGTTGAATCAATGGTACTGGAATGATTCTGCAGTAAGTCAAGGTTAGATATAAAAATGACTAAAGTTAGATGATAGTGAAGATTACCAATGAAAACAGATTGATTTATAATTTGTGGGTAGAATTGAATAATTATACAATTATATTTTTATCAAGAATGAATTATTCCCATAGTTTTATATCTTTGTCAATTGCTTGAAGAATTCAAAAAAAAAAAAAATTGACGGTGTTAGAAGTAACAATGTATGACTTCCAAGCCTAGGTCTAGACCTTCTAAGCAAGCTGGTCTGGAATTCTGTTATTATCTGAAAAATCCAAGCCTGTCTGTTGGAGAAGCCACTTCAGGACAGGAATCAAAGCTTCCTACTCATCTGCCAAACTGTAGCTACACGACTGATGGCCTCTTGGATCATTCTGCCCCAGTCAAGCTGATTACTAACGGGAGCCTAAAGAGCAAGCTCAGGAAATCTGTAAAGAAGAAACATTTCTCTGAGCCCAGCCCAAGCTGCTGGTCCAGAGGATCATGAGCAAATAATCTGTTGTTGTTTTAACCCTAAGTTTAATAATAGTTGGTTATATAGCAATTAATGACAGAGCCATTATAATTTATGAGAAACACAGTGCATATGTAGCTCTTTAAATAAACAAGTCCAAAGAATATTAATATAGTGGATTAATGTCAAACTGAAGCAAGGTCCAAAGTGTCAAATGCTTGGAATTATTTGCTCCAGTGATGAATTGAAATTTTTTCACGTGACTTTCAGATTTCCAGAAAGTTATGCTCACTCCTGGATGACAATGGAAATCATGATTCTTTGAGGATGACAGTAGAGATACCTTATTCTTCAGCCTTGCTAATGTGATTGCAGAAAAGAAATTCTTACCATGAAAATCTCAAAGGATGCTAATATCAGTGGAGAAAAAGTAGAATAACCTAAGATGAGAAAACAAGTCAGGATCTTGTGGATCATTTAAGAGAGTACAGATTTTAATGTTTATACAAGAGAAAGCTATGAAAGCATTTTACACAAGTATGATAATTTCTGAAATAGACTTTTTTTGAACATCAGAAAAGTTTCTCTATGGAGCGTGAGTTGCAGGTGTGCAGAGGTTGAATCAATGGTACTGGAATGATTCTGCAGTAAGTCAAGGTTAGATATAAAAATGACTAAAGTTAGATGATAGTGAAGATTACCAATGAAAACAGATTGATTTATAATTTGTGGGTAGAATTGAATAATTATACAATTATATTTTTATCAAGAATGAATTATTCCCATGATACTGTTTCTAACATATATTCATATTGATCAATTGCTTGAGGAAAATTGACTTTTAAAGTAAAAAGATCCTAGATGAAGTTATTGTCCTTAAATATTATGGGTTCATTTCTACATGGGGTAGGTGCTTCAAGTTGTGACGATCCAAGCCAAAAAAAAAAAAAAAAATTGAATTTTAAACAAATAAAGATTCTTTGAACCAGAAGACAGAGAGAAAACAGAATTGGATTGCTAGATGCAAGGATAAGATTTTCAAGTTATGTTCTTTCTGACTTCTTTTTTCTATTCCCAGATACTTCTTATCAATATAACATTAATCTGATGAGAGCAAGAACTCAAAGTTTTGCCTGCAGTAATAGTAAATACATACAGATAGATAGATATAGATATAGATATATTTTTGTTTCTCTTAAACATGTGATTTAGCAGGGAGGACACAGAATTTAGCATCAGAATATTTAAATGTAAATATTCTTGCCTTAACATCTCAAAGTGTGCTTATTCTCTCCTTCACAATGAATGATGGCATCTTTCATACCTAGAATATTTAGCAGAGTTATCAGTAGGAGAAATGATGAAGAGAGTATTCTGTTCAAACTAAAATTCAAATAAAACCAGAATAAAGGATCCAAAAAAAATCTAGTCTTAATTGAATATGCACTAGATGATGAACTTTAACATAATTAAGAAATTACAACAAATTTATGTCTAACTTCACATCCTTATTTTTTATGATATCCACTAAAAGAAGGCTGGAAACTCTCATAAGAGGTGTTCTTTTCCCTGAGTTATTTTAGTGGTATTATTAGGCCTGTTTTTCTTTTTTTATTTAAGAGAGTACAGATTTTAATGTTTATACAAGAGAAAGCTATGAAAGCATTTTACACAAGTATGATAATTTCTGAAATAGACTTTTTTTGAACATCAGAAAAGTTTCTCTATGGAGCGTGAGTTGCAGGTGTGCAGAGGTTGAATCAATGGTACTGGAATGATTCTGCAGTAAGTCAAGGTTAGATATAAAAATGACTAAAGTTAGATGATAGTGAAGATTACCAATGAAAACAGATTGATTTATAATTTGTGGGTAGAATTGAATAATTATACAATTATATTTTTATCAAGAATGAATTATTCCCATGATACTGTTTCTAACATATATTCATATTGATCAATTGCTTGAGGAAAATTGACTTTTAAAGTAAAAAGATCCTAGATGAAGTTATTGTCCTTAAATATTATGGGTTCATTTCTACATGGGGTAGGTGCTTCAAGTTGTGACGATCCAAGCCAAAAAAAAAAAAAAAAATTGAATTTTAAACAAATAAAGATTCTTTGAACCAGAAGACAGAGAGAAAACAGAATTGGATTGCTAGATGCAAGGATAAGATTTTCAAGTTATGTTCTTTCTGACTTCTTTTTTCTATTCCCAGATACTTCTTATCAATATAACATTAATCTGATGAGAGCAAGAACTCAAAGTTTTGCCTGCAGTAATAGTAAATACATACAGATAGATAGATATAGATATAGATATATTTTTGTTTCTCTTAAACATGTGATTTAGCAGGGAGGACACAGAATTTAGCATCAGAATATTTAAATGTAAATATTCTTGCCTTAACATCTCAAAGTGTGCTTATTCTCTCCTTCACAATGAATGATGGCATCTTTCATACCTAGAATATTTAGCAGAGTTATCAGTAGGAGAAATGATGAAGAGAGTATTCTGTTCAAACTAAAATTCAAATAAAACCAGAATAAAGGATCCAAAAAAAATCTAGTCTTAATTGAATATGCACTAGATGATGAACTTTAACATAATTAAGAAATTACAACAAATTTATGTCTAACTTCACATCCTTATTTTTTATGATATCCACTAAAAGAAGGCTGGAAACTCTCATAAGAGGTGTTCTTTTTCCCTGAGTTATTTTATTGGTATTATTAGCTGTTTCTTTTTTTTTTTTTCCATCAAGGCAGTTTCATTTTATATTGGTCTTTATTACAAAGCACACATTTCAAAGTTCAGCCCAACCTACTATAATTGAATGCAGGAGTCAAAGAGAGATCTTTGGAGTATGAGTTAAACATAATCCTTGGTCTAAGCTCAGATTTAATTTGAGCAAGAGTTCATCCTGAAGACTATGAAAGGCTTCTGTGTCCTTTTCTTCCTGCCTCTATGGTTCTTTGACACTGGAAGGAATGGAAAAGTACTTGCACTGTCTGAGAATTTTAGTCACTGGATTAATCTAAAAGTTATTCTGAATGAACTTCACCTTCACGAGCATGAGATAACCATCCTGGTACCTTCAGTAGGTTCTCTGCTTGATCATACTCAGATTCCCTTTAATGTGGAGATTCTTCAACTTCCATGATTAGGACTGATATCTATACACTTTCTGTACACTTTCTATACCCTTTCTGTACACTTTCTATACTCTTTCTGTACACTTTTCTATACACTTTCTTTTGAATTGCCAAACATTCATGATGGGAAAGACAAGTACAAATGACAAAACTGTTGAAAAATTTTTTTGGCAACAAACAAAAGAGTTTGCAACAGTGCTGTTATCAACAAGGAGCTGCTCAGCAGACTACAGGAAGCTAAAGCTGATATCTATACTGCTGACCCTTTAACTGTTGGTGCTGAGTTGGTAGCCGAGCTTCTCAATATTCCATTCATATACTGTTTTCATATATGGGAATGCATTGAGAGATTGTGTGGTGAGTTTCCTATGCCTTCTTCATATATTCCTGGCATCCCATCAATACTGATAGACAATATGACTTTTACACAGAGGCTGGAGAACTGACTATTGTATGTGATAAGTAATATATCTTCATATTATTAATTTTCAGAATGGGATGAGTATTACAGAAACTTTTTATATAAGAGAAAGTTCCACGTACTAATGATTCTTATTCCATGTGCAAAATTTAAAGAATTATCTGACTGTATGAAAATTTTAAAAAGTTTTCTTTTAAATGAGACACATGCTCCTGTTGCTTAATCTGCTGTTTCTCAGGCTTTCTTTTTGCATCCTATCAAGACTTGGTTGGCTTATTCCTGAACTTGGAGTGTGGTGAACATGAAACTGGAAAAAAAATACATACATCTTGGTTTCTTCTGATCTTGTCTCCCAAAGGAGAAACAAGGAAGATCTTTCTTTACAGGGTCATGTTTCTAAACTTTTAAAATTATCTCCTTGTATCCTGTTGTTATTTCTGTATTCATAACTGCATCAGAGGTCAACTAGTGAGCTTTGAATCTATTTCCGTAAGTCTGCGTATCCCTTTATATTTTTTATTTTTCATAATGGATTTTCTATTAAAGCAGCTTGTATTTGTGTTAAGGATGATTTTGCAAAACATATTAATTATCTTAGATGGAGCAGTACCCTACTTATATCATTTAGTTATATTGTTTTGAAATATAATTAGCATATAACATTATATGAGTTTCAGGTGTGGATGAAGAAATTAGCCGATAGTTAGTCCAAGAAACAAGTGTAAAATTTTATTTGAGCCAATGTGCAGATTATAACCCAGGAAACAGAAAGCTCTGGAGAATGTTTCACCCATTAGAAATCAAACAACAGTTATATATCTTTGAGACAAAGGGTTTTACATCAAAGGGTCATACATCACAGTAATATACTGACAATTTACATAGGCCAATAAAGCATGTGGTGGGTCACTGTGACCCCTTAAGAAATTAAGGAAGGAATGTTATCTCCTAAGGAGTTACTTTGCTGGTGCCAAGAGGAAATTGTAATTTTTGTTTGTTTTTGTTTTATTGTGAGTAGATGTTCCTATGTCTTCTAAGGAGATCTTGATAATGTACAATGCAGATGCAAAATGTACACTAAAGGGAAGCAGAGTGTTGGCTCAAACAGCAGAGAACATTTTATGCTACATTTTTATTTTCCTGCTTTAAAATTATATTGTTTCATCACAGGTATACATGTATACAACATAATGATTTTATATTTGTATATACTGTGAAATGTTCACTATAGTAACTTTAGTTAACATTCATCACCACACATAGTCAAAAGTCTCTATCTTAAGATGAGAACTTTAGACTTATTCTCTTAGCACATTTCAAATATACAGTAGAGTATAACTAACTATGGGCTTCTCTGGTGGCTCAGAACTAAAGAATCTGTCTGCCAGTGCAGGAGATACAGGTTTGATTCCTGGGTCAAGAAGATCCCCTGGAAAAGGAAATGGCAACCCCCTCCAGTGTTCTTGCCAGAAAAATCCCATGGAGAGAGAAGCCTGGCATACTACAGTCTATGGGGTCACAAAAGAGTCATACATGACTTAGTGACTTAGAGACTAAACAACCATTACAGTTATTAACTATAGTCAGCATGCTGTCCATTAGATTCTCCAGGACTTACTTATTTGAGAACTGGAAGTTTGTATGTTTTGTTCACCTTCACCTATCTGGTGTGCTCATCCCCTAATCCTAGGATACGGCAAGCACCTATCTGTTCTCTTTAAGTTCATCTTTCTTTTTTATTTCCTTTTTAGATTCCACATTGAAATAATATCATATATTATTTGTTTTTCTATGTGTGACTTACTTCACGTACCATAATTTCCTCAAGTTCCATTCTTGTTTAAGCAAGTGACAGGCTGTCCCTTTCTCTCATGACTTAATAATATTCTATTTTTTTATATAGCTATACATTCATTCACTGAAAAAGATTCATTCACTTTGTACACTCATTCACTGAAAAAGATTGTTTTCATATTATGCATATTGTAAATAATGATGCAACTGACAAGGGAGTGCTGTAATAGTTTTATTTTGAAGTTTTTGAGGAATATTCATACTGTTTTCCATTGTAGCTATACCAACTTACTTTCCCACTAACAGAGCACAAGTGTTCCCTTTCCTCTACATCCCCACCAGTGTTTATTAGCTCTTCTCTTTCCACGATAGCTATCCTAATAGAGGTAAGGTGGTATCTCACTGTGGCTTTGATTGCATTTCTCTGCTATCAGTGATGCAGAGATCATTTTATGCTACATTTTTTTTTTCCTGCTTTAAAATTATATTGTTTCATCACAGGTATACATGTATACAACATAATGATTTTATATTTGTATATACTGTGAAATGTTCACTATAGTAACTTTAGTTAACATTCATCACCACACATAGTCAAAAGTCTCTATCTTAAGATGAGAACTTTAGACTTATTCTCTTAGCACATTTCAAATATACAGTAGAGTATAACTAACTATGGGCTTCTCTGGTGGCTCAGAACTAAAGAATCTGTCTGCCAGTGCAGGAGATACAGGTTTGATTCCTGGGTCAAGAAGATCCCCTGGAAAAGGAAATGGCAACCCCCTCCAGTGTTCTTGCCAGAAAAATCCCATGGAGAGAGAAGCCTGGCATACTACAGTCTATGGGGTCACAAAAGAGTCATACATGACTTAGTGACTTAGAGACTAAACAACCATTACAGTTATTAACTATAGTCAGCATGCTGTCCATTAGATTCTCCAGGACTTACTTATTTGAGAACTGGAAGTTTGTATGTTTTGTTCACCTTCACCTATCTGGTGTGCTCATCCCCTAATCCTAGGATACGGCAAGCACCTATCTGTTCTCTTTAAGTTCATCTTTCTTTTTTATTTCCTTTTTAGATTCCACATTGAAATAATATCATATATTATTTGTTTTTCTATGTGTGACTTACTTCACGTACCATAATTTCCTCAAGTTCCATTCTTGTTTAAGCAAGTGACAGGCTGTCCCTTTCTCTCATGACTTAATAATATTCTATTTTTTTATATAGCTATACATTCATTCACTGAAAAAGATTCATTCACTTTGTACACTCATTCACTGAAAAAGATTGTTTTCATATTATGCATATTGTAAATAATGATGCAACTGACAAGGGAGTGCTGTAATAGTTTTATTTTGAAGTTTTTGAGGAATATTCATACTGTTTTCCATTGTAGCTATACCAACTTACTTTCCCACTAACAGAGCACAAGTGTTCCCTTTCCTCTACATCCCCACCAGTGTTTATTAGCTCTTCTCTTTTCCACGATAGCTATCCTAATAGAGGTAAGGTGGTATCTCACTGTGGCTTTGATTGCATTTCTCTGCTATCAGTGATGCTGAGCACCTTTTTATGTACTTCTTGGCTATTTGAATATACTCTTTGGAAAAATGTCTATTCAAGTTCTTTGCTCATTTTTTAAACTGAATTATTTAGTTTTTCTATTGCTGAATTCTAAGACTTCCTTAGACATTTTGTATAATAACAACAAATCAGATACATAGTTTGCAAATATTTTCTCTCATTTCATGGGTTGCTTTTTCATTTTGTTGATCATTTATTTTGCTGTTCAAAAGTTTTATAATGTGAAGTAGTCTTTACTTTTTTATTTTTAATTTTATTGTTTATGATTTTCTTGTCATATTTAAAAAATCATTGCCAAGATCCATATCAAGAAGATTTTCCCCTGTATTTTTCCTTCTAGGAATTTTATCGTTTCAGGACTTCCATTTACATTCTTAATACATTGCAAGTTAAGTTTTGTAGTGGAGCAAAATTTGGATTTAGTTTCATTCTTTTGCATGTGAATATCCAGCTTTTTCAGCTATAATTATTTAAGACTGTCTTCCTCCACTGAGCTGCCTTGTGAAATATTATTTGACCATATATACATGGACTTATTTGTGGGCTGTTAATTCTGTTCCATTGATCAATGGGTCTCTTTCATGCCAGTATCATATCATTTTGATTGGTACAGCGTTAAAATATTGCTTGAAATCAGAAACTGTGATGCCTCCAGGCAGGTTTGTTCTTGTTTACTATGATTGCTTTGGCTTTTTGGAGTTTTTTGTAGTTTCATATACATTTTTAGAGTGTTTTCTTTGTTGATTCCTGGGTCTGGAATCACTGTTTTTAACAGAATTATTAATATCTCTAATACCTGATCATTACAAAACATTAATTTTATTCCTAAATAATTAACATTATTCTTGACAGTTGTGAACTCTTGCTTTATGTAGTCACTTCCTTTTTTTCAGATATCTGTACATTTCCTGATATCTGAAAAAAGATACTTTCTCTGCGAAATTATTTCTTCTACAACTCACTAACATATAAATGCTTCTAATGAAGTATGCTGCCCAGGAATATGTCACAGATTCCAAAAAGGCATATGACCTAATCACGGTCGACATGTTGCACTGAGGCTTTTTCTGAGCCCAGTATGACATAAACATGTGCTTATATCTCTAGAACTGAAAAATATGGACAGAAACTACTGCAATCCATCACTCACTTAAAGGCAGAGTTCAAGCTACAAAATGCAAACCTGAGAAAAGAAAACTGAAGATATCCTCCTGGTTATATTTTTTAAGTCATGGAACAAGCAGTGACTGATCTAAATTTGTAAATATCATTTACAAGTGATTATTCAATTCAATCATTCAATATTCAGTGAATGTTCCAGAATTATATAAAATGTGGCATTGCTTTTGGAAATTTAGAAATGCTTTTCCAAATCTGATATACTTTCTCACAATTTCCTTATTCAGATCAATTACTTTTAATTTCTCCATCTTTATTACAATAAGATCCAGTAAGCACACTAGAACACTAAATCAGGAGTACAGAATTAATAGGAAAAAGATTTCACGTTTATGTGAAAGAAAGTGAACCAACTATATGACCCTAAAAGTCTACTCTTAGGTTCGTGATCAAGATAAATGATGACATATGTCCACAGAAAGCATACACATGAATGCTCATATCAGCATTATCCAAAGTTGACAAATATGAAAACAATCCAAAAGTCCACCAACCAATGAATGAAGTATAGCCCTACAAAAATTATTCAGCAACAAAAAGTAATGAGGTACTTATACCTCAGTACTGATACTACCATGTGAGTGAACCTTGTAAACATTATGCAAAGTGAAAGAAGGCATTCATAATAATGTATGAGGGCAGTTAAAGAGACATAATAATGTATGAATTCATTTATATTAAGTGAAATAAGATTATTCTGGAACAGATAAGTAAAGAAAAAAATAGTCATCATGGAGAAATGGAGAATGATGACCTATGGATACAAGATTTCTTTTGTAATTTGTTTCTTAATTTAATAGCGGTGATGTGTTCACAATGCTACAAATGCACTAAAAACTACTCAGTTGTTTATATAAAAAGAAGAAGTGTATGGTATATAAAATACATCTCAACAAAACTGTCAATAAAACAAGGATGGGAGAGAAGCATCACACATAGGGAATAAGATTATGGGCATTCCTGGTGGTCCAGTGGGTAGACAGTCTGCCTTGCAGTGAAGGAGGCACCGGTTTCATCCCCGGCCTGGGATCCCACATGCCATGGAATGGCTGGACCATCCTGTCCACTTACGAGCCAGTGCTCTAAAGCACGTGTGCCCAGAACTGGTGCTTTGTGACAAGAAGGGCCACTGCAGTGGGAGGCCCACACATGCCAAAGAATAAAAGATGGATGAAAATAAATATTAAAAAAATAAAAGAGGCATGTTGGACAAAAAAGATTATATCATTAACCCCAGGATCTGTCTTGGATCTGAAACTGGATTTTAAATACCTTTGTCATTAACAGAAGTGAAGTGAAAGTTGCTCAGTCCTGTCCAACTCTGTGCAATCCCATGGACTGTAGCAAGCCAGGCTCTTCTGTCCATGGAGTTCTCCAGGTAAGAATACTTGGAAGGGTAGTCATTCCCTTCTCCAGGGGAATCTTCCCAACCCAGGGATTGAACCCAGGTCTTTCACATTGCAGGCAGATTCTTTACTGTCTGAGCCACCAGGCAAGCCTTCATTAACAGAATCAAACCCTACATTATTGAGATTTGTTTGTGATCTCTTACATGAAAAGTTTGTCCTTGTCAGATCTAAGCCCTTTATATTTTCTGATCAAAATTCTAGCACACTGAGAACATCAAAGAGAATATTCAAAAAGCCATGCGGTGAGATCTTGTTTCCTCCTATTGGTAATATGGACTCTTTGAAAAGGTCACCAAAACTCTGGCTAAGGCTCTTATACCATAGTAATTGAATAGAATTCAGAAATGAAGCTTTAGTTTCAAACTAAGGAAGATAATTCAATTCAGAGCCACTAACTTGAGTTCTCATTCTGTTCATGTTTACTTGGTATTCACTTCGCTCAAAGGTTACTCTTTTGTACTGTTTTTCAGCTAAATATATCAAAATGGGAAATATTACAGCAACAAATCATTATATAGTGCTTTATCTTCACCAAAGAGGACAAAGTCCTATGAAACAGGAGCCATAAGTCTGTATAGAAAATAAAGCCATCATTTTAAAAGTTTTATAAAAGATTTCCATTCCTGATATGATGTAATTAGTTACAGAAACACAGTACCAAACACCAGAAGAAAAGATAGATAAATAACAAATGCTCTTTTTAAAAAGATATTAGAGGCTTTTGAAGCAATGAGGAAGAGATAAATTGGAATTCCAGAAGTGGAGGAGACTCTACAGGTATGCTCAGGATCACTGACTGAGTTTCTCGTTCACTGCTTGGAGCACTTGACAGATCTGAAACGGGGATTTGAAAAAATGGATGAAAATAAATATTAAAAAAATAAAAGAGGCATGTTGGACAAAAAAGATTATATCATTAACCCCAGGATCTGTCTTGGATCTGAAACTGGATTTTAAATACCTTTGTCATTAACAGAAGTGAAGTGAAAGTTGCTCAGTCCTGTCCAACTCTGTGCAATCCCATGGACTGTAGCAAGCCAGGCTCTTCTGTCCATGGAGTTCTCCAGGTAAGAATACTTGGAAGGGTAGTCATTCCCTTCTCCAGGGGAATCTTCCCAACCCAGGGATTGAACCCAGGTCTTTCACATTGCAGGCAGATTCTTTACTGTCTGAGCCACCAGGCAAGCCTTCATTAACAGAATCAAACCCTACATTATTGAGATTTGTTTGTGATCTCTTACATGAAAAGTTTGTCCTTGTCAGATCTAAGCCCTTTATATTTTCTGATCAAAATTCTAGCACACTGAGAACATCAAAGAGAATATTCAAAAAGCCATGCGGTGAGATCTTGTTTCCTCCTATTGGTAATATGGACTCTTTGAAAAGGTCACCAAAACTCTGGCTAAGGCTCTTATACCATAGTAATTGAATAGAATTCAGAAATGAAGCTTTAGTTTCAAACTAAGGAAGATAATTCAATTCAGAGCCACTAACTTGAGTTCTCATTCTGTTCATGTTTACTTGGTATTCACTTCGCTCAAAGGTTACTCTTTTGTACTGTTTTTCAGCTAAATATATCAAAATGGGAAATATTACAGCAACAAATCATTATATAGTGCTTTATCTTCACCAAAGAGGACAAAGTCCTATGAAACAGGAGCCATAAGTCTGTATAGAAAATAAAGCCATCATTTTAAAAGTTTTATAAAAGATTTCCATTCCTGATATGATGTAATTAGTTACAGAAACACAGTACCAAACACCAGAAGAAAAGATAGATAAATAACAAATGCTCTTTTTAAAAAGATATTAGAGGCTTTTGAAGCAATGAGGAAGAGATAAATTGGAATTCCAGAAGTGGAGGAGACTCTACAGGTATGCTCAGGATCACTGACTGAGTTTCTCGTTCACTGCTTGGAGCACTTGCTGATTTTGAGTATGGAGTAGGGCTCAGGCTTAGCTCAATCAAAAAGACTCTGTTGGCAGAGAGAAAGCAACAGGCTTTTGGCTTTGTTCCCTATTTAAATCCATGTTTAGTTACTCAAAATCTCAGTATTGTGTGCTCTTGGTGGGGGAAGGCCTATTGATTTCTCATGGTTTGCATAGAACTAATATTGGTTCTTTAAAGATTTTTCTTAGAAAATTCTATGGTAAAATATGTCCCAATCACCATATGAGTTGTTTTCCCTCCCTATCTTTCATTTTGCCCAAGAAAAGGTACCACATTATGTAAACTATGGGAAAAGCTGAAATATAGCTGATTTGAACTTACTGGGATTTTGAATTTCCATACCCTTACTTTACCTAATGTTGAATTGGTCGGAGGACTGCACTGCAAGCCTGCAAGCCACTGCCTAAGGTTATTAAATGTGCTTCTTTCTACTTCTCTGAGTGCTTAGCATTTACCTCCTGGAACAATTTCTAGTCTATCATTTTTAGTGTTTGACACTCAAACTGAAAACCTAGACATAAGAATTGATGGGAATTATCCACCTTAGACTATTAATATTACACTACCATTAAGTATTGACCATGTTATTGTGGCAACCATTAGTGATGCTTATAAAATATGCCAGGTATTTGACAACAATAGTGGTCCCAGCCCTGAGTTTACTGGAATTGTCCAGTACTCTAGGACATGAGTATGAGCTAACATGTATCACTTCCAAGTCCATGAGTGCACTTACAGCAACAAATCATTATATAGTGCTTTATCTTCACCAAAGAGGACAAAGTCCTATGAAACAGGAGCCATAAGTCTGTATAGAAAATAAAGCCATCATTTTAAAAGTTTTATAAAAGATTTCCATTCCTGATATGATGTAATTAGTTACAGAAACACAGTACCAAACACCAGAAGAAAAGATAGATAAATAACAAATGCTCTTTTTAAAAAGATATTAGAGGCTTTTGAAGCAATGAGGAAGAGATAAATTGGAATTCCAGAAGTGGAGGAGACTCTACAGGTATGCTCAGGATCACTGACTGAGTTTCTCGTTCACTGCTTGGAGCACTTGCTGATTTTGAGTATGGAGTAGGGCTCAGGCTTAGCTCAATCAAAAAGACTCTGTTGGCAGAGAGAAAGCAACAGGCTTTTGGCTTTGTTCCCTATTTAAATCCATGTTTAGTTACTCAAAATCTCAGTATTGTGTGCTCTTGGTGGGGGAAGGCCTATTGATTTCTCATGGTTTGCATAGAACTAATATTGGTTCTTTAAAGATTTTTCTTAGAAAATTCTATGGTAAAATATGTCCCAATCACCATATGAGTTGTTTTCCCTCCCTATCTTTCATTTTGCCCAAGAAAAGGTACCACATTATGTAAACTATGGGAAAAGCTGAAATATAGCTGATTTGAACTTACTGGGATTTTGAATTTCCATACCCTTACTTTACCTAATGTTGAATTGGTCGGAGGACTGCACTGCAAGCCTGCAAGCCACTGCCTAAGGTTATTAAATGTGCTTCTTTCTACTTCTCTGAGTGCTTAGCATTTACCTCCTGGAACAATTTCTAGTCTATCATTTTTAGTGTTTGACACTCAAACTGAAAACCTAGACATAAGAATTGATGGGAATTATCCACCTTAGACTATTAATATTACACTACCATTAAGTATTGACCATGTTATTGTGGCAACCATTAGTGATGCTTATAAAATATGCCAGGTATTTGACAACAATAGTGGTCCCAGCCCCTGAGTTTACTGGAATTGTCCAGTACTCTCTAGGACATGAGTATGAGCTAAAGGGGCATGTATCACTTCCAAGTCCAACACTTAATTGTCAGGTGCACTTACCCTAGAGTTCTGGGTGTGCTCTAGACTGGCTACTCTGTCCACATGAGTTTTGGTTAAAGAATAGAGCAACAGTTGCTGCTCAGTAGATGGATGTATGACATGAGAAGGAAACAAGGTGTTGTTTTAGGCTACTGTGATTTTGGAGTTGAGTTATTTTGCATAACAGTCTAAAAACAGACATAATAGGGAGATTATAATAGTTTGAGATAAAGCAAATAGGGATGGGATATCCTGCTCAAAATCCTGGCAAAAATTCAGTAACGATGACCTGTTGGGTTTGAACAGAGGAAAGAAAATAACCTGGAGAAGGGATTAGAGCATAGGTTAGAAAAGACAAATGGACAATACTAAGTATTCTTTACTTCAAATTTAAAGTCAATGAAGGATCAATGTATAATTTTTAAGCAGCAGTGTGATACAACTTGCTCTTTCATAAATATTGCCTACTGAATTATTCGAATGAGGCAAGATTTAAATCAAGTCTTCCCTGATGACTTCAGGTAGTAAAGAATGTGCCTGTAAGGAAGAAGACTCAGGTTTGAGTCCTGTGTAGGGAAGATCCCCCGAAGAAGGGGAATCTCGTCTCACCGGGAGAATTCTATGGACAGAGGAGTGTGGTGAGCTACAGTTCATGGGTTTGCAACGAGTCAAACATAATTAACTCTGTCACTTTAATATCTAGGGTAGGTTTATGCAGTATTTGTGTCTTTTTTTAAAAATTAATAGACTATTTTTAGAGACACATTCACAACAAAATCAATCGACCACAAAATAGAGACCGTTCCCACTATCACTTGACCTGTCCCATACACAGCTTCCTTCATCGTCAGTCTCCCACATACCTGTGGCATGATTGTTACACTTTATAACCAATATCTGCATGAATAGCAACAAATGTCCATTGCAGAAGTCAAACTCCCTGCACTATACATTCTATACTTCACTAACTGTATCATGACATGTATCTCCTCTTATACTCTCATACAGAATCTCCAGTGTGCTAAAATTCCACCGTGCTCTACTTCTTCACCATTAGTCTCTGGAAATCAGCATTTTTTTTAACTCTATCCTTAAATTTGCCCTTTTCATAAGCAGTATTTTTAAGTTAGGGATATCAAAGAATAAGCACTCGTGACTTTTTATTGACTGCTTTTTGTGAATATTATGTCACGCAAAGTGAAAAACAGAACTTAGGTAGGAGCAGAAGACTATAAGCCTGGTGTCTAAGGCTTCTGTAAACAGGGTTGTTCTTAAAACCCTGACTGTTGGCAATAGCTGACAGTACAGAATAAAGATATAAAAAAGAATATTTTTTAAAAGCAGAGAAAAGTAAATGGTTGGAAATGCAATCAGAAGAAAGGAGGACACGGATCAAGCCCCTTTTGAGAGTCTAGTTGATATAGAGTAGAATGATTAAGTATCTTAAAGAATTATAAGATAATACCCGAGTTTAAGGTAAAGCTAGGAAGTATGGGCGGCTCACCGTTAAGATGTTAAATGAAAGTCACTCAGTCGTGTCAGACTTTTTCGACTCCATGGATGAACCATGGAATGCTCCAGGCAAAAATATTAGAGTCGGGTACCTGTTTCCTTTTCCAGGGGAACCCAGGTCTCCAGTATTACAGGTGGATTCTTTACCATCTGAGCCGCCAGGGAAGCCCATAGGTGGCTCAGACAGTAAAGAAATCTGCCAACAATCGGGAGACCAAGGTTTGATCCCTGAGTCTGGAAGATTCCCTGGAGAAGGAAAATGGATACACACTTCGGTATTCCTGCCTGGAGAATTCCATGGACGTAGGAGCCTGGCAGGCTCCATAGTCCATGGGTCACGAAGAGTCCAACACAACTCAATGACTAAAACTTTCACTTTCAGGAAGCATATGAAATACTCAGTTAAGATTTTGAGAATATTTGGGAAAGTATAAATCATGTAATAGGAATTATTACTTTATTCTGTTACATGGGTACATTAATATATTGACAAGTTAAATAATATTGTATATCCATTCTATATAGTTCTAAGCCACTGTTTCTGCTCACAAAGTAATCACTTAAATATTCTGAGTCTTTTATTATGTTATTTCATATCTTCTATGCCCCGTATATATTCAGTTCTAACATCCTATAAATTGAATCCTGGGATAGTGTGAAACTTACTTATAATCATTAAATAGGGCATGTTCAGAATTTTTTCTTGTCATCTTATTGACCCAGTAGCACACATACACATAAAATGTGTTTGTTTGTATTTATTATTTACAAACAATGTGACACCAAAGATCTATTTTTTATACAGACTTTAGGTAGGAGCAGAAGACTATAAGCCTGGTGTCTAAGGCTTCTGTAAACAGGGTTGTTCTTAAAACCCTGACTGTTGGCAATAGCTGACAGTACAGAATAAAGATATAAAAAAGAATATTTTTTAAAAGCAGAGAAAAGTAAATGGTTGGAAATGCAATCAGAAGAAAGGAGGACACGGATCAAGCCCCTTTTGAGAGTCTAGTTGATATAGAGTAGAATGATTAAGTATCTTAAAGAATTATAAGATAATACCCGAGTTTAAGGTAAAGCTAGGAAGTATGGGCGGCTCACCGTTAAGATGTTAAATGAAAGTCACTCAGTCGTGTCAGACTTTTTCGACTCCATGGATGAACCATGGAATGCTCCAGGCAAAAATATTAGAGTCGGGTACCTGTTTCCTTTTCCAGGGGAACCCAGGTCTCCAGTATTACAGGTGGATTCTTTACCATCTGAGCCGCCAGGGAAGCCCATAGGTGGCTCAGACAGTAAAGAAATCTGCCAACAATCGGGAGACCAAGGTTTGATCCCTGAGTCTGGAAGATTCCCTGGAGAAGGAAAATGGATACACACTTCGGTATTCCTGCCTGGAGAATTCCATGGACGTAGGAGCCTGGCAGGCTCCATAGTCCATGGGTCACGAAGAGTCCAACACAACTCAATGACTAAAACTTTCACTTTCAGGAAGCATATGAAATACTCAGTTAAGATTTTGAGAATATTTGGGAAAGTATAAATCATGTAATAGGAATTATTACTTTATTCTGTTACATGGGTACATTAATATATTGACAAGTTAAATAATATTGTATATCCATTCTATATAGTTCTAAGCCACTGTTTCTGCTCACAAAGTAATCACTTAAATATTCTGAGTCTTTTATTATGTTATTTCATATCTTCTATGCCCCGTATATATTCAGTTCTAACATCCTATAAATTGAATCCTGGGATAGTGTGAAACTTACTTATAATCATTAAATAGGGCATGTTCAGAATTTTTTCTTGTCATCTTATTGACCCAGTAGCACACATACACATAAAATGTGTTTGTTTGTATTTATTATTTACAAACAATGTGACACCAAAGATCTATTTTTTATACAGACTTTAGGGATGTCCAGAAAGAGCAACAGCTTTCGTATATTTCCAGTTGAATCTTAACTTTCCCTGTCTCTACTCAGCCAAACACTAGGACCCTTGGGACTCTAGTCAATAATACACATGCTCTCACACTCTTGAAAAAAGTGAGGGCCTCCCCGGTAGTCCAGTGGGTAAGGACACCGCCTTGCAGTGCAAGGGGCGCCGGTTCGATCCATGGCCTGGGAAGATCCCACGTGCCGCGGAGTGGCTGGACGAATGAGTCCAATTACCGAGCCGGAGCTCTGGAGTGCAGGAGCCCAGAGCCGGTGCTCTGCGACAACAGAGGCCAGTGATGGGAGGTCCACAGGGCGAAAGAACAAAGATGGATGAAAATAGACAAATGAAAGGCCAATAGAAGTGGCCCACCTGCTCCCCTCTCTCCCCACCTCACCTCCCCAAAATAAATAAATAAATAAATCTTTAAAAAGAAAATAAAAGTGATATCCAAGTCTATGATGGTTGTAAGAATTCTTTAATATTTCTAGCACTTTCATAACACTTAATTGTTTGAATTCTCTATATAATTAATTTTGATACTAGAAGATTTCAAGAAGATTTTCAATTAATATCTCTAATATAAAAAACAGACACTAGGTGGCAATAGTGGAAAAGAATCTGTCTTCCAAGGTAGGAAACTCAAGAAATACTTAGATAATTAATTTTGTGCATTTAACTTCAATAAACATCTATGAAAATGTATTGCTTCATCAAGAGTACTTAAGGGATCACATCTTCCATATCTTCCCTAGACCTTGATTGTTATTCTGTTTCCTAATACAGGCCAGCTTCATAGGGATACAGTAATATTACAAGGCTTCAGTTTATTTGTAACCTCTACTTGTAGCAAAGATAAAACTTTTCAGTTATTCTTATTTTCCCTCCATGAAGCTTTCATATTTAGCATATTTTTGGTTAATATTTTCTTCAAGTAATACAAATTCTTTCCATACTTTAGAATATCTAGATATTAACCCTTGATCTGGTCATTACAGATATCTTCTCCTATGTCTTCATATACTTTTTAATATTTTCTCTAATTTCCTTTTTTAAACATAAAGTACCAAATATGAGGTAATCAAATTCATCTTTTCATACATTATGATTTGTACTTTTAAAAATCTCATTTAAAATATTTTCTTTACTCTGGTTAAAAAGACATTCTCCTATATTTTATTTTAAATCCTTAATATTGTTTTTTAACGTGATACATTTAATCCATTTGGATTTTTTAATTAATACATGTTAGGAGGCAAATAAATATCTACCCCCTATTTTATCTAAATAATGAGTATATTATTGTACCACCACCTAATAATCCATTCAGTCTGAAGCTTTCTCACTGATTGCCCTGATGATTTGTGATATCATCTAATCATGCAGGAGGCTGTAACATAATCATGCTCTTTTTGGCCTCACTACTGTATTCTGTTGTTCACTTAGTCTGTTACAGGTCAATAGCCTTTCATTTATATTGAGTTTTATTACCTGATTGAAATCGTCTCCAGTACTCTCTTTTATTTTCCAAAGTTTATTCATTATTTATGAAAATGTATTTTTATATAATTTAAAAAGATATTTCCCAGAATCTGAAGAATATAATGCTATAATTTAAAATAAATTTAAAGTGATTGACAGCTTTAGAGATTATTCAATCCATCTATAAATATAGTGTAATGGTTAACCTTCTGTGTCAACTTGCCTGGGCCCGGTTCACAGCTGCTTAGCCAAACATCACCCTGGAAGTTTCTGTGAGGGTATTTTTGGATGGTATTAACATTTAAATACGTGGACCCTGAGTAAACAAATTGCACTCCATTGTGTGGGGCTTACCCAATCAGTTGAAGACCTGAATGGAATGAAAGACTGAATCCCATGCCCCTCCAAGCGAAAAAGAATTCTGCCAGTTGACAGCCTTCAGACTTTGGCTCTTTGAATAGCCTGCTGTTAAGGAGTCCAAGCCTGCTCTGATCACCACAGGATAGGCCAATGAATGCAAGAGAGGAGGTGTTGAGGCAAGGAATATAGCTATTTGGAAAGCAGTTGACCAGAAGAAGGCAGGCTCGCACCTCAAAAGAGCTGTCTTTTTGGGGTCTTTTATAGATCAGAAATGAGAGGAGGTGAGGAAGCAAAGTAAAAAGGCCAGGACTCTTGCAAGCATCTCCTAGAGTGGCTAGCCTCAGGCAGGGCATGTGTTAATTTCTCCATTTTTGTCATCCACAGGCGGGCAGGGCTCTGAACGATGGCATTTTAGACTAAAACCTTTTAAACAGTCTGGCAGAGAAGCAGGGTCCTCCAGGTCAGCCATTAAAGATGATTATAAAAACAAAAGTAAGGCAAAGAAACAAGTTTGCAACTGTGAAATCAGAATTGGTTTCTTCCCAGCCACAGGGCCTGATGGCCTCTTCTGCAGGTTAAAACCTGCCAGCCTCCACAATCACGTGTCAGTCCCTTAAAATAAACCTGTCTTTCCATTTCAAGTCTTACACATATTTTACTTCTTTTATTTGCATTAATTTCGTTAGTAGTTCAACAGAGGATAAAAAGACTTCTTTTTACTTGACAATGACTAGATATGCTATTTCTATTTTGAAGGTAGAAAGTCACAGATTTCTGTTTATTACCTTCATCCTCAGAGTGTGTTTCACAGGTATTTCTGCATCTCTTACCTGGTCAGGAAGGTATACGGCTACCTCATTTCTAACTGTATTTTTGGAAGCTTATACAAAGAGAAAAATACAATAAAAATAAAAGCGCTAATTTAAAAAAAAAAAAAAAGAAGGCTTCCCTGGTGGTCTGGTGGGTAAAGAACCCACCTTGCAGTGCAGGGGTCACTGGTTTGATCCCTGGCCAGAAAGATCCCACGTGCCACGGAGCCGCTGCACAGGTATGTCCAATTATGAGCCAGGGCTCTGGAGCACATGCACCCAGAGCTGGAGCTCTGCAGTGAGAGAGGCCACTGCAATGGGAGGCCCACACATGCCAAAGAATAAAGATGGATGAAACTAAATATAAACAAAAGAGGCATGATGGGGAAAAGAAAAAAAAAAAAAAAACTCTAAAAAAAAAGAACAAAATCAATACAACTAAATAATGTCATTTTACTGACTGCAATTCAGTCAAAAAAGGAATAAAAATCTTATTAGCATCTAAGACTAAATATGAAGTGAAGCACCAGACAATTTCACTTACAGCAGGAATCAAGTACTCTTCATTTGGAGCCCTGTGCAGAGGGTGTTGGATGAGGATTTTGAATACTAAATACAAGCATTGACTTTACAATCAACAAGCTTAACTTAGAGATTTGGCCCAGCCAGTTACAGCTGTATAGATCTGGAAAAATTACTTAACCTTGTTGAAATACATTACTAGTGTGCAAATATATGTGTACATATATATTATTATTTGTATTAATTGAAGAATGATTGTTTTACAGATTTTTGTTGTTTTCTACCAAATGATATATGTGAAGAGTTCAGCACATGGCAGAAGATACCATGTAATCAGTAATTTGTAAACACACACACACACACACATAACTCTAACATGCTGAGAAAGAACATCCAATTTAAAGCGTTCTCAATTTGTTTAATAATCAGTGATTTCAGGTCATATATTGTACTCTGAAATGGTTAACATATGAAAAGATATAGTTGTTCTAATAATTTAGAAACATTCAGAAAAGTGTGTAATTATCTTATTCTGGTAACTGTAAATTTTCATATTATAAAGACTGTTTTCCTCATAGGAGTTCAAAGAGATTGTGCAGAGCTCTGGAAAAGATGGAGTTGTGGTGTTTACTCTGGGTCAATGATCAAAAACCTCCCAAAAGAAAAGTCTTATATCATTGGCCTCACCCAGTTACCACAGAAGGTTAGATAATCTTATTTTTTGAGGGGTACATATTTTAACATTCGTGGGGATCTTAAAAGTGTGCTTAAAAATATAGGAAAAGTTATTGGTGTTAATGTCATTTTTTACCGAACTATGGAGAAAAAATTGCAAAATTTTCTTTAAATAATGAGCTAAAACTATATAATTCATTGCTATTAAACAGTAGGTCAGCTTTGTGCCTAGGTCTTAAGTCTTCCATGTGACCTAACCTTGTTTTATGTTTTTCAGTGTTTATTGTTTTGTTTTAAATTTCTGGCATATACACAAGTTACAACTACTATGATGGAGAATAAGGGGATGGATACTCAGAACTATACCCTTGATTCACAAGATGCATTGGGTTATATTTCCTTATAATTAAAAAATTTGGATCAGGCTATGTACAAGTTGGATTTGAAAGAGGAGAGGAAACAGAGATCACATTGCCAACATTCATTGGATCATAGAAAGAACAAGGAAATTGCAGAAAAACATCTACTTCTGCTTCATGCCTTTGTGTGAGATCACAATAAATTGAAAAACTCTGAAAGAGATGGGAATACCAGACCACCTTATTTGCCTCCTGAGAAACTTTTTATGCAGGACTGAAGCAACAGCTGGACACGGAACTGACTGGTTCCAAAATGGGAAAAGAGTATATGAAGGCTGTATATTGTCACCCTGCTTATTTAATTTATATGCAGAGTGCATCATGCGAAATGCCAGTCTGGATGGAGCACAAGATGGAATCAAGATTGCCCGGAGAAATATCAATAACCTCAGATATGCAGATGACACAACCCTTATGACAGAAAACGAAGAGGAACTAAACAGCCTCTTGATGAAGGAGAAAAAGGAGAGTGAAAAACTGGTCTAAAATTCAAAATTCAAAACACAAATATCATGGCATCTGGTCCCATCACTTCATGGCAAATAGATGGGCAAACAATGTAATCAGTGACAGAGTTTATTTTCTTGGGCCCTGGGCTTCCCCGGTGGTCCAGTGGGTGGAGAGTCCACCTTGAAGTGCAAGGGGCACCGATTCCATCCCTGGCTGAGGAAGGTCCCATGTGCCGCGGAGCAGCTGGACCAGTGTATCTAATTATGAGCCAGTGTTCTGGAGCGCATGCGCCCAGAGCTGGTGCGTTGCAGACAGAGGGGCCACAGCAATGGGAGGCCCACATAGGCCAAATAATTAAGATGGATAAAAATAAATGATGACTTTGAGGCAAAAAAATAAATAAATAAAATGCTTGGCCCTTGGAAGAAAAGTTATGACAAACCTAGACAATATATTGACAAGCAGAGATATCACCTAGCCAACAAAAGTTCATATAGTCAAAACTCTGGTTTTCCTAGTAGTCATGGATGGATGTGAGAGCTGGACCACAAAGAAGACTGAGTGCCAAAAAACTGATGCCTTTGAACTGTGGTGCTGGAGAAGACTCTTGAGAGTCCCTTGGACTGCAAGGAGATCAAAACAGTCAGTCCTAAAGAAAATCAACCCTGACTACTCATTGGAAGTAATGATGCTGAAACTGAAGCTCTAATACTTTGGCTACCTGATGTGAAGAGATGACTCATTGGAAAAGATCCTGATGTTAGGAAAAATAGAAGGCAAAAGCAGAAGGGGACAACAGAGGACAAGATGATTGGACGGCATCACTGAGTCAATGGACATGAGTTTGAGCATGCTCTGAGAGCATTGAAGGATGGGGAAGCCTGGTGTGCTGCAGTCCATGGAGTGGCTAAGAGTCTGAGGGACAGAACTGAGGGACTGAACTGAACTGAACTGATACTAGAATAAGTCCACATTGCTTAATGTATTCTCCTACAAGAAGAATATGCCTGTAATAGTTTCAGAATTATTGTCTTATAGTCCTTCACACTTTTCAATGTAAAAAAAAATTGTTACTTTTTATACTATAATAATTCAGCATCGCTCAATGTACTCTATTAACCACCTTCCATGCCCGCCCACCCCCCACCTCCAAGTAAATAGGCAAAATTTTCCCAGTTATCTAGTGAATGTTCTTACCTTTTTGATTTTAATCTGTTTTAAATTCATTATTCTTTTGCCTCTGGAAAATAATGACCCAACTTTTGCATCATAGATTCTAACCCCTTCTACTAACACCATCATGTTGCTGAGATGAGAATGGTCAGTCTTTTCAAAATATAGGATTAGATAGCACAAAACTTTCACTAATCTTATATTAGCCTTTGGACAATATGAAAATCACCACAGATAAGCCTAACAATTTGCAATCCAACAAGTTATGAGTTTTACTCTTGAAAAAGATGTCAGTTTCATTTTTTCCACAAATAAGGGAGAGGTAAGAGGATCTCTAAGAGATCACAAGATACTTTGCTAAAGATTGTTTGCTTCCTATGTATGTCTTATCTAAATTTAAAACAGATCATATCAATTTAAAACAGATTATATTCTTGCTTTCATTCATAAGGAATAGTATCCTCTAAATTGAAGAGAATTCTTTACAATTTTAAGCTATGAGTAGCTTTCAGATTCAAATGGTTTAAATTATTTATTCCAATGGACACTCAAAGAAAACCAGAGAAAAAAATCCCCCCAAAATTTAGCTTTAATTGAATGTCTATCACATGATAATGGAATTTTTGAACATTACCTAAAAATTCTATGAATTTTTCTTTAAACCTTTATTCTGATAACTTCTAAAAGAAGCTTGGAAACTTTCACTCTTTCTTTTTTTTTTTCTTATTTTAGTGACAACTTTTTTTTTTTTTTTTGTCTTTCATCACAGTTGCATAGCATTTTAATCTTTTTCCCTTTAATTTTTTCTTTTTTAATTTTTATTTCCCTGTGGTTGATTTATCAAAGTTCAGCCCAACCTACTCTAAACTGATTGGGAAGGTCAAGGACAGATCTTTGGATTGTGAATTTAATGCACTTGGCTTAAGACTAGATTTACTTTGATCAAGAGAGTTAATCATGAAGATTGTGAAATGCTTCTGTGTCCTTTTGACACTGTATCTGTGGTTCTTTGATTCTGGAAGGACTGGAAAGACACTTGTGTGGCCTGCGGATTTTAGCCATTGGATTAATTTAGAAGTTATTCTGGAAGAACTCCACCTTCGTGGGCATGAGATAACCATCCTAGTACCTTCACCAAGTCTTCTGATGGATCATACAAAGATTCCCTACAATGTGGAGATCCTGCAACTTCCAGTAACTAAAGAAGCTTTATCAGAAGAGTTAGATACTGGTCTCTATACAATTTCTTTTGAAATGTCAAAACTTTCATGGTTGAACTTCCAAGAAAAACTAACAAAACTGGTCAGCAGTTTATTAATATCAGATAAAAGAGTGTGTGACAGTGCTGTCACAAACAAGGAGTTACTCGGCAGGCTACAGGCAGCCAAGTTTGACATCTGTATTGCTGACCCTTTATGCTTTTGTGGGGAGTTGATGGCTGAACTCCTCAATATTCCATTTGTATACTCTTACCGATTTTCCTATGGGAATGTCATTGAGAGACGGTGTGCTGGCTGTCCTATGCCTTCTTCATATGTTCCTGGCATCACATCAGGACTGACGGACAACATGACTTTTATGCAGAGGCTGGGGAATTGGATTTTTTATGCAGTGAGTGAAATGATATATTCATATTCATATTATATATTTCCAGAATGGGATGAGTATTACAGCAAGGTTTTAGGTAAGAGAAATGTGCATGTAATAATGATATTTAAACCTGACTGTATGAAAACTTACAAAAAAAAAAAAGAGCAAATTCAAGCTCCTGTTGCCTAACTGAAATTTTTCCTTTTTTTTGTTGTTTTGTTTTACATGATTGAATACTGACAACATATCAAAAAGGAATATTCTGTTAATTTATGCATAAATTCTACCAGATACTACCAAGTTCTTTTTTTCAGGAATCTGGAAAACCCAAATCTGACAGTGTGCTTAATTTCTATGACCTTGAATTGCTCTCTTGTTTCCTTCTTGTATTGTGAATTTAATGCACTTGGCTTAAGACTAGATTTACTTTGATCAAGAGAGTTAATCATGAAGATTGTGAAATGCTTCTGTGTCCTTTTGACACTGTATCTGTGGTTCTTTGATTCTGGAAGGACTGGAAAGACACTTGTGTGGCCTGCGGATTTTAGCCATTGGATTAATTTAGAAGTTATTCTGGAAGAACTCCACCTTCGTGGGCATGAGATAACCATCCTAGTACCTTCACCAAGTCTTCTGATGGATCATACAAAGATTCCCTACAATGTGGAGATCCTGCAACTTCCAGTAACTAAAGAAGCTTTATCAGAAGAGTTAGATACTGGTCTCTATACAATTTCTTTTGAAATGTCAAAACTTTCATGGTTGAACTTCCAAGAAAAACTAACAAAACTGGTCAGCAGTTTATTAATATCAGATAAAAGAGTGTGTGACAGTGCTGTCACAAACAAGGAGTTACTCGGCAGGCTACAGGCAGCCAAGTTTGACATCTGTATTGCTGACCCTTTATGCTTTTGTGGGGAGTTGATGGCTGAACTCCTCAATATTCCATTTGTATACTCTTACCGATTTTCCTATGGGAATGTCATTGAGAGACGGTGTGCTGGCTGTCCTATGCCTTCTTCATATGTTCCTGGCATCACATCAGGACTGACGGACAACATGACTTTTATGCAGAGGCTGGGGAATTGGATTTTTTATGCAGTGAGTGAAATGATATATTCATATTCATATTATATATTTCCAGAATGGGATGAGTATTACAGCAAGGTTTTAGGTAAGAGAAATGTGCATGTAATAATGATATTTAAACCTGACTGTATGAAAACTTACAAAAAAAAAAAAGAGCAAATTCAAGCTCCTGTTGCCTAACTGAAATTTTTCCTTTTTTTTGTTGTTTTGTTTTACATGATTGAATACTGACAACATATCAAAAAGGAATATTCTGTTAATTTATGCATAAATTCTACCAGATACTACCAAGTTCTTTTTTTCAGGAATCTGGAAAACCCAAATCTGACAGTGTGCTTAATTTCTATGACCTTGAATTGCTCTCTTGTTTCCTTCTTGTATTGTTTTCCTTCTGATTAACCTGCTGCTTCTCAGGCTTTCAGTCTGCCTCCTATGAAGGTTTGCTTGGTTGGTTGGTTGCAGGACTTGTTGTGTGGTGAGCATGAAACTATAAATAAATAAATGTAGCTTCATTTCATCTGTTTTTGTCTTTCAAAGCAGAAAAAAGGAAGATTTTTCTTTAAAGGACCATGTTTCTAGACTTTGAAACTTAGTATTGTCTTCTTGTTGTTCTATTCATAAGTGCATTTGGGTCAACTAGTCAATTTTGACCCTGAGCACAAAATTTTTTTTTTTCTTTTTAGCAAGTTCTTTTTTTTTTTTTTTTTTTAAAGATTTATTTATTTATTTATTTTTGGGCGGGGGTCGGGTTGGGGAGGGAGGGGAGCAGGCGGGCCACTTCTATTGGTCTTTCATTTGTCTGTTTTCATCCGTCTTTGTTCCTTGGCTCCTGTGGGCCTCCCAATCGCGGTGGCGTCTATCGTTGCTGAGCGCCGGCTCTGGGCGCATGCGCTCCAGAGCTCCGGCTCGGTAATTGGACACATAGGTCCAGCCGCTCTGCGGCACGTGGGATCTTCCCAGGCCAGGGCTCGAACCGGCACCTCTTGCAATGCAAGGCGGTGTCCTTACCCACTGGACCACCAGGGGAAGCCCTCAGCAAGTTCTTTTACCCACTTTGTTTTTCTTTTATCATAATTGATTTTTCTATTTAGAACATGTTTACTTAATTGTGAAATGGATGATTTTTCATAGCATATTATAACCACCAATCTGTTTTCTGTTTCTGAATGTATTTTTTTTTCTTTTTTTTTTTTAGATTTCACACTAAAGTGAAATCTAATAGCATTTGTCTTTCTGTCTGACTTAACTTACCATGGTTTCCTCAAGTTCCATCCACATTGAGGCAAATTACAGGTTGTCCTTTCTCCTTGTGACTTAGTAATATTCCATGCTACATGTATTCATATTTTCTTATCCATTCACCCCCGACACTGAAAAGCATTTAATTGTTTTCATATTTTGGCTACTGTAAGTAATGCTACCAAGCTGCAATGACCACAGGAATGCTGTAGTGGTTTTTAGGTGTTTTGGGGGGGTTTTTGAGGAAATTTCATACTGTTTTCCACAGTTCTATACCAGTTTACATCTTCACACACAGTGACAAAGCTTGTATTGTTTTCCTTCTGATTAACCTGCTGCTTCTCAGGCTTTCAGTCTGCCTCCTATGAAGGTTTGCTTGGTTGGTTGGTTGCAGGACTTGTTGTGTGGTGAGCATGAAACTATAAATAAATAAATGTAGCTTCATTTCATCTGTTTTTGTCTTTCAAAGCAGAAAAAAGGAAGATTTTTCTTTAAAGGACCATGTTTCTAGACTTTGAAACTTAGTATTGTCTTCTTGTTGTTCTATTCATAAGTGCATTTGGGTCAACTAGTCAATTTTGACCCTGAGCACAAAATTTTTTTTTTTCTTTTTAGCAAGTTCTTTTTTTTTTTTTTTTTTTAAAGATTTATTTATTTATTTATTTTTGGGCGGGGGTCGGGTTGGGGAGGGAGGGGAGCAGGCGGGCCACTTCTATTGGTCTTTCATTTGTCTGTTTTCATCCGTCTTTGTTCCTTGGCTCCTGTGGGCCTCCCAATCGCGGTGGCGTCTATCGTTGCTGAGCGCCGGCTCTGGGCGCATGCGCTCCAGAGCTCCGGCTCGGTAATTGGACACATAGGTCCAGCCGCTCTGCGGCACGTGGGATCTTCCCAGGCCAGGGCTCGAACCGGCACCTCTTGCAATGCAAGGCGGTGTCCTTACCCACTGGACCACCAGGGGAAGCCCTCAGCAAGTTCTTTTACCCACTTTGTTTTTCTTTTATCATAATTGATTTTTCTATTTAGAACATGTTTACTTAATTGTGAAATGGATGATTTTTCATAGCATATTATAACCACCAATCTGTTTTCTGTTTCTGAATGTATTTTTTTTTCTTTTTTTTTTTTAGATTTCACACTAAAGTGAAATCTAATAGCATTTGTCTTTCTGTCTGACTTAACTTACCATGGTTTCCTCAAGTTCCATCCACATTGAGGCAAATTACAGGTTGTCCTTTCTCCTTGTGACTTAGTAATATTCCATGCTACATGTATTCATATTTTCTTATCCATTCACCCCCGACACTGAAAAGCATTTAATTGTTTTCATATTTTGGCTACTGTAAGTAATGCTACCAAGCTGCAATGACCACAGGAATGCTGTAGTGGTTTTTAGGTGTTTTGGGGGGGTTTTTGAGGAAATTTCATACTGTTTTCCACAGTTCTATACCAGTTTACATCTTCACACACAGTGCACAAAGGCTCCCCGCTCTCCACATCTTCTCCAGCATTTGTTATCTCTTATCTTTTTATCATAGTCATACTAACAGGTGTAAAGTGATATCTCATTATGTTTTAATTTCATTTCCCTGATGAATAGGAATGTGAACAATTTTTATGTACTTGTTACCCATTTGAATATCTTCTTTGGAAAACTGTTCAGTTCTATAGCTGTTCAGTTCTGTTCAGTTCTATAACTGTTCAGTTCTGTTCAGTTCTATAACTGTTCAGTTCTGTTTTGTTTAATGTTTAATTGAATTATTTTTGTACTAAACTGTATTTAGGTCCTTAAAGATTTTGGATGGAGGATTTTGGAGCAATGAGAATAAGATAAATTGGAATTTCAGAAGAGAAGGCGACTCTGCCATAGTAGACTGAAGATCACTGGCTGAGTTTCTTGTTCTTGTTAGGAGCACATGCTGATTCTGAGTATAGAGTAGGGCTCAGGCATAGCTCAAGCAGAAGGACTCTATTGGCAGAGAGAAACCAACAGGTTTTGGGCTTTGTTCCATCCTCAGGTCTGTGTCTCCTAATCTCACTATTGTGTACTCATGCGGAAAAGCCAATTGATTTCTCATGGGTTACACAGGACCAATGCTGGTTTTTTAAAGATTTTTCTTAGAAAATTTCATGGTAAAACATGTCCTATCCCACATATCAATTTGCTTTCCCTCTATCATCCTTATTTTTATTCAGGAAAACCTACCACATTATGTGAGATTATGGGAAAAGCTGAAATGTGGTTGATTCGAACGAACTGGGATTTAGAATTTCCCCACCCTTACTTACCTAATTTTGAATTTGTTAGAGGACTGCACTGCAAACCTACAAAGCCTCTTCCTAAGGTAACAGCATGTTCTTATTATTGATTCTTTGTTGGTTTCCTCAAGTTCCATCCACATTGAGGCAAATTACAGGTTGTCCTTTCTCCTTGTGACTTAGTAATATTCCATGCTACATGTATTCATATTTTCTTATCCATTCACCCCCGACACTGAAAAGCATTTAATTGTTTTCATATTTTGGCTACTGTAAGTAATGCTACCAAGCTGCAATGACCACAGGAATGCTGTAGTGGTTTTTAGGTGTTTTGGGGGGGTTTTTGAGGAAATTTCATACTGTTTTCCACAGTTCTATACCAGTTTACATCTTCACACACAGTGCACAAAGGCTCCCCGCTCTCCACATCTTCTCCAGCATTTGTTATCTCTTATCTTTTTATCATAGTCATACTAACAGGTGTAAAGTGATATCTCATTATGTTTTAATTTCTTTTCCCCTGATGAATAGGAATGTGAACAATTTTTATGTACTTGTTACCCATTTGAATATCTTCTTTGGAAAACTGTTCAGTTCTATAGCTGTTCAGTTCTGTTCAGTTCTATAACTGTTCAGTTCTGTTCAGTTCTATAACTGTTCAGTTCTGTTTTGTTTAATGTTTAATTGAATTATTTTTGTACTAAACTGTATTTAGGTCCTTAAAGATTTTGGATGGAGGATTTTGGAGCAATGAGAATAAGATAAATTGGAATTTCAGAAGAGAAGGCGACTCTGCCATAGTAGACTGAAGATCACTGGCTGAGTTTCTTGTTCTTGTTAGGAGCACATGCTGATTCTGAGTATAGAGTAGGGCTCAGGCATAGCTCAAGCAGAAGGACTCTATTGGCAGAGAGAAACCAACAGGTTTTGGGCTTTGTTCCATCCTCAGGTCTGTGTCTCCTAATCTCACTATTGTGTACTCATGCGGAAAAGCCAATTGATTTCTCATGGGTTACACAGGACCAATGCTGGTTTTTTAAAGATTTTTCTTAGAAAATTTCATGGTAAAACATGTCCTATCCCACATATCAATTTGCTTTCCCTCTATCATCCTTATTTTTATTCAGGAAAACCTACCACATTATGTGAGATTATGGGAAAAGCTGAAATGTGGTTGATTCGAACGAACTGGGATTTAGAATTTCCCCACCCTTACTTACCTAATTTTGAATTTGTTAGAGGACTGCACTGCAAACCTACAAAGCCTCTTCCTAAGGTAACAGCATGTGCTTATTATTGATTCTTTGAGTATTTACCTCCTGGAATTATTTCTAGTCTATTATTTCCAGCGCATGTGTGTGTGTGCTCAGTGGTGTCTGACTCTCTGTGACCCAATATCTTGTAGCCCGCCAGGCTTCTCTGTCCAGGATATTGTCCAGGCAAGAGTCCTAGAGTGGGTTGCCATTTCCTACTCTAGGGGAATCTTCCTGACCCAAAATAGAACCTGCGTCTCCTATGTCTCCTGCATTGGAAGGCGGATTCTTTCTAGTATTTGATCTTTAATCTGAAAATGCAGACATAGGCTTAATGGGAATTATTCACTTGGAGTATTATACTACCATAGAGACAACACTATCATGATAATTGTTAATCATGTTCATCAGATACGCCAGATGTTTGACCACAATAAAATTGTTAACCCCTGAGTTTAGTGGCTATTGTTCAGTACTCTCTGAACAATGAGAATGAACTAAAGTGGTTTGTCTCGCTTCCAGGCCCACCACTTAATTGTCAGGGTCAGATACTCCACAGAGTTCTCTGTTCCTTTATAATGTCAATTTCAATGTCCTGAGTGGCTACTCTTGCCAATCTGAGTCATGATTAAAGAATATAGTAAGAGTTGTAGCTCCATAGATGGACAGCCAGCATGATAAAAAAATAAGTTCCTGTTTTAAGGCACTGAGATTATGGAATTGCATGTTCTTTAGCATCACATAGTCTAAGAAACTGACAATAGTGGGGAAATTGTAATACTTTAAGAAAGGATTAAATACAGATGAGATGGCCAGGTAAAATCCCGGCAGAATTTTAGTAATAATGAACTGTTTTGTTTGAATAGGGGAGAGAAACTAGACTGGAGACATGATTGGAGGATAGGTTATAAAAAAAATGGGTGATGCTAAATATTCGTTACTTCAGATTTACAGTCAATGAAGGATCAACATATAATTTTTAAGCAGCAATGTGACAGAACTTACCTTTTCATAACTGTTGGCTATTGAGTTGTTTTGAATGCAGGCAAGTGGGCTGAGATAGATATGCAATAGTATTTATAAGACTTTATAGATATTCAAACTATAATATGATAGCAATTTTTACTTTAAATAGAGAAATTTATGATCTACAAAGAGTGTCAATAGGATTTGCTGATAGTCTGAAAGTGGAAATTAAGGGAGAGAGTTCCAGAGTTGATCTTTGACTTTTTAATCAGTTCAGTCCAGTCACTCAGTCATGTCTGACTCTTTGCGACCCCATGGATTGCAGCATACCAGGCTTCCCTGTCCTTCACCTTCTCCTACAGCTGACTCAAACTTATGTCCTTTGTCTCAGTGATGCCATTCAATCATCTCATTCTTTGTGGTCCTCTTCTCCTTTTGCCTTCTATTTTTCCCAGCACCAGGGTCTTTCCCAGTGAGTCATCTCTTTTATTTGGTGGCCAAAGTATTGGAGCTTCAGTTTCAGAGTGAATATTCAGGGTCGATTTCCTTTAGACTGACTGGCCTGATTTCCTTGCAACCCAAGGGACTCTCAAGAGTCTTCTCCAGCAACATAGTTGGAAGCCATCAGCCTTCTTTATGGTCCAACTCTCACACCCATATACGACTACTGGAAAAGTCATAACTTTGACTATGGACCTTTGTTTGCAAAGTGATGCCTCTGCTTTTTAATATGTTGTTTAGGTTTGTCATAGCTTTTCTTTTTCAAGGAGCAAGTGTCGGCTACTCTTAATGAGTAAAGATTTGTAGCTCCATAGATGGACAGCCAGCATGATAAAAAAATAAGTTCCTGTTTTAAGGCACTGAGATTATGGAATTGCATGTTCTTTAGCATCACATAGTCTAAGAAACTGACAATAGTGGGGAAATTGTAATACTTTAAGAAAGGATTAAATACAGATGAGATGGCCAGGTAAAATCCCGGCAGAATTTTAGTAATAATGAACTGTTTTGTTTGAATAGGGGAGAGAAACTAGACTGGAGACATGATTGGAGGATAGGTTATAAAAAATGGGTGATGCTAAATATTCGTTACTTCAGATTTACAGTCAATGAAGGATCAACATATAATTTTTAAGCAGCAATGTGACAGAACTTACCTTTTCATAACTGTTGGCTATTGAGTTGTTTTGAATGCAGGCAAGTGGGCTGAGATAGATATGCAATAGTATTTATAAGACTTTATAGATATTCAAACTATAATATGATAGCAATTTTTACTTTAAATAGAGAAATTTATGATCTACAAAGAGTGTCAATAGGATTTGCTGATAGTCTGAAAGTGGAAATTAAGGGAGAGAGTTCCAGAGTTGATCTTTGACTTTTTAATCAGTTCAGTCCAGTCACTCAGTCATGTCTGACTCTTTGCGACCCCATGGATTGCAGCATACCAGGCTTCCCTGTCCTTCACCTTCTCCTACAGCTGACTCAAACTTATGTCCTTTGTCTCAGTGATGCCATTCAATCATCTCATTCTTTGTGGTCCTCTTCTCCTTTTGCCTTCTATTTTTCCCAGCACCAGGGTCTTTCCCAGTGAGTCATCTCTTTTATTTGGTGGCCAAAGTATTGGAGCTTCAGTTTCAGAGTGAATATTCAGGGTCGATTTCCTTTAGACTGACTGGCCTGATTTCCTTGCAACCCAAGGGACTCTCAAGAGTCTTCTCCAGCAACATAGTTGGAAGCCATCAGCCTTCTTTATGGTCCAACTCTCACACCCATATACGACTACTGGAAAAGTCATAACTTTGACTATGGACCTTTGTTTGCAAAGTGATGCCTCTGCTTTTTAATATGTTGTTTAGGTTTGTCATAGCTTTTCTTTCAAGGAGCAAGTGTCTTTTAATGTCATGGCTGCAGTCACTGCCTGCAATGATTTTTAGCCCAAGAAAATAAAGTCTGTCCATAAAGTGATGGGACTAAATGCCATAATCTTCATTTTTTGAATGTTGAGTTTAAACCAGCTTTTCCACTCTCCTCTTTCACCTTCATCAAGAGGCTGTTTAGTTCCTCTTTGCTTTCTGTCATAAAGGTGATGTCATCTGCATACCTGAGGTTATTACTATTTCTCCAGGCAATCTTGATTCTAACTTATGCATCATCTAGATGGGCATTTCACATGATGTACTCCACACATAAGTTAAATCAGCAGGGTGACAATGCAGTCTATCTTCTTTCCAAATTTGGAACCCATCCATTGTTCCATGTCCAGTTCTAACTGTTGCTTCTTGTCCTGCATACAGGTTTCTCAGGAGGCAGGTAACGTGGTCTGGTATTCCCATCTTTTTAAGAAGTTTTAAGTTTCTTGTGATCCACACAGTCAAAGACTTTAACGTAGTTAATGAAGCAGAAGTACAAGTTTTTATGGAATCCACTCTCTTTTTTTTAACATTTTACTGTTTTTCAGCAGAAAAATGAATGATAATCTTGTTAACAACCAAAATTAAATATGGAGTGAAGCACTAGAACTATTTAAATTAAAGCAAGGATCAAACATTCTTCATTTATAACTCTGTGGAGAGGATATTGGAAGGCAATAGACCTTTGTCTCAGTGATGCCATTCAATCATCTCATTCTTTGTGGTCCTCTTCTCCTTTTGCCTTCTATTTTTCCCAGCACCAGGGTCTTTCCCAGTGAGTCATCTCTTTTATTTGGTGGCCAAAGTATTGGAGCTTCAGTTTCAGAGTGAATATTCAGGGTCGATTTCCTTTAGACTGACTGGCCTGATTTCCTTGCAACCCAAGGGACTCTCAAGAGTCTTCTCCAGCAACATAGTTGGAAGCCATCAGCCTTCTTTATGGTCCAACTCTCACACCCATATACGACTACTGGAAAAGTCATAACTTTGACTATGGACCTTTGTTTGCAAAGTGATGCCTCTGCTTTTTAATATGTTGTTTAGGTTTGTCATAGCTTTTCTTTCAAGGAGCAAGTGTCTTTTAATGTCATGGCTGCAGTCACTGCCTGCAATGATTTTTAGCCCAAGAAAATAAAGTCTGTCCATAAAGTGATGGGACTAAATGCCATAATCTTCATTTTTTGAATGTTGAGTTTAAACCAGCTTTTCCACTCTCCTCTTTCACCTTCATCAAGAGGCTGTTTAGTTCCTCTTTGCTTTCTGTCATAAAGGTGATGTCATCTGCATACCTGAGGTTATTACTATTTCTCCAGGCAATCTTGATTCTAACTTATGCATCATCTAGATGGGCATTTCACATGATGTACTCCACACATAAGTTAAATCAGCAGGGTGACAATGCAGTCTATCTTCTTTCCAAATTTGGAACCCATCCATTGTTCCATGTCCAGTTCTAACTGTTGCTTCTTGTCCTGCATACAGGTTTCTCAGGAGGCAGGTAACGTGGTCTGGTATTCCCATCTTTTTAAGAAGTTTTAAGTTTCTTGTGATCCACACAGTCAAAGACTTTAACGTAGTTAATGAAGCAGAAGTACAAGTTTTTATGGAATCCACTCTCTTTTTTTTAACATTTTACTGTTTTTCAGCAGAAAAATGAATGATAATCTTGTTAACAACCAAAATTAAATATGGAGTGAAGCACTAGAACTATTTAAATTAAAGCAAGGATCAAACATTCTTCATTTATAACTCTGTGGAGAGGATATTGGAAGGCAATAGAGAATACTGAATATATTCATCAACTTTAAATCAAGAAGCTTAATGTAGAAATTTGACCCAGTCAGCCACCACTATATAGACATGGTGTGTGTTCTCAGTTGCTCAGCTCTGTCCAACTCTTTTTGACTCCATGTACTGTAGCCCACCAGGCTCCTCTGTCCATGGGATTTTCCAGGCAAGAATAGTGGAGTGAGTTGTCATGTCCTCCTCCAGGGGATCTTCCTAACTCAAGGACTGAACCCTTGTCTCCTGTGTCTCCTACATGGCAGGCAGATTCTTTCCTGGTGAGCCATTGAGGAAGCCCTTACAGACATGGACAAATAACTTAACCTTAATGAAATAGCTTTCTCATCTGCAAGTATATCTCTTAAGGTTATCATATATCTAAGTTAAATGATACATGATACCCATAAAGAGATCTGCACATGGCAGAAAATAACAAGCAGTCAATAATTTATAAACATACCCACACACAACTTTAACATGCTGAGAGAGAACCTCCAATTTAAGTCATTTTGAATTTGCCTAATAACCAATGATTTCAGGTCATATTTTATACTCTGACCTGCTTAACACATGAAGAAAACATAATTATTCTAATGATTCAGACACATTGAGAAAAGTTTGAGATTCATTCTTGTAACTGTAGGCTTTCATATAATAAAGAATATTTCCTTCACAGGACTTAGAAGAGTTTGTGCAGAGCTCTGGAAAAGATGGAGTCGTGGTGTTTACTCTGGGGTCAATGGTCCAAAACCTCACAGAAGAAAAGTCTAATATGAGCTATTGCCCCGATTCCACAGAAGGTCAATAAAGGGAATATTTCCTTCCATACTTAGAAATTTTTACTGGTTTTAAGGAGGCAGGTAACGGGGGATTCCAAAACAAGTCAAAGACTTTAACGTAGTTAATGAAGCAGAAGTACAAGTTTTTATGGAATCCACTCTCTTTTTAACATTTTACTGTTTTTCAGCAGAAAAATGAATGATAATCTTGTTAACAACCAAAATTAAATATGGAGTGAAGCACTAGAACTATTTAAATTAAAGCAAGGATCAAACATTCTTCATTTATAACTCTGTGGAGAGGATATTGGAAGGCAATAGAGAATACTGAATATATTCATCAACTTTAAATCAAGAAGCTTAATGTAGAAATTTGACCCAGTCAGCCACCACTATATAGACATGGTGTGTGTTCTCAGTTGCTCAGCTCTGTCCAACTCTTTTTGACTCCATGTACTGTAGCCCACCAGGCTCCTCTGTCCATGGGATTTTCCAGGCAAGAATAGTGGAGTGAGTTGTCATGTCCTCCTCCAGGGGATCTTCCTAACTCAAGGACTGAACCCTTGTCTCCTGTGTCTCCTACATGGCAGGCAGATTCTTTCCTGGTGAGCCATTGAGGAAGCCCTTACAGACATGGACAAATAACTTAACCTTAATGAAATAGCTTTCTCATCTGCAAGTATATCTCTTAAGGTTATCATATATCTAAGTTAAATGATACATGATACCCATAAAGAGATCTGCACATGGCAGAAAATAACAAGCAGTCAATAATTTATAAACATACCCACACACAACTTTAACATGCTGAGAGAGAACCTCCAATTTAAGTCATTTTGAATTTGCCTAATAACCAATGATTTCAGGTCATATTTTATACTCTGACCTGCTTAACACATGAAGAAAACATAATTATTCTAATGATTCAGACACATTGAGAAAAGTTTGAGATTCATTCTTGTAACTGTAGGCTTTCATATAATAAAGAATATTTCCTTCACAGGACTTAGAAGAGTTTGTGCAGAGCTCTGGAAAAGATGGAGTCGTGGTGTTTACTCTGGGGTCAATGGTCCAAAACCTCACAGAAGAAAAGTCTAATATGATTGCATCAGCCCTTGCCCAGATTCCACAGAAGGTCAGATAATCTTATTTTTTCAGGGATAGTTATTTTAAATCTTTCAAAAGTTTGATAAAAATGGAAGAAAAGTTATTGGCATTGTTAGTGCCAATTTAACTGAAATGTAAAATAGAATGGGGAAAAGCAAACATTAAATCAGAGTATTTGAAAGCTATCTTATTTTAAACAGGGCATTACTAACAGAAGAGCACACTGCAGAAGTTTTACTAAATAATGGGTTAAGTTTAATCATTTACTACTGTCAAACAATCAGTCAACTTTTTTGTCTAGGTTTTAATACTTTCATGTAATCTAACCTTGTTTTGTTGTGTCAAAGTTTATTTGTTTGTTTAATCTGATGCATATGCACCAATTACAACTACCATGATGGAGAATAAAGGAATAAATATTCAAAAGTATAACTTTAATTCACAGAATGCTTTTGTATCTGATTTTCTTATAATTAATGTGTTTGTACCATTTTGTTATGATTTTATAAGTGTGACATCAAAATCATAAGCAATAAAAGAAAAAAATATATAAATTGGCCTTTCTCAAATGCAGAACTTTTGTACATCAAAAGATACTATCAAGAAAGTTAAATACAATACATATATTTGGAGAAAATCTTTCCAAATCATGTGTATGATAACGAATTAATGTGTTCAATACATGAAGAACTCCTATAACCCAGCAACAACAAAAGTCCAACTGAAACACGGGAAAGTACTTGAATAGACATTTTTCAAAAGAAGATACACAATCGGTCAAAAGGCAGATGAAAAGATGCTCAAAATTATTAACCATTAAAAATACAAATTTAACATGCTGAGAGAGAACCTCCAATTTAAGTCATTTTGAATTTGCCTAATAACCAATGATTTCAGGTCATATTTTATACTCTGACCTGCTTAACACATGAAGAAAACATAATTATTCTAATGATTCAGACACATTGAGAAAAGTTTGAGATTCATTCTTGTAACTGTAGGCTTTCATATAATAAAGAATATTTCCTTCACAGGACTTAGAAGAGTTTGTGCAGAGCTCTGGAAAAGATGGAGTCGTGGTGTTTACTCTGGGGTCAATGGTCCAAAACCTCACAGAAGAAAAGTCTAATATGATTGCATCAGCCCTTGCCCAGATTCCACAGAAGGTCAGATAATCTTATTTTTTCAGGGATAGTTATTTTAAATCTTTCAAAAGTTTGATAAAAATGGAAGAAAAGTTATTGGCATTGTTAGTGCCAATTTAACTGAAATGTAAAATAGAATGGGGAAAAGCAAACATTAAATCAGAGTATTTGAAAGCTATCTTATTTTAAACAGGGCATTACTAACAGAAGAGCACACTGCAGAAGTTTTACTAAATAATGGGTTAAGTTTAATCATTTACTACTGTCAAACAATCAGTCAACTTTTTTGTCTAGGTTTTAATACTTTCATGTAATCTAACCTTGTTTTGTTGTGTCAAAGTTTATTTGTTTGTTTAATCTGATGCATATGCACCAATTACAACTACCATGATGGAGAATAAAGGAATAAATATTCAAAAGTATAACTTTAATTCACAGAATGCTTTTGTATCTGATTTTCTTATAATTAATGTGTTTGTACCATTTTGTTATGATTTTATAAGTGTGACATCAAAATCATAAGCAATAAAAGAAAAAAATATATAAATTGGCCTTTCTCAAATGCAGAACTTTTGTACATCAAAAGATACTATCAAGAAAGTTAAATACAATACATATATTTGGAGAAAATCTTTCCAAATCATGTGTATGATAACGAATTAATGTGTTCAATACATGAAGAACTCCTATAACCCAGCAACAACAAAAGTCCAACTGAAACACGGGAAAGTACTTGAATAGACATTTTTCAAAAGAAGATACACAATCGGTCAAAAGGCAGATGAAAAGATGCTCAAAATTATTAACCATTAAGGAAATACAAATCAGAGAACAAAGAGATATCACTTCCCATATTAAGATGGCTATTATGAAAAAATAAATAAAAAGATAAATAGTAAGGTTTGTAAGAAAGTGGAGAAATAGAACCTCGTGCATTGGATTCCTATTACTGAATTGATGCCTGATGCATAGTGACATCAGGACAAACCAAAACACAGGAGTTTGGATCAGAGAAAGGTTTACTGCAAGTCCAGGAAGATGGGTGGCTCATGTTCCTCCAAAACTCTGAATTCCCTAAAGAGTTTCAGCAAAACACTTGTTTATTTCCTTCATCTACAAGTTACATGATGATGATAGCCTATTGACTAGGATTATTGTAAGAATTTGAAAACATAGCTGTAATGTCAATGATATAAAAACACTCACTACTGAATCACTTAGAGCATCAATTTGCATGTGTATTGCCTGCAGGCACCAAACCAGATTAATTCTATATCAAAAGCATTTATCTTAACAGGTTCTATGGAGACATACAGGCAAGAAACCAGAGGGATTGGGACCCAATACCCGGCTATATGAATGGATTCCACAGAATGATCTTCTTGGTAAGACCAAAGAGAACAAAATTAAACAAAACTGAATATAAACTGAATAAACTGTATTCAGAATAACAAATCCTTAATTTCTTCTTCACATTTTCTCTGGAGCTTACTAAAAGAAAAAAAATCATTCATGACACTTAAACCAAGACAAATGGACAAATGGTGTGGGTTGCCATTTCCTTCCCCAGGGGATTCTTCCTAACCAGTGATCAAGCCTACGTTTCCTGCATTTAACTCTGCACAACTTTTCAGAGGCTTACTGGCGGGAATTACTAATTGCTGCTTGCTGCTGTTTAGTCACTAAGTCATGTCTGACTCTTTTGTGACCCCATGGACTGCAGCCTGCCAGGCTTCTCTGTTCATGGGATTTCCTAGGCAACAATACTGGAGTGGGTTACCATTTTCCTTGTTCAGGGGATCTTCCCAACCCAGAGATCAAACTTATGCCTCCAGTATTGGCAGGCAGATTCTTTACCACTGAGCCACCTGGGAAGCCAATTGCTGCTTAGCCTGGAATAATCAATTGCTATTTGCTTTAGAGATTATAGGGATTTAAATATGGTCTCATGGCCCAGAATCATGCAGAATATGATGTCTAATTGAATTAATGATTTATAAGAATGCATTGATTATCAATATTTGATTATGATTTAGAATAATGATATAAATATATGTATGTGTGTGTGTGTATATATATATATGCAGATATGTATTTTTTATTTTTAGGTCATCCCCAAACCAGAGCCTTTATCACTCATGGTGGAACCAATGGGATATATGAAGCTATTTATCATGGGGTCCCCATGGTGGGGATTCCCCTGTTTGCTGATCAGTATGATAATATTGTTCATATAAAAGCCAAAGGGGCAGCTGTTGAATTAGACCTGCATACAATGACGAGCTCTAATCTCCTCAATGCTTTGAAGGCAGTTATTACAAACCCTTCGTAAGTATAGAATATTTTCCTTTCTAAGAAGCATCAGTATTTTAAAACAAGTTACTTGTTTCATTTAATGAAATTGATAACTTTTACATAATCACCTGGAAACGGCTAACATCAATATGATTGTTTTATACATCTCAAATTCCATGAAAGCATTTAGATTCATTTACTGTTACTGAGCAATGGATTCCAACGCCAAAGGAATATTAAACTTATTTGAAGAAACTAAGCTAGTATTAAGGAGAGACAAACATTTTTTTTATTTTGCCATTTTCTTTTCATTCATTCATTTATGTATTTATTTATTTTGCCTCTCAGATGGATTTTTCATCCATCTTTATTCTTCGACTTGTGTGGTATGCCATAGCAGCAGTCTCTCATTGCAGAGCACTGGCTCTGGGCGCATGCACTCCAGAGTGCTGGCTCGTAACTGGACACACTGGCCCAGCTATTCCTTGGCATGTGGGATCTTCCCAGGCCAGGGATTGAACCGGTGCCCCTTGCACTGCTAGGTGGACTCTTTGCCCACTGGGCCACCAGGAAAGCTCTACGTAAGTATTTTAGTTAGTGATACTTACTGGTTTTTCTTAAAAATGTAGAAATTAATAGTGAAAAGAAGTTAGATGATACAACAAAAAATAGAGAAATAAAAATGAAAAAATCTCTTAACTCTCCACATACAGCTAATAACCAACTATCAGTATAGAAGCATTAATTCAGATATTTCCTTGTGCTAATTTATAAAAAGAAAAAAAGAAATAATTTCATATAAAATGGGATTATTTTATTAATTAAAAACATCCTATATTGATTTTAATTGAAAAATGAGAGAAAAATAGTGAAGTAAAAGAATGAGACAGTGAGATCCAAATGGAGACACAGAAGACCCCAGCCTCTCTGTCACCTGAAAAAGATCAACAATTACTCATTATCCATAAATAAAAACATCTCTAGGCGAGCTCTAAAGTCCACCTCAGGAATTATAGCAACACTGTGGAAAACAACAACCACAAAAAACTTCTGAGAATAATCACTTAGAAATGGAATGAAGATAGTTTCATTTTACCTGAATTATCCCACTTCCAAGTCAGCATGAGTCAGCACCAAGAAAGAGCTTCCCAGCTAGAAAGAGTTTCTCATTAGGAAAAGATGAGTGATTTAGTGGCCAGCTTTGAAAGTTTTCAGAGGCACAGAGATAGGAAAACTAATCTTAAATTGTAGTTCCTACAAAGCTACAGTTCTTTTAAAAGTATGGTACTGGCACAAAAATAGATAGACCAATGGACAGAACTGAGATCCACTGAAACAAATTCTCACCTACAAAATAAATTCTTACATATAAGATCAAATAATATTTGACAAAAGAGCCAAGAATACTCAATAAGGAAAAGGTAGTCCCTTCAATAAATGGTTTTGGGGAACTTAAATAATCACACTTAGTAGAATGATATTTGACTGCTATCCTACATCACTTATAAAAATGAACTAGAAATCTGTTAAAAACTTAAAGATAAGACCTGAAATCATACAGCTTCTAGAAGAAAATATAGCAGAGAAAAAAACCCTTAATAAGGGTCTTGGTAACAGTTTGGGTGTGAAAAAGAAAACCAACAAATAAGCCCTTGCACTGCTAGGTGGACTCTTTGCCCACTGGGCCACCAGGAAAGCTCTACGTAAGTATTTTAGTTAGTGATACTTACTGGTTTTTCTTAAAATGTAGAAATTAATAGTGAAAAGAAGTTAGATGATACAACAAAAAATAGAGAAATAAAAATGAAAAAATCTCTTAACTCTCCACATACAGCTAATAACCAACTATCAGTATAGAAGCATTAATTCAGATATTTCCTTGTGCTAATTTATAAAAAGAAAAAAAGAAATAATTTCATATAAAATGGGATTATTTTATTAATTAAAAACATCCTATATTGATTTTAATTGAAAAATGAGAGAAAAATAGTGAAGTAAAAGAATGAGACAGTGAGATCCAAATGGAGACACAGAAGACCCCAGCCTCTCTGTCACCTGAAAAAGATCAACAATTACTCATTATCCATAAATAAAAACATCTCTAGGCGAGCTCTAAAGTCCACCTCAGGAATTATAGCAACACTGTGGAAAACAACAACCACAAAAAACTTCTGAGAATAATCACTTAGAAATGGAATGAAGATAGTTTCATTTTACCTGAATTATCCCACTTCCAAGTCAGCATGAGTCAGCACCAAGAAAGAGCTTCCCAGCTAGAAAGAGTTTCTCATTAGGAAAAGATGAGTGATTTAGTGGCCAGCTTTGAAAGTTTTCAGAGGCACAGAGATAGGAAAACTAATCTTAAATTGTAGTTCCTACAAAGCTACAGTTCTTTTAAAAGTATGGTACTGGCACAAAAATAGATAGACCAATGGACAGAACTGAGATCCACTGAAACAAATTCTCACCTACAAAATAAATTCTTACATATAAGATCAAATAATATTTGACAAAAGAGCCAAGAATACTCAATAAGGAAAAGGTAGTCCCTTCAATAAATGGTTTTGGGGAACTTAAATAATCACACTTAGTAGAATGATATTTGACTGCTATCCTACATCACTTATAAAAATGAACTAGAAATCTGTTAAAAACTTAAAGATAAGACCTGAAATCATACAGCTTCTAGAAGAAAATATAGCAGAGAAAAAAACCCTTAATAAGGGTCTTGGTAACAGTTTTTGGGTGTGACACCAACAACACAGGAACAAATGCCAAAATCAACAAGTGGGCTACATCAAATTTAAAAGCTCTGTGCTGCAAAATAAATGGTTGACAAAATGAAAGACCATCTACAAAAAAGGAGAAAATATTTGCAAATTGGATATTTGATAAGGTTAATATACAAGATATATTTTAAAAACTCATATAACTCAAGTAAAAAAATATAAATGAGTTACCAAGATTTCTTCTGAAAAAGACTTACAAATAGCCAACAGATATATAGAAGATCCTTGACATCATTAAGCATCAGGAAATGCAAATCAAAATCACATAAGATATTACCTCACACCTGTTAGAATGGCCATCATCAAAAGTAAAGATATAACAAGGGTTGGTGAGCATGTGAGAAAGGGTGTTAGTGGGAATATAAATAGCTATACCCACGGTGACAAACAGTATGGAGGTTCCTCCAAAAATCTGAAATAGGGGGCTTCCCTGGTGGTCCAGTGGGTAAGGATACTGCCTTGCAGTGCAAGGGGCGCCGGTTCGATCCCTGGCCTGGGAAGATCCCACGTGCCATGGAGCGGCTGGACTGATGTGTCCAGTTGCCAAGGTAGAGCTCTCGAGCACATGTGCCCAGAGCCGGTGCTCTGCAACAACAGAGGTCACCGCGATGGGAGGCCCACATGGGCCAAAGAACAAAGATGGATGAAAGGAGATGAATGAAAGATCAATAGAAGTGGCCCGCCTGCCCCCCTGCCTCCCAACTCCCCTCCCCCTGCAAAAAAAAAAAAAAAATCTAAAATAGAATTACTACATACTCAACAATTCCACTTTGGGGTATACATCTAAAGGAAATAAGAAAAGAATATGGAAGAGATACTTTGTACTTCCATGCTCACTATAGCATTATTTACAACAATCAAGGCATGAAAACAATCTAAGTGCTTGTCAATGGATGAGTGGATAAAGAAGATATGGTATATGTATGTAAAGGGATACTATTCAACAAAAAGAAAGGATGAATTTTTTCCATTTGTATTAACATGGTATTGTGCTAAGTGAAATAAAAATAGAGAAAAGAGTCTCTTTCTCATAGAACTGCCCATCAATGCTGCTTCATGTCACTATCATGTTCCCAGTACCACACTCAATAAATGAGATAAAATTCTCTATTCTCAATCTACGTATTCCACATCTCTGTTTCTAAACTTTAAAAATGCTATTTCCAATTAGAAATTATGTTCTTCCCTGCCTCTAATCTTAAAACATCTCAAGAAGAAACAGACTTCCAAATGCACTCTGCTCTTTGTGATATATTTGTGACATAAGGTATTAATAATTATTCAATATGCTTTTATAATATATAACAGTTTTAGGCATACCATGTTTTTAACAAGTTCTTCAGGTTTCTATTTATATATTCAATTTCAGCTACAAAGAAAATGCTATGAAATTATCAAGACTCTACCATGATCAGCTGATGAAGCCCCTGGACCGAGCAGTCTTCTGGATTGAGTTTGTCATGCGTCACAAAGGAGCCAAACACCTTGCCAGCTAGCCATGATCTCATCTGGTACCAGTACCACTCTCTGGATGTAATTGGCTTTCTGCTAGCCTGTGTGGCAACCTTTCTATTCCTGGTCACCAAATGTTGCCTGTTTTGTTGCTGGGGTCTAAATCCTGGTGGTCCAGTGGGTAAGGATACTGCCTTGCAGTGCAAGGCGCCGGTTCGATCCCTGGCCTGGAAATGGAGGCGGCTGGACTGATGTGTCCAGTTGCCAAGGTAGAGCTCTCGAGCACATGTGCCCAGAGCCGGTGCTCTGCAACAACAGAGGTCACCGCGATGGGAGGCCCACATGGGCCAAAGAACAAAGATGGATGAAAGGAGATGAATGAAAGATCAATAGAAGTGGCCCGCCTGCCCCCCTGCCTCCCAACTCCCCTCCCCCTGCAAAAAAAAAAAAAAAATCTAAAATAGAATTACTACATACTCAACAATTCCACTTTGGGGTATACATCTAAAGGAAATAAGAAAAGAATATGGAAGAGATACTTTGTACTTCCATGCTCACTATAGCATTATTTACAACAATCAAGGCATGAAAACAATCTAAGTGCTTGTCAATGGATGAGTGGATAAAGAAGATATGGTATATGTATGTAAAGGGATACTATTCAACAAAAAGAAAGGATGAATTTTTTCCATTTGTATTAACATGGTATTGTGCTAAGTGAAATAAAAATAGAGAAAAGAGTCTCTTTCTCATAGAACTGCCCATCAATGCTGCTTCATGTCACTATCATGTTCCCAGTACCACACTCAATAAATGAGATAAAATTCTCTATTCTCAATCTACGTATTCCACATCTCTGTTTCTAAACTTTAAAAATGCTATTTCCAATTAGAAATTATGTTCTTCCCTGCCTCTAATCTTAAAACATCTCAAGAAGAAACAGACTTCCAAATGCACTCTGCTCTTTGTGATATATTTGTGACATAAGGTATTAATAATTATTCAATATGCTTTTATAATATATAACAGTTTTAGGCATACCATGTTTTTAACAAGTTCTTCAGGTTTCTATTTATATATTCAATTTCAGCTACAAAGAAAATGCTATGAAATTATCAAGACTCTACCATGATCAGCTGATGAAGCCCCTGGACCGAGCAGTCTTCTGGATTGAGTTTGTCATGCGTCACAAAGGAGCCAAACACCTTCGGCCAGCTAGCCATGATCTCATCTGGTACCAGTACCACTCTCTGGATGTAATTGGCTTTCTGCTAGCCTGTGTGGCAACCTTTCTATTCCTGGTCACCAAATGTTGCCTGTTTTGTTGCTGGAAGTTTGGTAAGACGGCAAAGAAGAGAAAGAGAGAGTAGTCTTTTTACTTTTCCTTTCTTTTTTTTTTTTTTTAAAGTTGGGCTAGAACCTTTGATAGGGTTCACCTGAATAAACCAAACCACTGACTTGAAAAGATTCTTCTGTTCTTCTGGGTTCTTGTCCATTCCTCAGCTTACCAAGTCAAAAACCAAAGCATCACTCCAAAAATATGCCATGTTTCAGAATTAAGGTTTAAAATAATCTATTCTTTAAAAAGAGAAGATAAATTTAGAAACACATGGAAATTGTCCCCATTAATGACTTAGTGCTTTACTTTATTCATTGCTTTCAGTTCAATCATTTGAGATGCTCTTTGAGGCCATAAAAACATAATGATTGTCCCTCCCTTACTCTTCTTCGGGAATTTCCTTTCAATAATCAACTTTTCCATCCTCTTAATGTATTTCTTTTGGTAGTAATCCAAAAGTATTAGATTGAATGGGAAAGCATTTGGCATTTTGGGGCTGGGGGGTGCCACAGATTAAAATGCCTCCTCTATCATATATGGTGGAGGCCTTGTGTATCTGTGACAATAGGGAGTTTCTACATTTCCTCTTCATTTGCTGTTATTTAAGTTGACAACTTCCGTTCCCAATAAAAATTCACTTGCCCCTCAAAAAAAAAAAAAAAAAAGAAGAAGAACATGATGAGTTCTGTTTCCATACTTACCAGGTTGAATATTTCTAGTCATCTAACAAAATTTTGAGTTCAGTACATAATAATTATTTCATATTCTCTTTAAGTCAAGAAGTAATGTAGAACACACACTAGCCAGAGCTTCTTTGTCAGTCAGGAATATCAGAAGACAGTTCGAGCTTCTACTCTGCTGTAAAGCACATTTTATACCATAAATTTCCTTCCATATCACACCTTAGACTTTGCTTCCTTGGAATAAAATAACACTACTTTTTTGTCTTTCATCTGAAGGCTATCCTTCATTTGGATATTAACAATGATAGTAGTACTTCATTTGCATTGTAACACTTCTTGGCTTCAGAGAACTAGCTGATTATTGTATGTTAGCATAGTTATTGGTATGATGGACCAAAGTAAATGATTGGAATTTAATACTCATTCTCTTAAACTAAAAAGTATAATAAAGCTGTATATTGTCAACCTGTTTGTTTAACTTATATGTAGAGTATATCCTGCAAAATGTGAACCTGCAAAAATCACAAGCTTGAATCAAGGTTGCTGGCAGAAATATCAACAACTTCAGATATGCATATGATACCACTCTAATTGCAGAAAGTGAGGATGAATTCAAGAGTCTCTTGACGTGGGTGAAAGAGGAGAGCAAAAAAACTGGCTTAAAACTCAAAATCAAAAATCTAAGATCATGACATCCGGTCCCATCACTTCATGGAAAATAGAAGGGTAAACAATGGAAACAGTGACAGACTATTTTCGTGGGCTCCAAAATCACATGCTCACTCTTCTTTCCCCCGGGAATTTCCTTTCAATAATCAACTTTTCCATCCTCTTAATGTATTTCTTTTGGTAGTAATCCAAAAGTATTAGATTGAATGGGAAAGCATTTGGCATTTTGGGGCTGGGGGGTGCCACAGATTAAAATGCCTCCTCTATCATATATGGTGGAGGCCTTGTGTATCTGTGACAATAGGGAGTTTCTACATTTCCTCTTCATTTGCTGTTATTTAAGTTGACAACTTCCGTTCCCAATAAAAATTCACTTGCCCCTCAAAAAAAAAAAAAAAAAAGAAGAAGAACATGATGAGTTCTGTTTCCATACTTACCAGGTTGAATATTTCTAGTCATCTAACAAAATTTTGAGTTCAGTACATAATAATTATTTCATATTCTCTTTAAGTCAAGAAGTAATGTAGAACACACACTAGCCAGAGCTTCTTTGTCAGTCAGGAATATCAGAAGACAGTTCGAGCTTCTACTCTGCTGTAAAGCACATTTTATACCATAAATTTCCTTCCATATCACACCTTAGACTTTGCTTCCTTGGAATAAAATAACACTACTTTTTTGTCTTTCATCTGAAGGCTATCCTTCATTTGGATATTAACAATGATAGTAGTACTTCATTTGCATTGTAACACTTCTTGGCTTCAGAGAACTAGCTGATTATTGTATGTTAGCATAGTTATTGGTATGATGGACCAAAGTAAATGATTGGAATTTAATACTCATTCTCTTAAACTAAAAAGTATAATAAAGCTGTATATTGTCAACCTGTTTGTTTAACTTATATGTAGAGTATATCCTGCAAAATGTGAACCTGCAAAAATCACAAGCTTGAATCAAGGTTGCTGGCAGAAATATCAACAACTTCAGATATGCATATGATACCACTCTAATTGCAGAAAGTGAGGATGAATTCAAGAGTCTCTTGACGTGGGTGAAAGAGGAGAGCAAAAAAACTGGCTTAAAACTCAAAATTAAAAAAAAATCTAAGATCATGACATCCGGTCCCATCACTTCATGGAAAATAGAAGGGTAAACAATGGAAACAGTGACAGACTATTTTCGTGGGCTCCAAAATCACTGCGAATGGTGACTGCAGCCATGAAATTAAAAGACACACTCCTTGGAAGAAAAGCTATGACAAACCTAGACAGGGTATTAAGAAGCAGATGTCTATATAGTCAAAGTTATGCATTTTCCAGTAGTCACATGTTCCAGTAGTCATGAGAGTTGTACGGTAAAGAAACCCCAGTGCCCAAGAGCTGATGCTTTTGAACTGTGGTGCTGGAGAAGAATTTTGACAGTCCCTTGAAACTACAGGATCAATCCTAAAGGAAATTAACCCTAAATACACACTGGAAGGTCTGATCAGCTGCAACTGGATCACCAATACTTTGGTCACCTGATGAGAAGAGCCAAGTCATTGGAAAATACCCCGATGCTGGGAAAGATTGAAGGCAAAAGGAGAAGTGGAGTAGCAGAGGATGAGATGGCTAGATGTCATCACTGACTTTCTGGACATGAATTTGAGCAAACTCTTGGAGACAGTGAAGGACAGAGAAGCCGGGCATGCTGCAGTCCATGGGGTTGCCAAGAGTCAGACATGAACAATAAAAACATTTTTGCTTAATTTGATTCTACATTAATTTTACTTGCAATATAAATATTTGCAAAGACAAAGTGAACTATTTAGAGTTGCACTGCAGATGCTTTACATGGAAAATGCATTTCCCATAAATGCTGTTTTCTATGGGGATGATTTCTCCATCAGAAACTCCAGAGTTTGTCCATTTCTTTATTTTCCTTCATCTCAATATTTCTCCTGGTCTTCTCAAGAACTGTACTGTTACCACTATACTAAGCACAATTACCTAGGCTTTTTTTTACTAGCATCATCCTGAAACCTGCAGCAAATATGAAGACATAAGCTGAAATTTAATAAAAATGAATATACCTCTAAAAACAGAATATTCCCCTTCTTTACTTCTCTAATCCTATAGGTGAATTTTGGGGGTTCTAGCCATGTTCTGTTTTGAAATTCTACCAAATTCTCCAACAACTTCAGATATGCATATGATACCACTCTAATTGCAGAAAGTGAGGATGAATTCAAGAGTCTCTTGACGTGGGTGAAAGAGGAGAGCAAAAAAACTGGCTTAAAACTCAAAATTAAAAAAAAATCTAAGATCATGACATCCGGTCCCATCACTTCATGGAAAATAGAAGGGTAAACAATGGAAACAGTGACAGACTATTTTCGTGGGCTCCAAAATCACTGCGAATGGTGACTGCAGCCATGAAATTAAAAGACACACTCCTTGGAAGAAAAGCTATGACAAACCTAGACAGGGTATTAAGAAGCAGATGTCTATATAGTCAAAGTTATGCATTTTCCAGTAGTCACATGTTCCAGTAGTCATGAGAGTTGTACGGTAAAGAAACCCCAGTGCCCAAGAGCTGATGCTTTTGAACTGTGGTGCTGGAGAAGAATTTTGACAGTCCCTTGAAACTACAGGATCAATCCTAAAGGAAATTAACCCTAAATACACACTGGAAGGTCTGATCAGCTGCAACTGGATCACCAATACTTTGGTCACCTGATGAGAAGAGCCAAGTCATTGGAAAATACCCCGATGCTGGGAAAGATTGAAGGCAAAAGGAGAAGTGGAGTAGCAGAGGATGAGATGGCTAGATGTCATCACTGACTTTCTGGACATGAATTTGAGCAAACTCTTGGAGACAGTGAAGGACAGAGAAGCCGGGCATGCTGCAGTCCATGGGGTTGCCAAGAGTCAGACATGAACAATAAAAACATTTTTGCTTAATTTGATTCTACATTAATTTTACTTGCAATATAAATATTTGCAAAGACAAAGTGAACTATTTAGAGTTGCACTGCAGATGCTTTACATGGAAAATGCATTTCCCATAAATGCTGTTTTCTATGGGGATGATTTCTCCATCAGAAACTCCAGAGTTTGTCCATTTCTTTATTTTCCTTCATCTCAATATTTCTCCTGGTCTTCTCAAGAACTGTACTGTTACCACTATACTAAGCACAATTACCTAGGCTTTTTTTTACTAGCATCATCCTGAAACCTGCAGCAAATATGAAGACATAAGCTGAAATTTAATAAAAATGAATATACCTCTAAAAACAGAATATTCCCCTTCTTTACTTCTCTAATCCTATAGGTGAATTTTGGGGGTTCTAGCCATGTTCTGTTTTGAAATTCTACCAAATTCTCCATTTAAAAAATGTCTCTTCATTTCTTTTCTAAAAAACATATCTTCAATATGCTTACTAGTAATTTGCCTTTGATGTAAAAAAAAATTATTCACTCCAACTTAGAGGATGTTATGTATTAATCAAGTTCTGCAATAATTTATCATGGACTTTGATATTTATAACTCAAGCAAAATAGTTCTAAAATTACTATGTACACATCTGTCTATCAAAAATAAAAATAGAACAAATATAAAATTATCTTAGGACAAACATAAGTGATTTGGGCAATTAACTGTCTTTTTATAGAAGTAGTGATATAAATAAGAACAATGTAATCATAAGTTATTATTAGTTGGGGAATGAATTAAAGAAATATAATGAGCTAAAAATATTTTCCCAATTTTATGAGGCTTTGAACAACTAAATAATTATAATGTTTTAAGGGATAGAATTTTTTAAATGCAAGCAATAATGTTACTTATTTAAAGATCTAATTCATGTAATCTAATTCAAGTAATATACCATAATCATAAACTATCTATACTGGCAATATGATAATGTTCTTTCCTATAATAGTCTTTAAACAATAGTTTAATCCTTGGTCATTTTATGCCAAACTCAAAATGTCTCTTCACATTTTTATTAATATAAAATGTTAACGTAGGGAAGTTTAATTAAACTCAATATTTAGATACCTTATTTCTGAATTATCTGAGTTTATTCAAAAGAACTACTGTGACAAGTAAATGAATATATTCTATCTTGTAGAGACCAATACTTTTCTTAAACACATATATTTACCTACTTGTATCATCTATATACCATTATATTAATTATATTAACAATCTGGCAATAATTTTAGGATCCTAAGACTAAACCTTTGTAGAATGTCATATTTTTCCAGTTTAAGTGCTAATAAAAAACATTTTTTTGAAGTGTGATGATCTCTGGTTCTACTCGTCAATTAAAATAACATGCTTTATTATTTTTTTTTTAAGATTTATTTATTCATTTATTTTGGGTGGGGGTCGGGTTGGGGAGGGAGGGGAGCAGGCGGGCCACTTCTATTGGTCTTTCATTTCTCTATTTTCATCCATCTTTGTTCTTTGGCTCATATGGGCCTCCTATTGCGGTGGCGTCTGTCGTTGCAGAGCTCTGGCTCTGGGTGCATGCACTCCAGAGCTCTGGCTCGGTAATTGGACACATCAGTCCAGCTGCTCCGCGGCACGTGGGATCTTCCCAGGCCAGGGCTCGAACCGGCGCCCCTTGCACTGCAAGGCGGTGTCCTTACCCACTGGACCACCAGGGGAAGCCCAACATGTTTTAAAATATCTTTAAAATACTTACAATTCATATGTGACTATATCATGAAATCCTACTCAAATTTCTCCTGGATCATGACAATATAAAATGCTAATAGGTAGATGGAAGTATTTTTGTTCATGTGTGTACACACATACATATATGAACACAAAGTCAAATTCTGTATGTTATAAACAAAAAGCCATTTATGCAATGATATATTTTGATTATTAAACTGGCTTGTCTTTTATGATAAGGAAAGTATTTGTTTCTGTTATTTTCTATATATTTCACCAAAAATAATAATCTATCTGCGGACTCAGATCTACCATATTGCCTAAATTCATGGCAGTATCAACAGTGATATTGAAGTTGGGATTTAGAAGTGTCTACTGGTGATGAAGCAGAAACCATAAGTTCTGCAGTGCACATGAATTGCTACCTACCTTCTCCTGCTTCTCAATTTTAATTTCTCCCCAGTTTCTTGCTTCTGAATCCCATTCCAACTCTACTATGGTTCAGGATCCTTACACTAAATTTTGCCAAATAGGCTGATAGCCTATCTCTCATTCTCAGTTCCTGCCATTCATTTTCCCTAGAACCATTTTTCATACATTTAGATGCAATTCCATAATATATATTAGCAGTCAATATGACACTATGAAATGCAAGCATCTACCTTTCACCTTAACGCAACTGTCAGATGTTAAACCATGATTTTTCATAGAGGGAAGCCACCCCACCTGTATAAGAGCCCTCTCTGATAATGCAGATCTCACTAGGAATCAATAAATCTTCCCTTCCTTAGGGAAAAATTAATTCCATGTGTATAATATTTTATAGAAAAAGGTTACTTTTACAAGCCCTCTATAATGGTTGAGAAATTTTTTGATTTAGAAACTAAAAATATATTCATTCTTCATGACTCTTAAAAAATATAAAATCATTTGTATTTCTAATTCATAATAGAAGAAAGCAAAGAGGATCTAAAGAGCATGTTAACAAAAGTGAAAGAGAAGAGTGAAAAGGCTGGCTTAAAACTCAGCATTCAGAAAAAAAGAAAATCATGGCATCCAGTCACATCACTGTATAGCAAATAGATGAAAAAAAGTGGAAACAGCAAAAGATTTTATTTTCTTGGGCTTCAGAATCACCGCAGACAGTAATTGTAGCCACTAAATTAAAAGACATGTGTTTCTTGAGTGAAAAGCTATAATAAATCTAGATAGTATATTAAAAAGCAGAGACATCATTTGGCTGACAAAGGTCTGTATAGTCAAAGCTATGATTTTTGCAGTAGTCATGTATGGATGTGAGAGGTTGATCACAAAGAAGGTTGGGTGTCAAAAAACTGATAATTTCAAACTGTGATGATGGAGAAGTCTCTTGAGAGTCCCTTGGACAGAAAGAAAAACAAAGCAGTCAGTCCTAAAGAAAATGAACCCTGAATGTTCATTGGAAGGACTAATGCTGAAGCTGAAGCTCCCAATATTTTTGCCTCCTGATGTGAAGAGCCAAATCACTGGAAAATTCACTTATGCCTGGAAAACTTGAGGGCAAGAGGAGAAGGGGCCAACAGAGGATGAGATGGCTGACTGGCATCACTGACTCAATGGATATGGTTTGAGCAAAATCTAGGAGATAGTGAAGAATTGTGAAGTCTTGCATGCTACAGTTCATGGGGATATAAGGAGTTGGACATGACTGGGTGACTAAAAAGCAACATCACCTCACACCAGTCAGAATGGCTATCATCAAAAAATCTACAAATTCTGGAGAGTGTGCAAAGAAAAGATAGCCCTTTTACATGGTTGGGTAGAATGTAAATTGACACAGCCACTATAGAGAACAGTACGGAGGTTCTTTAAAATACCAAAAATAGAACTATTTTTGGGTGTGCTTAGTCATTCAATTGTGTCCAACTCTTTGAAAATCAAGGATTGTAGCCTGCCAGGTTTTTCTGTCCATGTGGATTCTCCAGGCAAGAATACTAGTGCAGATTGCCATGCCCTCCTCCAGGGGATCTTTCCAATCAAGGGACTGAACCCAGGTCTCCCACATTGCAGGTGGATTTTTTACCAACTGAGCCACCAGTGAAGCCCAAAGAATATGGGAATGGGTAACCTATCCTTTTTCCAAGGGATCTTCCTGAACCAGGACTCGAACTGCAGTCTCCTTCATTGCAGGCAGATTCTTTACCAACTGAGCTACCAGGGAAGAAATACTGTATCATCTGGCAATTCCACACTCTTCATATACTCTAAGAAAACCATAATTCAAAAAGATACATGTACCTCAATCTTCACGGCAACACTGTTTATTAATACAATACACAGAACATAGGAGCATCCTAAACATTCAGCAGTAGATGAATGAACACGATGTTGTATATAAATACAATGTAATATTACTCAACCATAAAAAGACATGAAATTGGATCATATGTAGAGATGTGAGTGAACTTGGAGTCTGTAATACAGAGTGAAGTAAGTCATAAAGAGAAAAATATCACATATGAACATATACTTATGGAATCTAGAACTCTGGTACAGATTAATCTATTTGCAGGGTAGGAGAGATAGACATAGAGAACAGACATATGGACATCGAGGAGGGATAAATTGGGAAATGATATTGACTAATGCTGAAGCTGCCTTTGCCTCCGATGTGAAGAGCCAAATCACTGGAAAATTCACTTATGCCTGGAAAACTTGAGGGCAAGAGGAGAAGGGGCCAACAGAGGATGAGATGGCTGACTGGCATCACTGACTCAATGGATATGGTTTGAGCAAAATCTAGGAGATAGTGAAGAATTGTGAAGTCTTGCATGCTACAGTTCATGGGGATATAAGGAGTTGGACATGACTGGGTGACTAAAAAGCAACATCACCTCACACCAGTCAGAATGGCTATCATCAAAAAATCTACAAATTCTGGAGAGTGTGCAAAGAAAAGATAGCCCTTTTACATGGTTGGGTAGAATGTAAATTGACACAGCCACTATAGAGAACAGTACGGAGGTTCTTTAAAATACCAAAAATAGAACTATTTTTGGGTGTGCTTAGTCATTCAATTGTGTCCAACTCTTTGAAAATCAAGGATTGTAGCCTGCCAGGTTTTTCTGTCCATGTGGATTCTCCAGGCAAGAATACTAGTGCAGATTGCCATGCCCTCCTCCAGGGGATCTTTCCAATCAAGGGACTGAACCCAGGTCTCCCACATTGCAGGTGGATTTTTTACCAACTGAGCCACCAGTGAAGCCCAAAGAATATGGGAATGGGTAACCTATCCTTTTTCCAAGGGATCTTCCTGAACCAGGACTCGAACTGCAGTCTCCTTCATTGCAGGCAGATTCTTTACCAACTGAGCTACCAGGGAAGAAATACTGTATCATCTGGCAATTCCACACTCTTCATATACTCTAAGAAAACCATAATTCAAAAAGATACATGTACCTCAATCTTCACGGCAACACTGTTTATTAATACAATACACAGAACATAGGAGCATCCTAAACATTCAGCAGTAGATGAATGAACACGATGTTGTATATAAATACAATGTAATATTACTCAACCATAAAAAGACATGAAATTGGATCATATGTAGAGATGTGAGTGAACTTGGAGTCTGTAATACAGAGTGAAGTAAGTCATAAAGAGAAAAATATCACATATGAACATATACTTATGGAATCTAGAACTCTGGTACAGATTAATCTATTTGCAGGGTAGGAGAGATATAGACATAGAGAACAGACATATGGACATCGAGGAGGGATAAATTGGGAGATTGATATTGACATATATGTCCTACTATGTAAACAGATAGAGTGGGAACCTCCCCTATACCTCAGGGAGCTTGGATTGGTGCTCTGTGGTGACCTAGATGATGGGATGGTGTGGGGGTAGAATCAGAAAGAGGCCCAGGAGGGAGGATATATATGTATACATATAGATGATTCACTTCATTGTATAACAGAAACTAATATAAAGATGTAAAGCAATTTCACCAATAATAATTATGGAAAGGAAGCAAAACCATCTCATCATTTGTGGAAAACATGATATTATACATAGAAAATCCTAATGATGCTATGGAAAACTACAACATCTCATGAATGAATTTGGTAAATAAGCAGGATACAAAATTAATACAAAGAAATTTGTTGCATTTCAATATACTAGCAATGAATGATCAGAAATAAACCAAAGGAAAAAAAATCCCCATTACCATTTCCTCCAAAAGAATAAAATATCTAAGAATAATTTTACCTAAGGAAGCAAATGGCCTATGCTCTGAAATATATGACACCAATAAAATAAATCAAAGGCTGAGATGACACAATCAGATGGAAAGATATACGATTGTCTTGCATTGGAAGAATCAATAGTATCAAAATGACTATACTACCCAAAGCAACCTACAGATTCAATACAATTCCTATCGATTTACCAATGGAATTTTTCATAAACTAAAACTTTAAAAAATTCTTATGGAGGCCCAAAAGACCCTGAATAGCCAAAGCAGTCCTGAGAAAGAAAAATGGAGGTGGAGGAATAAGGTTTCCTGACTTCAGACTATACCACAAAGGTACAGTCATGAAAACAGTATGATGCTGGCACAAAAACAGACACATAGACCAGTGGAATGAACTGGAAAACAGATTAATCTAATTTACTCAACCATAAAAAGACATGAAATTGGATCATATGTAGAGATGTGAGTGAACTTGGAGTCTGTAATACAGAGTGAAGTAAGTCATAAAGAGAAAAATATCACATATGAACATATACTTATGGAATCTAGAACTCTGGTACAGATTAATCTATTTGCAGGGTAGGAGAGATATAGACATAGAGAACAGACATATGGACATCGAGGAGGGATAAATTGGGAGATTGATATTGACATATATGTCCTACTATGTAAACAGATAGAGTGGGAACCTCCCCTATACCTCAGGGAGCTTGGATTGGTGCTCTGTGGTGACCTAGATGATGGGATGGTGTGGGGGTAGAATCAGAAAGAGGCCCAGGAGGGAGGATATATATGTATACATATAGATGATTCACTTCATTGTATAACAGAAACTAATATAAAGATGTAAAGCAATTTCACCAATAATAATTATGGAAAGGAAGCAAAACCATCTCATCATTTGTGGAAAACATGATATTATACATAGAAAATCCTAATGATGCTATGGAAAACTACAACATCTCATGAATGAATTTGGTAAATAAGCAGGATACAAAATTAATACAAAGAAATTTGTTGCATTTCAATATACTAGCAATGAATGATCAGAAATAAACCAAAGGAAAAAAAATCCCCATTACCATTTCCTCCAAAAGAATAAAATATCTAAGAATAATTTTACCTAAGGAAGCAAATGGCCTATGCTCTGAAATATATGACACCAATAAAATAAATCAAAGGCTGAGATGACACAATCAGATGGAAAGATATACGATTGTCTTGCATTGGAAGAATCAATAGTATCAAAATGACTATACTACCCAAAGCAACCTACAGATTCAATACAATTCCTATCGATTTACCAATGGAATTTTTCATAAACTAAAACTTTAAAAAATTCTTATGGAGGCCCAAAAGACCCTGAATAGCCAAAGCAGTCCTGAGAAAGAAAAATGGAGGTGGAGGAATAAGGTTTCCTGACTTCAGACTATACCACAAAGGTACAGTCATGAAAACAGTATGATGCTGGCACAAAAACAGACACATAGACCAGTGGAACAGGATAGAAAGTCCAGAAATAAACCCACAGATATATTGTCAATTAATTTATGACCAAGGCGCAAAAACTATTCAATGGAGAAGAGACAGGCTCTTCCATAAGTGGTACTCGAAAACTGGACAGCTATATGCAAAGGAATCAAAGCAGAGCTTTACTTAACATCATACACAAAAATAAGCTCAAACTGAGCTAAAGACCTAAATATAAGATCGAACACCAGAACATTCTCTGAATAAATCACAATAATATATCTTTTTGATCCTTTCCCTTGTAGCTCAGCTGGTAAAGAATCTGACTGCATTTCAGGAGACCCCAGTTTGATTCCTGGGTTGGAAAGACCCCATAATGAAAGGATAGACAACCCACTCCAGTATTCTTAGGTTTCCCTAGTGACTCAGATGATAAAGACTCCATCTGCAATGTGGGGAACCTGGATTAAATCCCTGGGTTGGGAACATCCCCTGGAGAATGGAAAGATTACCCACTTCAGTATTCTTTCCTAGATAAGCCCACGACATATTTATGGGTTGCAAAGAGTCGGATACAATTGAGTGACTTTCCTCAAGTAATGGAAATGAAAACAAAAATAAACACATGGAATCTAATTAATCTCAAAACCTTTTGCATGGCAAAGCAAACCATAAACAAAATGGAAAGACAACCTTCAGAGTGGGAGAAAATATCTGCAAATAAAACAACTGATAAGAGATTAATCTGCAAAATATTGTAGCAACATGGTTAGATCAGGACTTTATTATGCTAAGTGAAACAAGTGAAACAAAGAAAGACAAATATCACATTGATTGTATGTGTTATCTAAAAAAGAAAAAAATACAGGGGCTTCCCTGGTGGTCCACTGGGTAAAGAGTCCACCTTGCAGTGCAAGGGAGCCAGTTTGATCCCTAGCCTGGAAGATCCCACATGCTGTGGAACAGCTGGACCAGTGTGTCCAATTAGAAGCCAGCGCTCTGGAGCACATGTACCCAGAGCTGGTGCTCTGCAAGAGAGGCCACTACAATGTGAGGCTCATACATGCCAAAGAAAAGAAGCCAAAATTAAAAAAAAAAATTACAAATGAACTTACTTACAAAACAAAAACAGACTCACAGACTAAAACACAAACATGGATACCAAAGGGGGAAGGTGGTGGGTAGGAATAAATTGGGAGCTTGTGATTAGCAGATACTGATTACTACATTTAAAATAGATAATCAACAAGGATTTACTATATAACTCAGGCAATTCTGCACAATATTCTGTAAGTGGGAAAATAATTTTTAAAAGAATAGATATATATACATGTATAATTGAATCACTTTGCTGTACACATGAAAGTAACACAATATTAATCAACTATAATCCAATATAAAATAAAAATTAAAAAAAAATAAATCTCTCTACTTTGTCATCTTTTAAAGTGTGCATATTTCTAAGTGATGGTCTTTTCCATACCTACAATATCTAGAAGAGCTATCAGTAAAAGAAGCACTACAGTGATCATACTGTTCAAATGAGCATTCAAATAAAACCACAAAAAAATCCAGAAAACCTAGCCTTAATGGAATATGCAATCATATGATGCTGGATTTTCTAAAGTTATTTAGAAATTATTATGGATTTGTGTTCTAAGCCTCAGTATATTTTTCCTAACTCAGTGTATTGAGTTTATCTTTTTTTTTTCCCCACTAAAACAACTGCCTTTCAGTTAATCCACAACACAAAGCACACGTCAAAGGTCGGCCCAACCTACTACAAACTGGTTGGGACAGTTAAGGAGAGATCTTTGGAATGTGAGTTTCATGCATTTGGTTTACGCCCAGCTTTCACTCGAGCAAGAGTTAACCATGAGGACTGTGGAAGCCTGCTGCCTCCTTTTCGTGCTGCATCTGTGTCTCTTTGATTCTGGAAGGACGGGGAAAGTTCTTGTATGGCCTGCGGATTTTAGTCATTGGATTAATTTAAAAGTTATTCTCAACGAACTTCACCTTCGTGGGCATGAGATAACTGTCCTGGTACCGTCACCAAATCTTCTGATTGATCACACCAAGGTTCCCTATAATGCAGAGATCCTCCAGCTTTCAGTAACTAAAGAAACTTTCTTGGAAGAGCTCAATACTGTTCTCTACGAATCAACTTTTGACATCCACAACCTCCCATGGTTGGAAAAGCAAATAAAACTGGCAAAGTTAGACAGAGAATTTTTTTTAACAGGCAAAAGAGTGTGTGACAGTGCTGTCACAAACAAGGAGTTACTCAGCAGGCTACAGGCAGCCAAGTTTGACATCTGTATTATTGACCCACTAAGCTTTTGTGGGGAGTTGGTGGCTCAACTCCTGAATATTCCTTTTATATACTCTGTTCGAGGTTTCCACGGAAATGTCATTGAAAGATTGTGTGCTGGGCTTCCTATGCCTTCTTCATATGCTCCTGGTCTCTCAACAAGACTGACAGACAAGATGACTTTTATTCAGAGGCTGGAGAACTGGTTCCTGTACACAGTGACTGGCATGATATATACATATTATGTATTTCCAGAATGGGATGAGTATTACAGCAAGATTTTAGGTAAGAAAAATGTACACATAAAAATATAAATATTTTTTCTGACTGTATGAAAACTTACAAAAGGTATTTCAGGTGAAGAAGATCCAGGCTCCTGTGGCTACAGTGTTTTCAATTTAAAAAACAGTAACACTCCATTTGTTTTGGTTTTGTGTTATATGATTGAATACTGCTAATATATCAGAGAAGGAATATCCTTTATATTTATGCATAATTTTTTGGAGTATCTGGAAAATGCAAATCTGAGAGGGTGCTTAGTTTCCATAACTTTGAACTATTCTGCTTCTCCTCTTACACAGCCTGTTTTCTTTCTGATTAATACGCTGTTCCTGAGGGTCATATTTGCATCCAATGATAGCCTGGTTAATTGGTGGTCAGGTTTGAAATGCGGTGAGTGTGAAACTAGAAAACAAATCATGTACCTTGGTTTTATCTGCTCTTGTCTTCTACTAAGGTGTAAAAACAGGAAATTTTGTTTCTAAAAGATCATTTCTAGGGATTTTTTTAAACTCACCTCCGTGTTTTCTTCTTGTTCTATTTAAAATTCAACTGGAGGTCAACTAGTGATTTTTGACCATGAGCAGTAAGCTTTTCTCTATTTTGGCAAGTCCATTTCATTTTGGGCATAAACTGTCCTGGTACCGTCACCAAATCTTCTGATTGATCACACCAAGGTTCCCTATAATGCAGTCCTAGTTTAGTAACAAAAACTTTCTTGGAAGAGCTCAATACTGTTCTCTACGAATCAACTTTTGACATCCACAACCTCCCATGGTTGGAAAAGCAAATAAAACTGGCAAAGTTAGACAGAGAATTTTTTTTAACAGGCAAAAGAGTGTGTGACAGTGCTGTCACAAACAAGGAGTTACTCAGCAGGCTACAGGCAGCCAAGTTTGACATCTGTATTATTGACCCACTAAGCTTTTGTGGGGAGTTGGTGGCTCAACTCCTGAATATTCCTTTTATATACTCTGTTCGAGGTTTCCACGGAAATGTCATTGAAAGATTGTGTGCTGGGCTTCCTATGCCTTCTTCATATGCTCCTGGTCTCTCAACAAGACTGACAGACAAGATGACTTTTATTCAGAGGCTGGAGAACTGGTTCCTGTACACAGTGACTGGCATGATATATACATATTATGTATTTCCAGAATGGGATGAGTATTACAGCAAGATTTTAGGTAAGAAAAATGTACACATAAAAATATAAATATTTTTTCTGACTGTATGAAAACTTACAAAAGGTATTTCAGGTGAAGAAGATCCAGGCTCCTGTGGCTACAGTGTTTTCAATTTAAAAAACAGTAACACTCCATTTGTTTTGGTTTTGTGTTATATGATTGAATACTGCTAATATATCAGAGAAGGAATATCCTTTATATTTATGCATAATTTTTTGGAGTATCTGGAAAATGCAAATCTGAGAGGGTGCTTAGTTTCCATAACTTTGAACTATTCTGCTTCTCCTCTTACACAGCCTGTTTTCTTTCTGATTAATACGCTGTTCCTGAGGGTCATATTTGCATCCAATGATAGCCTGGTTAATTGGTGGTCAGGTTTGAAATGCGGTGAGTGTGAAACTAGAAAACAAATCATGTACCTTGGTTTTATCTGCTCTTGTCTTCTACTAAGGTGTAAAAACAGGAAATTTTGTTTCTAAAAGATCATTTCTAGGGATTTTTTTAAACTCACCTCCGTGTTTTCTTCTTGTTCTATTTAAAATTCAACTGGAGGTCAACTAGTGATTTTTGACCATGAGCAGTAAGCTTTTCTCTATTTTGGCAAGTCCATTTAGCCCTTCATTTTTCCTTGTGAATGACATATTTTATTATATTTATGGGATTATATGATTATGCTATGGAAATTTTACATAAGAGGTAAATGAGTTTTAAGAAAGCAGTACCTTCCTTATATTATTTAGTTAGATTTTTTTGAGGTAGTATTAATATGTAACATTGTATTAGTTTCCAATGGTGACAGAAAATTAATCAATAGTCAACCTAATAGAGAAAGGGAAATTTTTATTTGAGCCAATCTGAGGATCATAACCCTGGAGAAAGTCTATCAGGAAGCTCTGAGAAATGTTCTGCCCATTAGAAGTTAAAGCATTGTCATAAAAGTTTTTGAGGGAAAGGGTTATACATGAAAGAGTGAAACATCAAAGCAAGATACCGCCATTTTTTCTGGTTCTATAAAATGAATAGTGAGTCATTGTGGCTTCTTAAGGGATTAATGAAGGAATGTTATTTCCTAAGGAGTTACCTTGCCGGTTCCAGGAGGAAATTGCTTTCATTTTTTGTAGAGTAAACTTCTGTGTCTTCTAAGGGGATCTAGTTAACGTATAATGCAGAAGCATACTGCAATCTAAAACAGGGAGGGCCGGGTAGGGCTCTACTGGCAGAGAAATTTTTATGCAGTTTTCTTATCCTGCCTTAAAATAATTTTCTATCATCACAGGTATACAACATAATGATTAGGTATTTGTAGATATTGTGTATTAATCTCAATAACTCCAGATAATATCCATCACTACACATAGTTACAAACGACTTTTAACTGAGAACTCTTAAGACCTACTTCCTTAGTACCTTTCAACTATACAATACAGTATTATTAACTATAGTCACCATGCTGTAAATTACACCCCTTGAATTACTTACTTTAGAACTGGAGGTTTGTACTATTTGACCACTTTCACCTATCCCTTGTGACCATGCTCCAACCCTAGCATTTGGCAACCACCAATCTTTTCTATATCTGTAGTTTGTTTTAGTTTTTGTTTTGCTTTCTTTTTAGAGTCCACATATAAGTGATATATTTCTCTGTCTTACTTCACTTAATACCCTCAAGGTCCCTCCATGTTGAGTTTAATGGCAAGTTTTCCTCGTTTCTCATAACTTAAAATAATATTCTACTCTATCTGTAACTATATTTTTCTTATCCATTCATCTATTTATAAACACTTTGGTTGTATCCATGTTTTTGGCTATCATAAATAATGATGCAATGAGCATAAAAGCACAGTAATCTTTTATATATAGCAGTGTGTGTGTGTGTGTGTGTGTGTGTGTGTGTGTGTGTGTGTGCATAATGCCCAGATTGGAATTGTTGGATCATATGGCAGCTTTATTTTTAAAATTTGAGGAACGTCCATACTATTTTCCATGTTGCCTATACTGATTTACATTCACACTAACAGCATAAAGTCATCTCTTTTCACTCGATCCTCTCCAGCATTTGCTGTCTCTTATCATTTTAACGATAGCTATCAGAACAGCTATGAAAAATTACTTCATTCTGGCTTTGCTTTGAATTTTGTTGGTGACTAGTAATGTTGAACACCATCTCATGTTCTTGCTGATTCTTTGAATAATTTCCTTGAAAAAATATTTACTCAGATTATCAGCTAATTTTTCATTCAGTTGTTTTTGTGCTATTGAATTATGTCAGTATCCTCTATATTTTAGGTGGTAACACCTACACAGATATATGGTTTGCAAATATTTTCTCTGTTTTCATAGTCCATCTTCTTATTCTGTTGATCATTTCTTTTTCATATAGTGTGCAAAAGCTTCTAGTTGAAGGTTTTTTACATTTAAGTTTGGTAATTAAGTTTTATGTGTCATAGTTTAAATTCACCACCATGATGATTGTCAAGAATTGTTTTCCATTTGTTTTCACTTTTTGGTTTTAGTTCTTTATCTTTAAGTCATTAATCCATTTTAATATAATTTTGTAGTGGAGTAAGATCAGGGTCTAGTTTCATTCTTTTGTATGTGAATATCCATTCATTTCCTGTAAGAATTTAAAAGTCTATCTTCCTTAATTGAATACTTTTGGTTCTTTGTGAACTATTAGTTGACTATATATGCATGAGTTTATTTCTCTGTCTTACTTCACTTAATACCCTCAAGGTCCCTCCATGTTGAGTTTAATGGCAAGTTTTCCTCGTTTCTCATAACTTAAAATAATATTCTACTCTATCTGTAACTATATTTTTCTTATCCATTCATCTATTTATAAACACTTTGGTTGTATCCATGTTTTGGCTATCATAAATAATGATGCAATGAGCATAAAAGCACAGTAATCTTTTATATATAGCAGTGTGTGTGTGTGTGTGTGTGTGTGTGTGTGTGTGTGTGCATAATGCCCAGATTGGAATTGTTGGATCATATGGCAGCTTTATTTTTAAAATTTGAGGAACGTCCATACTATTTTCCATGTTGCCTATACTGATTTACATTCACACTAACAGCATAAAGTCATCTCTTTTCACTCGATCCTCTCCAGCATTTGCTGTCTCTTATCATTTTAACGATAGCTATCAGAACAGCTATGAAAAATTACTTCATTCTGGCTTTGCTTTGAATTTTGTTGGTGACTAGTAATGTTGAACACCATCTCATGTTCTTGCTGATTCTTTGAATAATTTCCTTGAAAAAATATTTACTCAGATTATCAGCTAATTTTTCATTCAGTTTTTTTTGTGCTATTGAATTATGTCAGTATCCTCTATATTTTAGGTGGTAACACCTACACAGATATATGGTTTGCAAATATTTTCTCTGTTTTCATAGTCCATCTTCTTATTCTGTTGATCATTTCTTTTTCATATAGTGTGCAAAAGCTTCTAGTTGAAGGTTTTTTACATTTAAGTTTGGTAATTAAGTTTTATGTGTCATAGTTTAAATTCACCACCATGATGATTGTCAAGAATTGTTTTCCATTTGTTTTCACTTTTTGGTTTTAGTTCTTTATCTTTAAGTCATTAATCCATTTTAATATAATTTTGTAGTGGAGTAAGATCAGGGTCTAGTTTCATTCTTTTGTATGTGAATATCCATTCATTTCCTGTAAGAATTTAAAAGTCTATCTTCCTTAATTGAATACTTTTGGTTCTTTGTGAACTATTAGTTGACTATATATGCATGAGTTTATTTTGGGATTCTTTCATCTGTCCCAGTGCATCATGTGATTGTTTTTAAGTCTTATTGTTTTGATTACTACAGCTTTATAATATTACTTAAATCATAGTGTGTGATGCCTCCAGATTTGTTTTTCTTTCTCAGGACTGATTTTTCTTTTGGGAGTTTTTTATTTTCATATAATTTTTTTTCCTTTTTGGCCACTTCTAATGATATTTCATTCATTCATCTTTGTTCTTTGGCCTCTGTGGGCCTCCCATCGCGGTGGCCTCTGTTGTCTCAGAGCACCAGCTCTGGGCGCATGTGCTCCAGAGCTCTGGCTCGGTATTTGGACACATTGATCCAGGCGCTCCGTGGCATGTGGGATCTTCGCAGGCCAGGGATCGAATCAGCACCCCTCGCACTGCAAGGCTGTGTGTCCTTACCTACTGGACCACTAGGGAAGCCCTCATTTTCATATAATTTTTGTAAATATTTTCCTTGTTACTAATTTTAACAGATGGATCTCTAATACCCTATCATTTCTAAAAATTATATTTATCCCTAAAAACTTAAAAATTTTTATAGTCGTGATCTCGTTTTATTTAGTCACTTCCCTTTGCCTGTTTTTGAAATTTTCCTCTGTGAAATTATTCAACAACTTACAAACAATATGAATGCTTCTAATGAGCTATGCTGCACAGCAATATATGCTCAAAAAAGGAAAAGATCTAATCAAGGTCGACATGTTGCACTGAAACTTTTTCTGGGCATTTTGTGACAGAAACAGGTGCTTATATCTCTAGACCTGACCCTTAAAGAATGTGGGCAGAAACTGCACACTCACATATTCCATGTTCAGAGTTCAAACTACAAAAGCAATACAGAGACAGGATAACTTAAAATCTCATCCAAGAGACATTTTATGTACCATACACTAAGCACTGATTGATCTACAGCTGGATTAAAGTTTTCATTTACTTTTAGTTCCAGCAGTCTGACACTCAGTTTAGGAACATCATTTCAACTAAAGCATTAGTGATAGGGTATGACTCTGGCCTTGATTCTTCCATAGCTTTTAGCAAATTAGAATATTCTTTTGCAGAATATTCCAATAATCTGAGAAAAAAGAATAAAAACTTGGTAGAAGAAGAAAAATTTACTTTGGTTCTCATGGATGTTAAAATGCTATAACATATGGATGCAATTTGACTGTTCAGAATTTAAGATCTTCATTATATAATGTTATTTCAAGTATGTCAGTATGTTTTTCAAATTTTAAAAATGTAATCACAATTTATAAAATTATTCACTAAAAAATGTCATAGATATGTTCAAATAATTGACGTAGAAACCAGTACACCATTCATTTCAAAAATTGAGAAACTATAACACTTTTGGAGAATAAATGAATATTAAGGTAAGAGTACTGGGTTAGGCACAAAAATGGTAAAAGGCCATAAAATCATAATTTTGGATATAATATTTTCTATAAGACAGAAACATATAAGTTAACACTTAGCTTCAACATATTTTAACTCAAAAATCCAGAGTAAATCAAAGATAAATGACAACCCTCATTTTCATATAATTTTTGTAAATATTTTCCTTGTTACTAATTTTAACAGATGGATCTCTAATACCCTATCATTTCTAAAAATTATATTTATCCCTAAAAACTTAAAAATTTTTATAGTCGTGATCTCGTTTTATTTAGTCACTTCCCTTTGCCTGTTTTTGAAATTTTCCTCTGTGAAATTATTCAACAACTTACAAACAATATGAATGCTTCTAATGAGCTATGCTGCACAGCAATATATGCTCAAAAAAGGAAAAGATCTAATCAAGGTCGACATGTTGCACTGAAACTTTTTCTGGGCATTTTGTGACAGAAACAGGTGCTTATATCTCTAGACCTGACCCTTAAAGAATGTGGGCAGAAACTGCACACTCACATATTCCATGTTCAGAGTTCAAACTACAAAAGCAATACAGAGACAGGATAACTTAAAATCTCATCCAAGAGACATTTTATGTACCATACACTAAGCACTGATTGATCTACAGCTGGATTAAAGTTTTCATTTACTTTTAGTTCCAGCAGTCTGACACTCAGTTTAGGAACATCATTTCAACTAAAGCATTAGTGATAGGGTATGACTCTGGCCTTGATTCTTCCATAGCTTTTAGCAAATTAGAATATTCTTTTGCAGAATATTCCAATAATCTGAGAAAAAAGAATAAAAACTTGGTAGAAGAAGAAAAATTTACTTTGGTTCTCATGGATGTTAAAATGCTATAACATATGGATGCAATTTGACTGTTCAGAATTTAAGATCTTCATTATATAATGTTATTTCAAGTATGTCAGTATGTTTTTCAAATTTTAAAAATGTAATCACAATTTATAAAATTATTCACTAAAAAATGTCATAGATATGTTCAAATAATTGACGTAGAAACCAGTACACCATTCATTTCAAAAATTGAGAAACTATAACACTTTTGGAGAATAAATGAATATTAAGGTAAGAGTACTGGGTTAGGCACAAAAATGGTAAAAGGCCATAAAATCATAATTTTGGATATAATATTTTCTATAAGACAGAAACATATAAGTTAACACTTAGCTTCAACATATTTTAACTCAAAAATCCAGAGTAAATCAAAGATAAATGACAAAGTAAAATGTATGTATGTTTTTCTAAAGATATGTGCTTGGTATGAAACTAGATCTTGTCATTACCAGAATCAAACCCCTGATTTACTGAATTTTGCCTTGATCTCTTATGTAGATGACTTCCCAGGTAGCGTTAGTGGTAAAGAATCTGCCTGCCAATGCAGGAGACATAAGAGACTCGGGTTTGATCTCTGGGTTGGGAAGATGCCCTGGAAAAGGAAATGGAAACTCACTCCAGTATTCTTGCCTGGAGAATTCCTAAGGACAGAGGAGCCTGGAGGTATTCTGCCCATAGGATCGCAAAGAGTCAGACACGACTGCAGCAACTGAGCACACTTATGCAGATAGATCTTCCTAGGAGTTTAAAATTCCTTATACTTTCTAATCAAAACCTTAGCACACTTGGAACATCAAGGATAATATTCAAAAACCTATGTGGTGAGAAACCAGATAAATATAGGTTCCTCCTACTGGTGACACTGAGCACAGATTTCAAAAGGACACCAAACTCTGGGTAACATTCCTTATACTACAGTAGCTATATAGAATTCATTCAAGCTAAGGAAGATGATTCAATTCAGAGTCGCCAATTTGAGTTCTTCGTCTATAAATATTCATTTGATTTATACTTCAGTTTAAAGGAGCCCTTTTGTACTGTTTGTAAACTAAATATGTCAAAATATGCAAATATTTCAGCATCAGATTACCACGTAGTGCAATATCCTCACCAAAGAGGATAAAATTTGTAAAATAGGAGACTTCATTTACTATAGCAAAGGAGATAATCGCTTTAAGAATTGTGTTGAAAATAATTAGGGTGTAGTTAGTTGTGACAGCACACTTGAAAACAGTAGAAAAGAGGTGGCTACAACAGAAGTTGTTTTTCAAAGTAATCAGAGGCTTTTGAGCAATAAGGATGGAATTGGAATTCCAGAAAAAGAGATACAACTCTACCACAGTAGGTTGAGGGTCACTGCCTGAGTTTTTGTACTTACTATAAAAACTGAAATGAAGTGAAATTCGCTCAATTGTGTCCGACTCTTTGCGACCCCATGGACTATAACCCATGAGGTTCCTCTGTCTTTGGAATTCTCTGCGCAAGAATACTGGAATAGGTTGTCGTTTCCTTCCCTAGGGGATCTTCCAGACCCAAGGATCAAACCTGTATCTCCTGTGGCTCCTCCATAGCAGGCAGTAAAGATATTCTTGGTAACTGTTCATTACCAGAATCAAACCCCTGATTTACTGAATTTTGCCTTGATCTCTTATGTAGATGACTTCCCAGGTAGCGTTAGTGGTAAAGAATCTGCCTGCCAATGCAGGAGACATAAGAGACTCGGGTTTGATCTCTGGGTTGGGAAGATGCCCTGGAAAAGGAAATGGAAACTCACTCCAGTATTCTTGCCTGGAGAATTCCTAAGGACAGAGGAGCCTGGAGGTATTCTGCCCATAGGATCGCAAAGAGTCAGACACGACTGCAGCAACTGAGCACACTTATGCAGATAGATCTTCCTAGGAGTTTAAAATTCCTTATACTTTCTAATCAAAACCTTAGCACACTTGGAACATCAAGGATAATATTCAAAAACCTATGTGGTGAGAAACCAGATAAATATAGGTTCCTCCTACTGGTGACACTGAGCACAGATTTCAAAAGGACACCAAACTCTGGGTAACATTCCTTATACTACAGTAGCTATATAGAATTCATTCAAGCTAAGGAAGATGATTCAATTCAGAGTCGCCAATTTGAGTTCTTCGTCTATAAATATTCATTTGATTTATACTTCAGTTTAAAGGAGCCCTTTTGTACTGTTTGTAAACTAAATATGTCAAAATATGCAAATATTTCAGCATCAGATTACCACGTAGTGCAATATCCTCACCAAAGAGGATAAAATTTGTAAAATAGGAGACTTCATTTACTATAGCAAAGGAGATAATCGCTTTAAGAATTGTGTTGAAAATAATTAGGGTGTAGTTAGTTGTGACAGCACACTTGAAAACAGTAGAAAAGAGGTGGCTACAACAGAAGTTGTTTTTCAAAGTAATCAGAGGCTTTTGAGCAATAAGGATGGAATTGGAATTCCAGAAAAAGAGATACAACTCTACCACAGTAGGTTGAGGGTCACTGCCTGAGTTTTTGTACTTACTATAAAAACTGAAATGAAGTGAAATTCGCTCAATTGTGTCCGACTCTTTGCGACCCCATGGACTATAACCCATGAGGTTCCTCTGTCTTTGGAATTCTCTGCGCAAGAATACTGGAATAGGTTGTCGTTTCCTTCCCTAGGGGATCTTCCAGACCCAAGGATCAAACCTGTATCTCCTGTGGCTCCTCCATAGCAGGCAGATACTTTACGCTCTGACCCTCTGAGAAGGGAGTGGGCTCAGGCTTAGCTCAAGCTGAAACACTCCATTAAGAGAAAGGAAGTAACAGGCTTTTGGCTGTGCTCCATACTTACGTCTGCATTTACCTATTGATAAACTGACTACTGTGTACTCTTCAGGGGAAAGGGCCAATTGACTTAACCTGCATTATACAGGCCCAATAAAGGTCTCTAAGAATTTTTCTTAGAAAATTAGGTGGAGAAATAACTTCCATTTAATATATCAGATTGCTTTCCCACTGTTATCCTTCATTTTTATTCAGGAAGGCCTACCACACTGTGTGAGACTATGGGGAAAGCTGATATGTGGTTGTTTCGAAGTAACTGGGATTTGGAATTTCCTCAGCCTTACTTACCTAACATTGAATATGTTGGAGGACTGCACTGCAAGCCTGCAAAGCCCCTGCCTAAGGTAAATTAACTATGCTTATTATTTCTCTATTTGAGTATTTATATCTTAAAATAATTTCTAGTTTATTATTAGTAAAGACCTACAAACTGAGAATACAGACATACAATTTAATGGTTAATACTTTCTTAGATTATACACTACAGTAAGTCAGTAGCCTTTACTTTGTATTATGTATTATCTAATTCTCAATATTTTCTTTTTCAAAGTCTACTCACAAGTCATGGAAATGTATTTTTATATAAATTTTAAACTATTTCCTATTACCGTAAGAATACTATACTATAACTGAGCATAAACCCAAAGATAACATCATATATTAAGTCAAATCACCTACAAACATCGTGCAATGGCTAATTTAAGTGTAAAGTGGCCTGGGCCAGATACCTGGATATTTATACAAATATTATTCTAGAGGTTACTGAGAGGCTGTTTTGGATGATATTAACTTTTAAGTATGTGCATCTTAAATAAATAATTCTCCATTATGCAGGTAAGCCTCATCAAATTAGTTGAAGATCTGAATAGAAAAAAAGACTAATTCTGCCAGTAGGAAGCCTTTAGACTTGAACTAAGTCGCTCTTCTCTAAGTTTCCAGCCTGATGGCCTGTTCTGCAGATTGAACTTGTCAGCCTCCATAACCATGTGAGCTAATCCCTTAATATAAAACTCTTCCCTGTCTTTCCATTTCAAGTCTCACATTTTTATCTTTTGTTTCCCTGAAACACTCCATTAAGAGAAAGGAAGTAACAGGCTTTTGGCTGTGCTCCATACTTACGTCTGCATTTACCTATTGATAAACTGACTACTGTGTACTCTTCAGGGGAAAGGGCCAATTGACTTAACCTGCATTATACAGGCCCAATAAAGGTCTCTAAGAATTTTTCTTAGAAAATTAGGTGGAGAAATAACTTCCATTTAATATATCAGATTGCTTTCCCACTGTTATCCTTCATTTTTATTCAGGAAGGCCTACCACACTGTGTGAGACTATGGGGAAAGCTGATATGTGGTTGTTTCGAAGTAACTGGGATTTGGAATTTCCTCAGCCTTACTTACCTAACATTGAATATGTTGGAGGACTGCACTGCAAGCCTGCAAAGCCCCTGCCTAAGGTAAATTAACTATGCTTATTATTTCTCTATTTGAGTATTTATATCTTAAAATAATTTCTAGTTTATTATTAGTAAAGACCTACAAACTGAGAATACAGACATACAATTTAATGGTTAATACTTTCTTAGATTATACACTACAGTAAGTCAGTAGCCTTTACTTTGTATTATGTATTATCTAATTCTCAATATTTTCTTTTTCAAAGTCTACTCACAAGTCATGGAAATGTATTTTATATAAATTTTAAACTATTTCCTATTACCGTAAGAATACTATACTATAACTGAGCATAAACCCAAAGATAACATCATATATTAAGTCAAATCACCTACAAACATCGTGCAATGGCTAATTTAAGTGTAAAGTGGCCTGGGCCAGATACCTGGATATTTATACAAATATTATTCTAGAGGTTACTGAGAGGCTGTTTTGGATGATATTAACTTTTAAGTATGTGCATCTTAAATAAATAATTCTCCATTATGCAGGTAAGCCTCATCAAATTAGTTGAAGATCTGAATAGAAAAAAAGACTAATTCTGCCAGTAGGAAGCCTTTAGACTTGAACTAAGTCGCTCTTCTCTAAGTTTCCAGCCTGATGGCCTGTTCTGCAGATTGAACTTGTCAGCCTCCATAACCATGTGAGCTAATCCCTTAATATAAAACTCTTCCCTGTCTTTCCATTTCAAGTCTCACACATTTTTTATCTTGTCTTATTTCATTGACTTAGTTTTGCTAGTATTTAACACAGGACGAAAAGATTTGTTTTTATTTCAGTATGATTCAATATGCTGTTTTTACTTTTAATTCAAAGTTATGTATTTCTATCATATTCTGGTAATCCTCAGAGCATGTTTTATAGATATTTCTGCATTATTTGTCTGCTTAGGAGCTACATGGCGACCTCATTCCTAATTGTGTTTGTAGAAGCTTATATAAAGAACAAATATAACCAAAATAAAAGAAAATTGAAATTTAGAAAACAGAGAAAACTATATATACCAAAATTGTGTCATTGTACTCACTATGATTCACCAGAAAAATAAAAGAGAATTTTATTAGCATCTAAGGCTAAATACAAAGTGCAGAACCAGAACTATTTAACTTAACGCTAGAAATCTGGCTCTACCAAATACTAGTGTCTCATAGCATAGTGTCCATCGCTTAATCGTGTCTGACCTTTTGCAACCCCATGGGCGCAATTCCCCAGGCTCCTCAGTCCATGGGATTTTCCAGGCAAGAATACTGGAATGGGTTGCCATTTCCTTCTTAAGGTGATCTTCTGGATCCAAGGATTGAACCTGGTCTCCCATACTGCAGGCAGACTCTTGACCATCTGAGCAACCAGACTTTGACAAATTACTTAACCTTACTGAGACAGCTTTCCCATCTGTAAATGTACACATGTATTAAGTCAAATCACCTACAAACAGCGTGCAATGGCTAATATAAGTGTAAAGTGGCCGGGGCCAGATACCTGGATATTTATACAAATATTATTCTAGAGGTTACTGAGAGGCTGTTTTGGATGATATTAACTTTTAAGTATGTGCATCTTAAATAAATAATTCTCCATTATGCAGGTAAGCCTCATCAAATTAGTTGAAGATCTGAATAGAAAAAAAGACTAATTCTGCCAGTAGGAAGCCTTTAGACTTGAACTAAGTCGCTCTTCTCTAAGTTTCCAGCCTGATGGCCTGTTCTGCAGATTGAACTTGTCAGCCTCCATAACCATGTGAGCTAATCCCTTAATATAAAACTCTTCCCTGTCTTTCCATTTCAAGTCTCACACATTTTTTATCTTGTCTTATTTCATTGACTTAGTTTTGCTAGTATTTAACACAGGACGAAAAGATTTGTTTTTATTTCAGTATGATTCAATATGCTGTTTTTACTTTTAATTCAAAGTTATGTATTTCTATCATATTCTGGTAATCCTCAGAGCATGTTTTATAGATATTTCTGCATTATTTGTCTGCTTAGGAGCTACATGGCGACCTCATTCCTAATTGTGTTTGTAGAAGCTTATATAAAGAACAAATATAACCAAAATAAAAGAAAATTGAAATTTAGAAAACAGAGAAAACTATATATACCAAAATTGTGTCATTGTACTCACTATGATTCACCAGAAAAATAAAAGAGAATTTTATTAGCATCTAAGGCTAAATACAAAGTGCAGAACCAGAACTATTTAACTTAACGCTAGAAATCTGGCTCTACCAAATACTAGTGTCTCATAGCATAGTGTCCATCGCTTAATCGTGTCTGACCTTTTGCAACCCCATGGGCCGCAATTCCCCAGGCTCCTCAGTCCATGGGATTTTCCAGGCAAGAATACTGGAATGGGTTGCCATTTCCTTCTTAAGGTGATCTTCTGGATCCAAGGATTGAACCTGGTCTCCCATACTGCAGGCAGACTCTTGACCATCTGAGCAACCAGACTTTGACAAATTACTTAACCTTACTGAGACAGCTTTCCCATCTGTAAATGTACACATGTCTCATAAAGTTAACATATATCTAAGTTAAATGATATATATAAAGAGCTCAGCAAATGGCAGAAGATAACAGGTAGTCAATAATTTGTAAACACAAACACACATGCACACATACACACATACCTCAAATATTCTTTACTAAAGGAACTTTTAGTAAAAATCATTTTTAATTTGTCTAATAACATATGACTTCAGGTCATATATTATACACTGAAAAGGTTAACATATAAAAGTACAGAATTATTTTGATAATTCAAACACATGCTGGTTTCTTCACAGGAGTTTGAAGAGTTTGTTCAGAGTTCTGGAAAAGATGGAGTCGTGGTGTTTACGCTGGGGTCAATGATCAAAAACTTCTCAGAAGAGATTTCTAATGAGATTGCATCTGCTCTTGCCCAGATTCCACAGAAGGTCAGATAATCTTATTTTTTTGAGGGACAGATATTTTAAAATCCATGACGATCTCTTAAAGTGTGGAAAGGCTATTGTTATTGTTAGTGTCAATTTAACTCTAAAAAAAAAGTATAAGTGTTAAAAGGGGATATTTGATTGCTACCTTGCTTCAAACCTGCCATTACTAACAGGAAAATATATTGCAGTGTTTTCTTCATATAATGAGCTAAAACATACCAATTTGCGTCTGTAAAATGATTAGTCAGCTTTGTGCCTAGGTTCTAAGGTATCTATGTAATCTAATAGTTTTTTGCTGTCTTGTTCTTTTTCTAAATATGAAACATATAAACAAATTGAAACATATAAACACGACAGAGAATAAAGGAAAAGATGTTCAAAATAATAGGCTTGATTCACAAAATGTCTTGGGACTATATTTCCTTATAATTAATGATTTTTAACATGGTCCTAGTTGAAGCCGGAATTAAGAGCTTGGAGTCTAAAAATAATTCAGAAAAAGGCATGCTCCTAAAGGTTCATACCAACATTATTTATAGTAGCCAGGATATGAAAACAACCTAAATGACCATCAACAGAGGAACTGGTAAAGAAAATGTGGTACAAACAAGCCATGGAATACTCATTCATAAAAAGAACAAAATAAATGTGAATAACATGCTGAATGAAGTAAATCAGACACAGAAAGACAAATAGCATATGATATCACTTTTATGTGGAATCTACAGAAGGAGTACAAATGAACTTATTTGCAAAAGAGAAATAGCATTACAGATATAGAAAACAAGCTTATAATTACTGAAGGAAAGGCAGGAGATAAACTGGGAGATCAGGATTGACATGTACATAATATTTTATATAAAGTAAATAATAAAGTAAATAATAATAGTCTACTATATAGCAAAGGGAACTCTACTCAGTACTCTGTAATAAATTATATAGGAAAAGAATCTAATAAAGAGTGAATATATTTACACATATAACTGAATCACTTTGCTACACACATGGAACACAACACTTTAAAAACGAGACTCTCAGGCTTCCCTGGTGGTTCAGTAGATAAAGAGTCCACCTAGTAGTGCAAAGCGCACTGATCCCTGGCCTGGAAAGATCCCACTTGCCGCAGAGCAGCAGGACTGGTATGTCCAATTATGAGCCAGCGCTCTCAAGCGCATGTGCCAGGAGCCTGTGCTCTGCAGCAAGAGAGGCCACTGAAATGGGAAGCCCACACGGGCCAAAGAATAAAGATGGATGAAAATAAACAAATAAATAAATAACCAATAAAAGAGGCCTTGCTTCAAACCTGCCATTACTAACAGGAAAATATATTGCAGTGTTTTCTTCATATAATGAGCTAAAACATACCAATTTGCGTCTGTAAAATGATTAGTCAGCTTTGTGCCTAGGTTCTAAGGTATCTATGTAATCTAATAGTTTTTTGCTGTCTTGTTCTTTTTCTAAATATGAAACATATAAACAAATTGAAACATATAAACACGACAGAGAATAAAGGAAAAGATGTTCAAAATAATAGGCTTGATTCACAAAATGTCTTGGGACTATATTTCCTTATAATTAATGATTTTTAACATGGTCCTAGTTGAAGCCGGAATTAAGAGCTTGGAGTCTAAAAATAATTCAGAAAAAGGCATGCTCCTAAAGGTTCATACCAACATTATTTATAGTAGCCAGGATATGAAAACAACCTAAATGACCATCAACAGAGGAACTGGTAAAGAAAATGTGGTACAAACAAGCCATGGAATACTCATTCATAAAAAGAACAAAATAAATGTGAATAACATGCTGAATGAAGTAAATCAGACACAGAAAGACAAATAGCATATGATATCACTTTTATGTGGAATCTACAGAAGGAGTACAAATGAACTTATTTGCAAAAGAGAAATAGCATTACAGATATAGAAAACAAGCTTATAATTACTGAAGGAAAGGCAGGAGATAAACTGGGAGATCAGGATTGACATGTACATAATATTTTATATAAAGTAAATAATAAAGTAAATAATAATAGTCTACTATATAGCAAAGGGAACTCTACTCAGTACTCTGTAATAAATTATATAGGAAAAGAATCTAATAAAGAGTGAATATATTTACACATATAACTGAATCACTTTGCTACACACATGGAACACAACACTTTAAAAACGAGACTCTCAGGCTTCCCTGGTGGTTCAGTAGATAAAGAGTCCACCTAGTAGTGCAAAGCGCACTGATCCCTGGCCTGGAAAGATCCCACTTGCCGCAGAGCAGCAGGACTGGTATGTCCAATTATGAGCCAGCGCTCTCAAGCGCATGTGCCAGGAGCCTGTGCTCTGCAGCAAGAGAGGCCACTGAAATGGGAAGCCCACACGGGCCAAAGAATAAAGATGGATGAAAATAAACAAATAAATAAATAACCAATAAAAGAGGCCAAAATTAAAAACAAAAACAAAAACAACAAGAATCTCTCTCCACCTAAACAAAGTTGTACTATCTGTTTTTAGTAACCATATTGGAGTACTGAATCCTATCTCAGCAATTGCAACTTGCAGGGGAAAGACAGATTGGTAAATTGTAGTTAATTTGAGCATTTCAGTCCTTTAGCATAGGAGCAGCTTCAAAACCTCCATTACCCAACCTGATGGCAGCCAGCTTGCCAGTGTTCCTGGTGTAATTTTGTGGAACCATGATGGGCAATAAAAACTTATTCAGGGCTCCCCTGGTGGTCCAGTGGGTAAGGACACCACCTTGCAGTGCAAGGGGCGCCGGTTCGATCCCTGGTCTGGGAAGATCCCACGTGCCGCGGAGCGGCTCGGCCGATGTGTCTAATTGCCGAGCTGGAGCTCTGGAGCGCTTGCGCCCAGAGCCGGTGCTCTGCGACAACAGAGGCCACCGCGATGGGAGGCCCACACGGGCCAAAGAATAAAGATGGATGAAAATAAACAAATAAATAAATAACCAATAAAAGAGGCCAAAATTAAAAACAAAAACAACAAGAATCTCTCTCCACCTAAACAAAGTTGTACTATCTGTTTTTAGTAACCATATTGGAGTACTGAATCCTATCTCAGCAATTGCAACTTGCAGGGGAAAGACAGATTGGTAAATTGTAGTTAATTTGAGCATTTCAGTCCTTTAGCATAGGAGCAGCTTCAAAACCTCCATTACCCAACCTGATGGCAGCCAGCTTGCCAGTGTTCCTGGTGTAATTTTGTGGAACCATGATGGGCAATAAAAACTTATTCAGGGCTCCCCTGGTGGTCCAGTGGGTAAGGACACCACCTTGCAGTGCAAGGGGCGCCGGTTCGATCCCTGGTCTGGGAAGATCCCACGTGCCGCGGAGCGGCTCGGCCGATGTGTCTAATTGCCGAGCTGGAGCTCTGGAGCGCTTGCGCCCAGAGCCGGTGCTCTGCGACAACAGAGGCCACTGCAATGCGAGGCCCACGCGAGTCAAAGAACAAAGATGGATGAAAACAGATAAATGAAAGACCAATGGAAGTGGCCCGCCCGCCCTCCTCCCTCCCCACCCCATCCCCCCCAGAATAAGTAAATAAATAAATATTTTTTAAAAAGTCTATAAACTAAAAAAAAAAAAAAAAAAAAAAGACTTATTCACCATATATTAGGGTTCTTTACTCTACAGCTGATTAATGCCCTTAATCACTGAGTTGTAGTCCCACCTATTAGCCACAATTATTTCAAACCCAATTATCAAAAGCTTATGTTTAACCTTTATGATAACATAAATTTAGAATAAACATAAATCTAGAGATGAATATGAGAGGGATATTTGGAGATATTTGACACACTTCAGAAGATTCAATTATACAGATCCACTTATTAGATACTATCTTTCAAATGGTGAAGCTTTCTGAATGTAGAGACTAAGTTTGTTAGCACTTAGAGCATAATGGTTATTTCAGTTATTGAGTTCATACATTGAGAGGAGCTATTGTGATCCATGAAAAATCAGAACTAGTCAATTTTTTTAAAAATGTGACAAATGGCAGCATTCACACTCAAAAACCTTTGACTTTCTTTTGACTGATTAAAGAGTATGGTCTTACACTATAGAAGACAGTATGGGGATCCATTAAAATCTAGGAATAGAAGCACCATATGACTGAGCAATCCCTCTATTAGGCATATACCCTGAGGAGATCAAAATTGAAAGAGACACATGTACCCATTTTTGATTGCACCACTTTTTACAATAGTCAGAACATGAAAACAATCTATATGTCCATCAACAAATGAATGGATAAAGAAGCTGTGGTACATATATACAATGGAATATTTCTCAGCCATAAAAAGAAAGAAATTTGAGTCAGTCCTAATGAGGTGGATGAACTTAGAAGCTATCATACAAAGTGAAGTAAGTCAGAAAGAGAAGGATAAATATAGTCTACTAACACATATATATGGAATCTAGAAAGATGGTACTGATAAATGCATATGCAGAGCAGCAATGGAGATTCAGACATAGAGAACAGACTTGTGGACATTAGGGGGAGGGAGGAGTGGGTGAAGCATATGGAAAGAGTAACACGGAAACTTACATTACCATACGTAAAAGTGAATGTGCTGTTAAGACTAAGTGAACTTACATAGGGGCTATGCAACAACCTGAAGGGGTGGGATGGGGAGGGAAATGCGGGGGAAGTTCAAGTGGGAGGGGTCAAGTATATACCTATGACTGCCTGCAGTAAACAACAAAACTCTGTAAAGGGAAAACAAAAATAAAATTTTTAAAAAAAAGAGCATGAGCTTAGAATCATATAGATGCATATATGCATCATATAGTATCATATAGATGCAGGTTTCAATCCTGGCTCTGATGCAAGTCCAGCTCATCTGAAATAATAAAAAGCAAGATCAGCACTATTTTTTCCCTTTTTTCTCCATATGAGAATCAAACATTAAAGAGTTAGGCTATTAAAAAATTCACAGTGGAATTTAGAAAGCTGTGCTCATGTCCAGGGAAAGGGTCAGGCTCAGAAAAATCAAAATAACATCCCTCTCCTTTGCCTCGGAAAATTTCGTTTCAAAAATCCCCTTTACCAGAGTGGTCTAGTAACACTGATATGTAGTTGTTTCAGATATACATTGTCATTTTTCTTCATGATGATAACCTATGTACTAGGATTATTGCCAGTCTTCGAAAACAAGGCTGTAGTGTCAATGATTTAAAAACACTCATTATCTAATCATTTAGGGTCTCAAGTTTGCTTGTGTATTACACAGAGGCAATAAACCTGATTAATATTAGGTTAACTACCTGATTAGATATGATTCTAAAAATCTCCTACTAAAGACATTTATCTTACCAGGTTCTATGGAGATACACAGGAAAGAAACCAGAAACATTAGGAGCCAATACCCGGCTATATGAATGGATTCCACAGAATGATCTTCTTGGTAAGACCAAAGAAAAGAAAAATAAACAGAGCTGAAAGAGGGATAATCTGAAGGATTACTCAATAACAGATAAATGCAACAAATTTGTATTCAAATTAAGAAGAAAAAACTGAATGTTTTTTTTTCACATTTCTTCTGGAGTTTGTGAAAGAAGAGATTATTCATGACACTTCTGAAGACTATAAGCCAAGTTGCTCAGTCATCTCTGACTCTATGACTCCATATACAAATCATGGAATTTTCCAGGCAACAATACTGGAATGAATAGCCTAACCCTTCTTTAGGGGTTCTTCCCAGCCCAGGAATCCAGCCTAGGTCTCCTGCATTGCAGACAGATTCTTTACTATGTGAACCATCAGGGAAGCTCAAGAATACTGGAGTAGTTAGCCTATCCCTTCTCCAGAAAATCTTCCCAACCCAGGAATCAAACTGGGGTCTCCTGCATTGGGTAGAGTTTTTACCAGAGAACTTTCAGGGAAGCGCATTTTAAACAGGAAGGCACACTTTATTCAAAGCCATCATGATAAGTATAGTTAGTAGGGCAATGGACTTTTACAGTAAGACAGAAAGACAGGACTCAACTCCACATGCAGAAAGGAAAAGTGGGGAATTTATCACAAAAGAGCATAGAATAAGTTCATGGAATGGTAAATTACAAAGAGGAAACAACAGGGGGCAAAGAAACAGTCTGGCAGAGCTGATCTAAGGAGATTCTTACTGAGGGCATGCTAGGGCCATTCCATATTACTTGAGGGTTGGTGAAAGATAAGGTGACAACTATAAAAGGCAACCAGATGTCAAGGCTGGGAGAACCTAGTTAAACTGACTTAGCAGAATGCTTCCTAAAATAAGGCAATGCAGAGATAAAGGGGCCCCCAAATCAAATTCTAGTTGAGAACAGTTCAGAGAAGTCTGATTAGATATGTTAAAACTCCTACTAAAGACATTTATCTTACCAGGTTCTATGGAGATACACAGGAAAGAAACCAGAAACATTAGGAGCCAATACCCGGCTATATGAATGGATTCCACAGAATGATCTTCTTGGTAAGACCAAAGAAAAGAAAAATAAACAGAGCTGAAAGAGGGATAATCTGAAGGATTACTCAATAACAGATAAATGCAACAAATTTGTATTCAAATTAAGAAGAAAAAACTGAATGTTTTTTTCACATTTCTTCTGGAGTTTGTGAAAGAAGAGATTATTCATGACACTTCTGAAGACTATAAGCCAAGTTGCTCAGTCATCTCTGACTCTATGACTCCATATACAAATCATGGAATTTTCCAGGCAACAATACTGGAATGAATAGCCTAACCCTTCTTTAGGGGTTCTTCCCAGCCCAGGAATCCAGCCTAGGTCTCCTGCATTGCAGACAGATTCTTTACTATGTGAACCATCAGGGAAGCTCAAGAATACTGGAGTAGTTAGCCTATCCCTTCTCCAGAAAATCTTCCCAACCCAGGAATCAAACTGGGGTCTCCTGCATTGCGGGTAGAGTTTTTACCAGAGAACTTTCAGGGAAGCGCATTTTAAACAGGAAGGCACACTTTATTCAAAGCCATCATGATAAGTATAGTTAGTAGGGCAATGGACTTTTACAGTAAGACAGAAAGACAGGACTCAACTCCACATGCAGAAAGGAAAAGTGGGGAATTTATCACAAAAGAGCATAGAATAAGTTCATGGAATGGTAAATTACAAAGAGGAAACAACAGGGGGCAAAGAAACAGTCTGGCAGAGCTGATCTAAGGAGATTCTTACTGAGGGCATGCTAGGGCCATTCCATATTACTTGAGGGTTGGTGAAAGATAAGGTGACAACTATAAAAGGCAACCAGATGTCAAGGCTGGGAGAACCTAGTTAAACTGACTTAGCAGAATGCTTCCTAAAATAAGGCAATGCAGAGATAAAGGGGCCCCCAAATCAAATTCTAGTTGAGAACAGTTCAGAGAAGTCTGACTAGGCATGGTCAAAATGATCTTTGTCAAATTCTAACCCAAATATCAAGTTTATGATTCTTCCATTTATTCTCCCCTTCTCAGGATCAAAGTCAAAGTACCTTTAGATCAGGCCCTTATTAACCTTTGGATAGAATATTGCAACACCCTCCTGATTCTCTTCATCTATTTTCTCCCACCTCTCTTTTTTTCCCTACTGTAACTATTTGAAAAAACTCTGGCAAGCTGTTTTGCCAACAAGCATAACTCTCATGATGTGCATCATATATTCTGCAGGAACCTTCTCCATTGTCGGTGGAATGACTTAATTGCTGAAATCACTACTTGTTAGGTTGGAACTGAATTAGTGACTTATGCAGGTATCATGATTTTTGGTTTCTGACACTTTTACAATTTAGAATAACAATGTATTTTTATTTTTAGGTCACCCCAAAACCAGAGCTTTTATCACTCACTGTGGAACCAATGGGCTCTATGAAGCCATTTACCATGGAGTCCCTATGGTTGGAATTCCCATGTTTGGTGATCAGCATGATAATATTGTTCGTATGAAAGCCAAAGGGGCAGCTGTGGAAGTAGACTTGGAAAAAATAACAAGTTCTGATCTGCTTAATGCTCTGAAAGAAGTTATTAACAACCCTTCGTGAGTATAGAATATATTCTTTTTCTAAGAAGCTGTTGTGTTTTGAAGGATTAATCAGATTCATAAATTTTTAAACTGATAACTTTTCTGTAATCACCAGCACATACCTAATATCAAATAAGAATATTTTATTTTATTTTTTAATTTTTTCTCCCATCATGCCTCTTTTATTTTTATATTATTTTCATCCATCTTTTATTCTTTGGCATGTGTGGGCCTCCCATTGCAGTGGCCTCTATCAGTGTAGAGCACAGGCTCTGGGTGCACGCGCTCCAGAGCGCTGGCTCGAGGGTTGGTGAAAGATAAGGTGACAACTATAAAAGGCAACCAGATGTCAAGGCTGGGAGAACCTAGTTAAACTGACTTAGCAGAATGCTTCCTAAAATAAGGCAATGCAGAGATAAAGGGGCCCCCAAATCAAATTCTAGTTGAGAACAGTTCAGAGAAGTCTGACTAGGCATGGTCAAAATGATCTTTGTCAAATTCTAACCCAAATATCAAGTTTATGATTCTTCCATTTATTCTCCCCTTCTCAGGATCAAAGTCAAAGTACCTTTAGATCAGGCCCTTATTAACCTTTGGATAGAATATTGCAACACCCTCCTGATTCTCTTCATCTATTTTCTCCCACCTCTCTTTTTTTCCCTACTGTAACTATTTGAAAAAACTCTGGCAAGCTGTTTTGCCAACAAGCATAACTCTCATGATGTGCATCATATATTCTGCAGGAACCTTCTCCATTGTCGGTGGAATGACTTAATTGCTGAAATCACTACTTGTTAGGTTGGAACTGAATTAGTGACTTATGCAGGTATCATGATTTTTGGTTTCTGACACTTTTACAATTTAGAATAACAATGTATTTTTATTTTTAGGTCACCCCAAAACCAGAGCTTTATCACTCACTGTGGAACCAATGGGCTCTATGAAGCCATTTACCATGGAGTCCCTATGGTTGGAATTCCCATGTTTGGTGATCAGCATGATAATATTGTTCGTATGAAAGCCAAAGGGGCAGCTGTGGAAGTAGACTTGGAAAAAATAACAAGTTCTGATCTGCTTAATGCTCTGAAAGAAGTTATTAACAACCCTTCGTGAGTATAGAATATATTCTTTTTCTAAGAAGCTGTTGTGTTTTGAAGGATTAATCAGATTCATAAATTTTTAAACTGATAACTTTTCTGTAATCACCAGCACATACCTAATATCAAATAAGAATATTTTATTTTATTTTTTAATTTTTTCTCCCATCATGCCTCTTTTATTTTTATATTATTTTCATCCATCTTTTATTCTTTGGCATGTGTGGGCCTCCCATTGCAGTGGCCTCTATCAGTGTAGAGCACAGGCTCTGGGTGCACGCGCTCCAGAGCGCTGGCTCATAATTGGACACACTGGTCCAGCTGCTCCGCAGCACGTGGGATCTTCCCGAGGCAGGAATGGAACCAGTGCCCCTTGTACCGCAAGGCAGACTCTCTACCCACTAGACCACCAGGGAAGCCCAAGAATACTTTATACTTCCTAAATTTGTGAAAGTATTTTGTCACTTACTGCTACTGGGGAATAGATTACAACCTCAATGTAATACTACATTCATACACAGAAAATGAGCTATTGTTTAAAAGATATAAATTTTTTAATTAATAATAGTACTTTTATATTTCTTCATAATTTCAGATACTGCAACACAAAGAATTTAAGCAATATTATAAAAACATCGATAAATAAAAATGAGAAATCACTCAACTCTCATGTAGCTACCACCAATACCAGGATAGAAACTTACTTCTGATATTTCCTTCTGCTAATTTATAAATAGACAATAATAGAAAGAACTCTATAAAGATAGGATTATATTTCTTAGTTAAAAGTACCTTGTATTGGTTTATTTTAATTTAAAACAAGAGAAAGAGAATGAAGTAAAATTGAGAGATCCAAATGGAGGTATAGAAGATCCCAGACTTCTTGTTCCCTGACAAATAACAACTAGACACTGACCATGAACAGAATCATGTCTGGGATAGCTCTAAAGCCCATGTAAGAAATTTTAGCAACACAGTAGAACAAAAAACCTGAGAATAATCACACAAAAACCGAATAGCAACAGCTTTATTTTATCAGCATCATCCCTAAGCCAGCATTGCTCAGCACCAGGAGAGAACTTTGAGCTAGAAAGAGTTCCTCGGCAGAAGAAGGATGGATTCAGTGATTTAACTTCTAAGGCCTTCTGAGACACTGAGATGGAAAAACAAATTTATATGAAGCCACAAGAGATGTCAAACAGCCAAAGCAGTCCCAAGAAATAATGAAGTTGGAGGCATCCCACTTCTTATTTCAAACTGTACTACAAAGTTATAGTAACTTTAAAAAGATGGCATTGGCATAAAAATAGATGCCTAGACCAATGGACAGGATTGAGACCCCTGAAACACACCCTTATATGTAAAGTTGAATAATATTTGACAAAAGTGAGGAATATTCAATAGGAAAAGTGTTATCTCTTCAAAAGTGATGCTGAGGGCTTCCCTGGTAGCTCAGTGGTGAAGAGTTCACCTGCCAATGCAGCAAACACAGGTTCAATCCCTGATCCAGGAAGATCCCACATGTTGCAGAGCAACTAAGCCCATGAGCCACCACTACTGAGCTTGTGCTCTAGAGCCTTGGAGTCACAACTACTGAAGCCCATGTGCCTTAGAGCCCGAGGTCCACAACAAGAGAAGTCACCGCAACAAGAAGCCTGTTCAGCTCAGCTAGAGGTAGCCCCCACTCCCTGCAACTAGAGAAGAGCCTGCAGCTGCAGTGTTCCCAGAACAGCCAAAAATAAATAAATAAACTATATTAAAAACAAAAGCTGGGTTTCCCCTGGTGGTCCAGTGGGTAAGGACACCGCCTTGCAGTGCAAGGGGCGCCAGTTCGATCCCTGGCCTGGGAAGATCCCACGTGCCGCGGAGCGGCTAGACCGATGTGTCCAATTACTGAGCCAGAGCTCTGGCGCACGTGCGCCCAGAGTCAGTGCTCTGCGACGACAGTGGCCACAGTGATGGGAGGCCCACGGGAGCCAAAGAACAAAGACAGATGAAAATAGAGAAATGAAAGACCAATAGAAGTGGCCCGCCCATTCCCCTCCCTCCCCACCCCACCCCCCAAAAGATAAATAAATAAAATTAAAAAAAAAAAACAAAAGACAAAAACTCATCCCCAATCACACCTTCATGTATTAAAAAAAAAAAAGTGATGCTGAGGAAACTAGATAATTATATGCAGGAGAATAAAATTTGGATGCCTATATTATGTTACTTACAAAAACTGACTAGAAATAGACTCAAGGCTTAAATTTAAGACCTGAAACCATAAAACTATGACAAAACAGGAGAAAAAGTTCCTTGACAAGGGTCTTGGAAACAAATTTTGGGATTTAAAACCAACAATACAAACAACCATTTCAAAACTTAACAGGTAGGCCTGTGTCTCTGCATAGCAAAAGAAATGATCCACAAAACGAAAGGCCACCTACAAAATTGAAGATATTTTTTAAAGTACACATCTAAGAGATTAAATATACATCATCGGAAGACAAGGTCTAAGAGGTGTTGGTGAGGATGTAGAAAAAGAACTCCACTGCATTCCAGGTGGGAATGAAATTGGTCCAGCCACTATGGAAAACAGGATGGAAGCTCCTCCAAAGAGTAACAATAGAACTAATACAGTATCCAGTAATCTCACTTCTGGGTATATATCTAAAGGAAATGAAAACAGAATAGGAAGAGATTTCTTCACCCCAATGCTAATTGTAGCATTATTAATAATAATCAAGTTATGAATAAAACCTAATACTTCTTGTAAATAAAACAAATATATTCTGTGGAAAAAAGGAAATGAAAGAATTACCAGGGTTGGATAAATGTTTCTCAAATATCAGATAAATTCTTACTAAAAAGATTATATAAATCTGTAAATAAGATTGACATTAGAGATTAAAATAATTTTTAAAATATTTAATTTTTTTCAATACTGGATGACTTTTCCCTGTGAAGTCATTAACTTCCTATCAATGTCTCTCTTTTCTGTTTTGCTTATTTTTAATAGGATGATAATTTCTTTACAATATTGTACTGGTTTCTACCATACAACGTGAATCATCCATAAGTATACATATATTCCCTCCTTCTTAGGCCTCCCTCCAACCACCATGCCATTCCACCCCTCTGTGTGTATGTGGCAGTCACTCAGTAGTGTCCGAGTCTTTGAGACCCCATGGACTATATCCCACCAGGCTCCTTTATCCATGACATTCTCCAGGCAAGAATACTGGAGTGGGCTGCCATTTCCTTCTCCAGAGGATCTGCCTGACCCATGGTTCAAATCCAAGAGTCTCCTGCAACTGCTGCCTTGGCAGGCAGATCCTTTACCAGAGACCCACCTAGGAAGTCCCAGAGCACTGGGCTGAGCTCCCTGTGTTATAAAGCAACTTCTAACTGACTATCCTCTTAAACGAGGTAGTATATATATAACAGTGCTACTCTCTCACTTCATCCCACCCACTCTTACCCACTGCTGTGTCCACAAATCTGTTCTCTACGTATGCATTTCTATTCTTACCCTATAAATGGGGCTGTCAGTATCACTTTTTCTACTTTGCAATATTAATATATGATATTTCTCTTTATGAATTACTTCACTCTGTATAACAGACTCCAGGTTCTATCAGTGTCTTATAAACATCACATCTTAGATTTGTTTGCTATACTATCAGTGGAATATAATCAAAGCTTACAATGTACATGTCTTGTCCATGACCACAATTTTCAAAATCATTTAACACCAGTTTCAGGTTTATATGGATTTAATGATGGAGTGTGTGTTTTACTATACTTTTTCTATTTATTTTATTGGTTTTTAATCTGATAAATATTTTGTTCCTGTGTCTGTCTTGGAACTTCTGTTGCTATGGTTTGTTTTTCCTGGGATGCATTCAGAGGAACCTATTCCTTAAATTCTTGTATATTAAGAAAGGCCTGACTTGTTGTATTAAACTAAAGGGAAACAGGGCTTTTTAAAATTTTTCTGATTTATACTTCTCTTGCTCAAAACTTTTTACATGCTGTTCCACCATTTTCTACAATTTAATGTTCTATACCCCTATCAGTGATGAGTGCACTTTGGTGTGGGCAAATAACTTCCCACATTCACATACCCAAGGAAATCTTGCTTCTAAGTCAGCCATTTGAAGACTTACGCAAGAACCCTGGCCTGATTTTCTGTTCCTTGACAGAAGCTAGAAGGATCAAGGTTCTAGCTATTGCTCTCTTTTGATCTCACCACTGCACGCACTTGTAGCCGTGCGTAGCCTGGAGCAAAATTTGGAGCATCTCTTCAATCTCAGGCCCTACTTCTTGCCCAGAAGGTAACATGAAGCATTTTGTTTTCATCTGGAATGTCAGGACCACAAAGAACACAGATTGAAACCGTTTCCCATTACTGTTGAAGATTTGGAAAAGGGAAGGAATACTTTTTAATAGACTTACACTAAATGCTGCTTGCTATCATTATCATGTCCTGAATTCCACACTCACCAAGTGAAATCAAAATTCTGTGTTATCAACCTTCTCTGGTGGTCCAGTAGTTAAAGAGTCTGCCTTGCAGTGCAAGGGGCACTGGTTCGATCCCTGACCCAGGAAGATCCCACGTGCCATGGAGTTGCTGAACCAGTGTGTCCAATTATGGGCCAGTGCTCTGGAGTGCATGTGCCCAGAGCTGGTGCATTGCAACAAGAGAGGCCACTGCAGTGTGAGGCCCACACATGCCAACGAATAAAAGATGGATGAAAAAATAAATATAAATTTTAAAAAAGGCATGATGAGGGGGAAAAATTAAAAATTCTGTATTATCAACCACCATATTCTATTATACATTTATTTCCTATTTCTGTACTTTTAAAATGCTATTACCATTTTGCAATTATTTTCTCTCCCACCTGAAATGATTACCAACTACTAATGTGTGTTTTACTATACTTTTTCTATTTATTTTATTGGTTTTTAATCTGATAAATATTTTGTTCCTGTGTCTGTCTTGGAACTTCTGTTGCTATGGTTTGTTTTTCCTGGGATGCATTCAGAGGAACCTATTCCTTAAATTCTTGTATATTAAGAAAGGCCTGACTTGTTGTATTAAACTAAAGGGAAACAGGGCTTTTTAAAATTTTTCTGATTTATACTTCTCTTGCTCAAAACTTTTTACATGCTGTTCCACCATTTTCTACAATTTAATGTTCTATACTCTCTATCAGTGATGAGTGCACTTTGGTGTGGGCAAATAACTTCCCACATTCACATACCCAAGGAAATCTTGCTTCTAAGTCAGCCATTTGAAGACTTACGCAAGAACCCTGGCCTGATTTTCTGTTCCTTGACAGAAGCTAGAAGGATCAAGGTTCTAGCTATTGCTCTCTTTTGATCTCACCACTGCACGCACTTGTAGCCGTGCGTAGCCTGGAGCAAAATTTGGAGCATCTCTTCAATCTCAGGCCCTACTTCTTGCCCAGAAGGTAACATGAAGCATTTTGTTTTCATCTGGAATGTCAGGACCACAAAGAACACAGATTGAAACCGTTTCCCATTACTGTTGAAGTTTTGGGAAAAAGGGGAAGGAATACTTTTAATAGACTTACACTAAATGCTGCTTGCTATCATTATCATGTCCTGAATTCCACACTCACCAAGTGAAATCAAAATTCTGTGTTATCAACCTTCTCTGGTGGTCCAGTAGTTAAAGAGTCTGCCTTGCAGTGCAAGGGGCACTGGTTCGATCCCTGACCCAGGAAGATCCCACGTGCCATGGAGTTGCTGAACCAGTGTGTCCAATTATGGGCCAGTGCTCTGGAGTGCATGTGCCCAGAGCTGGTGCATTGCAACAAGAGAGGCCACTGCAGTGTGAGGCCCACACATGCCAACGAATAAAAGATGGATGAAAAAATAAATATAAATTTTAAAAAAGGCATGATGAGGGGGAAAAATTAAAAATTCTGTATTATCAACCACCATATTCTATTATACATTTATTTCCTATTTCTGTACTTTTAAAATGCTATTACCATTTTGCAATTATTTTCTCTCCCACCTGAAATGATTACTGAGACTATAAAGGATCCAACACATTCTGTCTGAGAGACCAGCATATCTAGAAATATCTCAAGAGGAAACACATTGTCACATGCTTTCAGTATTCTTGGTGACGCCATTTATGATACAGCTTATCACAAAATTATGTAATATACTTTATATAACAGTTTAGGTATATTATGTCCTTAACAAATTTTGTACGTTACTATTTATTCAATTTTAGGTATAAAGAGAATGCTATGAGGTTATCAAGGATTCACCATGATCAGCCTGTGAAGCCCCTGGACAGGGCAGTCTTCTGGATTGAGTTTGTCATGCGCCACAAAGGAGCCAAGCACCTGCGACCAGCCTTCCATGACCTCACCTGGTACCAGTATCACTCCTTGGATGTGATTGGCTTCCTGCTGGCCTGTGTGGCAACTGTTATATTCCTGGTCACTAAATGTTGCCTGTTTTTTTGCTGGAAGTTTGGTAAAACTGCAAAGAAGAAAAAAAGAGAGTAGTTTTGTTTTTTTTTTGTTTTTTTTTTCACACCTGGCCTGAAATCCTTGGAATGGTCAACTGAAGTAACCCATCCATTGATTAGAATAGATTCCTTTTCTATCTGCCTGGATTCTTGACCACTCCTCAGTTTATAAAGTCAAACATCAAAGACTCATGCAGAAAATATGCCACATGATTCAGAATTAAGTTTCAGAATAATCTATTCTTAATAAAGAGATATAAACAATTAAACACATGGAAGTCACTACCATTAAAGTCTCAATGATTTATTTATTTATTTATTCCAACCAATAGAGACGCTATTTGATGTCTTAGGAACATAATGATTAATTCCATTTTCAGTACTGAACATATTGACTATAGCCTGAAAATCTAACCTGATTTGAGTTCAGAATGTAATCACGACTGCACATTCTCTAAAGGAATTAAACCAAGATCAGTGTAGAGCACACTGTAGTCAGTTTGCCTCCAGTCAGGAGGATCAGAAAGTCACAGCATTTCTACTCTACTGTAAAGCACACTTTGCACCATCAATTTTTTTTGACATGACACATCCAACTTTGCCGCCTTTGGAATACAAGACACTAATTTTGTCTTTCATTTCAAGCTTGTCCTTCCTTTGAATATTAATAATGATAATACTTTGTATTGTAGCACTTCTTGGCTTCAGAGAACTAGTGAATTATCCTATCTTAGCACAGTTGAGCTTATGATGGAGCAAAAGTAAATACTGGAATTTAATACCTTTTTAAATTAACTTACAAATCTATTTAATTCTTTCCTACATTAATTTTACTTAGTGTGCATGTGTGAAAAGAAGAAGCAAACGCTACTTAAGAGCTGCACTGCAAATTCTCTTGCAGGAATGTGTAGTTCCCAGAAGTGCTGTTTGCTGTGGGATGATTCCTCCATCTAAACAGAAGCTTAGGAGTGTATACATTTCTTCCTTTTCCTTTGTTTCCTCTTTCCCTCCCAGCTCTTCTCATGAACCATACTGTCACCACTAAGTATGCACAAGTACCTAGGCTTCTTTTTAACTAGCCTCAGCCAGAAATCTGCAGTAAACATGAAGAAACCAGTTGATGTTTAATAAAAATAAAGATGCCTTTTCTAAACACCTATTTTCTAGTATGTTTGCAGTGTTTCGCCCTTGAGGTCAAAAAACTATTCCATCTAATTGTAGTGGGATTACATATTAGCAATCAAGTTCATTAAGTGATTTACTACAGAGTTTGAGATTTATAATCCAAGCATAAGAAGCCTAAAATTCCACCTGTATCTTAGAATAACTATAAATTATATGGACAGTTATCCATTTTTTAGGGAATAGTGGACCAAATAACAAAGTAAAGATGAATTTAGTCTTACTATACTACAAAGTGACAGTCATAAAGACAGTTTAGTACTGGCACAAAACAGAAGTATTGACCAATGGAAAAATATAGAGAGCCCAGCGATACACCCACACACTTATGGGTACCTATAGCCTGAAAATCTAACCTGATTTGAGTTCAGAATGTAATCACGACTGCACATTCTCTAAAGGAATTAAACCAAGATCAGTGTAGAGCACACTGTAGTCAGTTTGCCTCCAGTCAGGAGGATCAGAAAGTCACAGCATTTCTACTCTACTGTAAAGCACACTTTGCACCATCAATTTTTTTTGACATGACACATCCAACTTTGCCCTTTGGAATACAAGACACTAATTTTGTCTTTCATTTCAAGCTTGTCCTTCCTTTGAATATTAATAATGATAATACTTTGTATTGTAGCACTTCTTGGCTTCAGAGAACTAGTGAATTATCCTATCTTAGCACAGTTGAGCTTATGATGGAGCAAAAGTAAATACTGGAATTTAATACCTTTTTAAATTAACTTACAAATCTATTTAATTCTTTCCTACATTAATTTTACTTAGTGTGCATGTGTGAAAAGAAGAAGCAAACGCTACTTAAGAGCTGCACTGCAAATTCTCTTGCAGGAATGTGTAGTTCCCAGAAGTGCTGTTTGCTGTGGGATGATTCCTCCATCTAAACAGAAGCTTAGGAGTGTATACATTTCTTCCTTTTCCTTTGTTTCCTCTTTCCCTCCCAGCTCTTCTCATGAACCATACTGTCACCACTAAGTATGCACAAGTACCTAGGCTTCTTTTTAACTAGCCTCAGCCAGAAATCTGCAGTAAACATGAAGAAACCAGTTGATGTTTAATAAAAATAAAGATGCCTTTTCTAAACACCTATTTTCTAGTATGTTTGCAGTGTTTCGCCCTTGAGGTCAAAAAACTATTCCATCTAATTGTAGTGGGATTACATATTAGCAATCAAGTTCATTAAGTGATTTACTACAGAGTTTGAGATTTATAATCCAAGCATAAGAAGCCTAAAATTCCACCTGTATCTTAGAATAACTATAAATTATATGGACAGTTATCCATTTTTTAGGGAATAGTGGACCAAATAACAAAGTAAAGATGAATTTAGTCTTACTATACTACAAAGTGACAGTCATAAAGACAGTTTAGTACTGGCACAAAAACAGAAGTATTGACCAATGGAAAAATATAGAGAGCCCAGCGATACACCCACACACTTATGGGTACCTTATTTTTGACAAAGGAGGCAAGAATATACAATTGGGCAAAGACAGCCTCTTCAATAAGTGGTGCTGGGAAAACTGGGAGGCCATATGTAAAAGAATGAAGTTGGAACACTACCTAACACCATACACAAAGATAAACTCAAAATGGATTAAAGACCTAACTGTAAGACCAGAAACCATAAAACTCTTACAGGAAAACATAGGCAGAGCACTCAGTGATATAAATCAAAGCAAGATCTTCTATGATCTGGCAACTAAAATGACGGAAATAAAAACAAAAATAAGTAAGTGGGACCTAATGAAACATAAAGGCTTTGCACAGGAAAAGAAACTATAAACAAGAGGAAAAGACAACCTTCAGAATGGGAGAAAATAATAGCAATTGAAACAACCAACAAAGAATTAATTTCCAAAATATACAAACAGCTCAGACAACTCAACACCAAAAAAGCGAACAATCCAATCAAAAAATGGGAAAAAGACTTAAACAGACATGTCTCCAAAGAAGACATACAGATGGCCAACAAACACATGAAAAGATGTTCAGCATCACTCATTGTTAGAGAAATGCAAATCCAAAGTACAATGAGGTATAATCTCACAACAATCAGAATGACCATCATCAAAAAGTGTACAAACAATAAACGCTGGAGGGGGTGTGGAGAAAAAGGAAACCTCTTGCACTGTTGGTGGGAATGTGAACTGATATGGCCATTATGGAAGACAGTGGAGATTCCTCAAAAAACTAGGAATAGAGCTGCCATATGACCCAGCAATCCCACTACTAGGCATATACCCTGAGGAAATCAAAATTGAAAGAGACACATGTACCCCATTGTTCACTGCAACACTATTTACAATAGTTAAAACATGGAAGCAACCTAGATGTCCATCAACATATGAATGGATTAAGGAGCTGCTGTTTCAAAATATGGACAGTTATCCATTTTTTAGGGAATAGTGGACCAAATAACAAAGTAAAGATGAATTTAGTCTTACTATACTACAAAGTGACAGTCATAAAGACAGTTTAGTACTGGCACAAAAACAGAAGTATTGACCAATGGAAAAATATAGAGAGCCCAGCGATACACCCACACACTTATGGGTACCTTATTTTTGACAAAGGAGGCAAGAATATACAATTGGGCAAAGACAGCCTCTTCAATAAGTGGTGCTGGGAAAACTGGGAGGCCATATGTAAAAGAATGAAGTTGGAACACTACCTAACACCATACACAAAGATAAACTCAAAATGGATTAAAGACCTAACTGTAAGACCAGAAACCATAAAACTCTTACAGGAAAACATAGGCAGAGCACTCAGTGATATAAATCAAAGCAAGATCTTCTATGATCTGGCAACTAAAATGACGGAAATAAAAACAAAAATAAGTAAGTGGGACCTAATTAAACTTAAAAGCTTTTACACAGCAAAAGAAACTATAAAGGTGAAAAGACAACCTTCAGAATGGGAGAAAATAATAGCAAATGAAACAACCAACAAAGAATTAATTTCCAAAATATACAAGCAACTCAGACAACTCAACACCAAAAAAAATGGACAACCCAATAAAAAAATGGGAAAAAGTCCTAAACAGACATCCTCCAAAGTAGACATAAAGATGGTCAACAAACACATGAAAAGATGTTCAGCATCACTCATTGTTAGAGAAATGCAAATCCAAAGTACAATGAGGTATAATCTCACAACAATCAGAATGACCATCATCAAAAAGTGTACAAACAATAAACGCTGGAGGGGGTGTGGAGAAAAAGGAAACCTCTTGCACTGTTGGTGGGAATGTGAACTGATATGGCCATTATGGAAGACAGTGGAGATTCCTCAAAAAACTAGGAATAGAGCTGCCATATGACCCAGCAATCCCACTACTAGGCATATACCCTGAGGAAATCAAAATTGAAAGAGACACATGTACCCCATTGTTCACTGCAACACTATTTACAATAGTTAAAACATGGAAGCAACCTAGATGTCCATCAACATATGAATGGATAAAGGAGCTGCTGTACATATATACAATGGAATATTACTCAGCCATATAAAAGCATTTGAATCAGTTGTATTGAGGTGGATGAATCTAGAATCTATTATACAGAGTGAAGTATGTCAGAGAGAGAAAGAAAAATATTGTATACTGACACGCGTATGGACTCTAGAAAGATGGTACTGATAAATGAACATGCAGAGCTACAATGGAGAGGCAGACATAGAGAACAGTCTTATGGACATTGGTGTGAGGGAGGGGACTATGCTGTTGGACTAGGGGATCTCAAACAGGGGCTCTGCAGCAAACTGGATAATGAATAAAATTTGCATGAAAAAAAGATAAATTTAGTCTCCGATGTGGAATTAACTATAAAAAGATACAGAAAAAAAATAATTTCTCAAATATATGAAGAGCTCAGATAATTAATTATAATAATTTAAGGTACATAGTTTAAAAAAATGTAGTCTTGGTCGGTTCTCCTTCGAGCTGACCCACTGTTCTAGCAGCGTCTTCCACTTTAACAATGTCGGCTCCCCCTTGGCTGGCCCGTTGTGAAGCCCACTGTTCTCACAGTGTCTCCCACTTTCTCCCTTAAGCCGGCCCACTGTCCTGGCAGCAGCATTCCCTTCCTCCACTCTAATAAACTTGCCTTTCCTCTCAAAAAAAAGAAAAAAAAGTACAGTCTTGTTAATGATTTAATTAATACAATTAAAGCTGTAATTTACCATATTGCTAACCCATTTATTCTGACAATAAGATAATGTCCCTTCCTAAAATACTTTTTAAAATGAAAATTTAATGTTTGGTTATTTTCTACCAAAGTCAAGATATCCTTTTGATTTTTTATTATCACCAAACAACATAATATAAAGCAGTTTAAATATAATCACAATATGGATACCTTATTAGCAGTTTATGAGTTTATTCCAAAGAACTGCCCAGGCAAGTAAATGAATATATTCTATCATGTATAGACCAAAGCCTTTCTTGAACACAAATCTTTATCTATCCAAATATGTATATATATATATATAATATATTAACAATTATATATTGTTATATAACAGTATTATATTAAATATATTATTATATGAAATGTACTATTTAATATATAAATTATGATAGTAAATATATTAACAAAACTGGTAATAATTTTAGCTATGCAGAAGCTAGTAAAATGTCATATTTTCCAGTTTAAGTTTTAATAAAAAATATTTTTCAAGAGTTTGATGATCTCCAGCTTTCTAGTCAGTTAAAATAACATCTCTTAAAATATTTTTACTTCTAAAAAACTTACAATTCATATGTGACTGTATTGTAGAGTCCTGCTCAAGTTTCTTCTGGATCATGGCAACTGAAAATGCTAATTGGTAGATGCCAATATTTTGTACATGTGTATGTATATTCATATGTATGTGAACATAAGTCATGTTCAATAAGTTATAAAAAATAAAAATTGATTCATATTTTGTTTTGATTTTCAAAGTGGCTTGCTTTTTAAAATGAGGGAAGTATTTTTTTCTCTCTCATTTTCTATATATTTTACCAAAATTAATGTTCTCTGTATCTCAGGTTTACCATACTTTTTAAAATTTATTTGATCATCAACTGTATTTTAAATTATAATATCATTGAGACTTAGGTGTGCTATCTATGGCTGGTGGCTACAGTCATGGGTCTCAAAAAGTTGGACCTGAGTCTAACACATACTATTATAAAAACTATAATGGTATTTTATCTTTAAATTATATTATTTCAACTGCCAAACTTGGAAATACATAATCTTTTCAGTCTTTTTTGTGGATGAAATGTCTAGTTGAATATTAAACTGTCTATAAAGTGGACACTAAGTGAGAAATAAGGGTGTAAGTTATCTTTAGCTTTGTTGTACAAATTCATATTAGTCCAGAGATAAAGCTGACCAGATGACTGATCCAGCAGTTCACACTAAAGGAGTAAAAGTTACCATCCTGATAATCCCTGGACAAAATCTGCCAAACATTAACAAGCATAGTGTTTTGGTCCCATGAAATAATAAGGCCAATCATCAGATACCCAGTTAAATTATTACTTCAGTAGTGATCTTAATGAAACAGACTTCTGAACTGTTGAAAATGATCGCTTACTGTGAAGCAGTTAGTAAATAGCATGCCAAGTTTTAACTCTTCCATGTGTATAAAAATCATTTTCTAAATCTTATGCTTCTCTAAAGAATTAAGGTACTATAAGAAAAAAAGTTAGTGAATTGAACTCTTAAGACAAATTCAGCTAATGGAAAAGTGATGGGATAATTTGAAACCCAGAGAGTGCAAGGTGCTCTTGCTCATAAGAACAAGGTTCTTACAAACATCAAAATGCCTTAACAAAGATACATTTCTTAAAACAAAGCCAAGAGATGTAAACTATCTGGCCTTCAAATATGGAAAGATGTATAAGAATTACTCAGGAATCCTGAAGCCTACCCGGAAGAAAAGCAAATCAATCTAATAATTTTATCAAATATATAGAGGGGTATACACATAATCCTTAGAGCTAAGCTATGGACCATCTCTTGTTTTGCTTTGAAGAACAAAAACTCATTTTTATCATCAATTTCTGGTCATTTCCATTACTTATCTAGGAGCCTTGTCTATCTATAATTTAAAGGCTATGGATTTTATGTCAACTATCTCAGGTGAAGAGATTTTTGATGTGGCATATTAGAAAGTAGCATTATACTAACAATCTATTTCTATTTACAAGTGTATGCATCTGTTTCTGAAAAATCTTTAGGAAAGCTCTCTTTTGTGGATGGGCAAAATTTCCCTTTATAGAAAATGGAAAGAATGTCCAAAGCTTTGGAGAAGATGGGATTGTGGTATTCATATTATAATCAATGAAAAAAATTTCACCAAAGAAAACACAAACAAGATCTCAATAGTCTTCACCCAGATTCCTAGAAGGTAGAAAGAAAACCTTTAAACTCTTTATCATATCTGTGAAGTGATTTCTACAAAAGGAGGTAAGATTTCAAAGTACACGTGTAATCAAATATCTTCCTATTCCCATAATTTTTATAAAATTGTTTAAATTTTGCAAATTTTGTTTGGTTTTCAGAAAGATAAATGACTATAAATTAAGAAGGAGAATACCATTCTGATACTCCCTGGACAAAATCTGCCAAACATTAACAAGCATAGTGTTTTGGTCCCATGAAATAATAAGGCCAATCATCAGATACCCAGTTAAATTATTACTTCAGTAGTGATCTTAATGAAACAGACTTCTGAACTGTTGAAAATGATCGCTTACTGTGAAGCAGTTAGTAAATAGCATGCCAAGTTTTAACTCTTCCATGTGTATAAAAATCATTTTCTAAATCTTATGCTTCTCTAAAGAATTAAGGTACTATAAGAAAAAAAGTTAGTGAATTGAACTCTTAAGACAAATTCAGCTAATGGAAAAGTGATGGGATAATTTGAAACCCAGAGAGTGCAAGGTGCTCTTGCTCATAAGAACAAGGTTCTTACAAACATCAAAATGCCTTAACAAAGATACATTTCTTAAAACAAAGCCAAGAGATGTAAACTATCTGGCCTTCAAATATGGAAAGATGTATAAGAATTACTCAGGAATCCTGAAGCCTACCCGGAAGAAAAGCAAATCAATCTAATAATTTTATCAAATATATAGAGGGGTATACACATAATCCTTAGAGCTAAGCTATGGACCATCTCTTGTTTTGCTTTGAAGAACAAAAACTCATTTTTATCATCAATTTCTGGTCATTTCCATTACTTATCTAGGAGCCTTGTCTATCTATAATTTAAAGGCTATGGATTTTATGTCAACTATCTCAGGTGAAGAGATTTTTGATGTGGCATATTAGAAAGTAGCATTATACTAACAATCTATTTCTATTTACAAGTGTATGCATCTGTTTCTGAAAAATCTTTAGGAAAGCTCTCTTTTGTGGATGGGCAAAATTTCCCTTTATAGAAAATGGAAAGAATGTCCAAAGCTTTGGAGAAGATGGGATTGTGGTATTCATATTATAATCAATGAAAAAAATTTCACCAAAGAAAACACAAACAAGATCTCAATAGTCTTCACCCAGATTCCCTAGAAGGTAGAAAGAAAACCTTTAAACTCTTTATCATATCTGTGAAGTGATTTCTACAAAAGGAGGTAAGATTTCAAAGTACACGTGTAATCAAATATCTTCCTATTCCCATAATTTTTATAAAATTGTTTAAATTTTGCAAATTTTGTTTGGTTTTCAGAAAGATAAATGACTATAAATTAAGAAGGAGATTTTCATATTATAACCAAGAACAAAAGAATGCCTAGACTCATCCATCAACCATCCTTCATTCCAGTGTGCTGTGTACTAAGTCACTTCAGTCATGTCTGACTCTTTGCAAGCCATGGACTGCATCCTGTCAGGCTCCTCTGTCCATGAGATTCTCCAGGCAAGAATACTGGAGTGGGTTGCCATGCCCTCCTCCAGGGGATCTTCCTGATCCAGGGACCAAACTTGCATTTCTTCAGTTTCCTGCATTGGCAGGTGGATTCTTAAACTACTAGCATTACCTGGGAAGCCTTTGCATCTCAGTGGGCCTCTGAAATGTGAAGCCTACAAGCAACACCAGAGGCAGTCATGTTCTCATTCCAACCACTCATTACTCAGTGTAGAGCTATGTAAAAGGCTGAGTTGACAAGCTCTAATTCCAGGTACAAAGTGATTTCCAACTCTGCTCCACTCATATTTTCCTTTTCCAACTAAGTACCATATAAAATTGGGGAACAGTGTACGTGGTGGTTCACCTGAAACAGATGGCATGGGCCATGATAAGTCCACTTACAGTGTTTCTGGAACAGCGGTGAGAGATCAAAAGGCAGTCTAAGGATGGCTAGTTCCTTCTCTAGTTTTAAGTGGGAAATGGCAAGAGAAACGTTGAGTCATAGTTTCCTGAACTTACTGTCACTTCACTTGCCCATTCATTGACTTATTTATTTATTTGACTGTGCAGAGTCCCAGTTGCAGCATGCAGGAACTTTGTTTTGTTTTGTTTCATTTTTCAGTTGTGGCATGTAGGATCTTTAGTTGCAGCATGTGAACTCTTTCTTTGTCACAGCATGTAGGATCTAGTTTCCTGACCAAAGATCAAACCCATGTGCCTGCACTCGGTGCATAGACTTAGTCACTGGACCAACTCACTTGCCCATTCAGAAAGTGATTTAATTTAATTGTTTCTGAATAATCAGATAAACAGTTTTAACTTTCTCAGATAGGATAGGATTAGACAGGCTTAGACTTGATATAAGAAACATGAGAGTAAGGATTACTCTAGAAAAAAAGTAAGTAAATCCTCTTTCTTTAAAATTTTCTTTAAGATTATAAGGTCATTCTGAGTTCCCTCATTGTTTTTCAGTTACAGGCCAGGTCCATTTTTGATCAGAATTCCTTCCAAGCAACTTACACACAGTGTTATTTTAGAATGGGCCTGGCATGGAATACATAGCAATTTGTGCTTAAAAATATACATACATATTGCAGTAATTTCAGAATCTCTGGGATTCTATTCCACTGATTTGGTTTCATAATCATGCCCTAGTTAAACTTATGATGTATTCAGTCTTTTATAGGGCTTCCCTGGTGGCGCAGATGGAAAAGAATTTGCTTGCAATACAGAGACCCAGGTTTGACCCCTGGGTCAGGAAGATCCCCTGGAGAAGGGAATGGCAACCCACTCCAGTATTCTTGCCAGGGTAATCCCACATAGACAGGAGCCTGGCAGGATACAGTCCATGGGGTGGCAAAGAGCTGGACATGACTGAGCAAATAACACACAATCTTTTATAAAGTGTGATTAGTTCACCAAAGAGGACACCCTGAAAATTTTCACATTTTGACTAAAACTTAATTGACTAGAATATGGATGACCATTGTTGTAGCTATGCAAAAAACATTATTATTATTTCTGTCAATCCTATGGGCTTTTTTATTTCAACATAAATTCAAATGACTAGGTCCTCAATGACAAAACACATTAGATTCTGGTCAATGATTCCTGTTCACAGTATTCTGGGAAACGTTTCCCACTGCTATATGTATATATAAATAGTTATATTGCCTCTCTATAGAAGAATATATTTTATTGTTACTCTCACAAGTCAATGACAATAATATTATTGAATACATAGCATCATTTGGTTTGTTTGGTTCATTTCAATTGCTCTGTTGTGTCCCACAGCATGTCAGTCTTCTCTGTCCTTCACCATCTCCCAGAGCTTGCTCAAATTCATGTCCATTGAGTTGGTGATACCATCCAACCATCTTGTCCTCAGTTTCGCCCTTCTCTTTCTGCTTTTTATCTTTCCAATCATCAAGATCTTTTCCAATGAGTCAGCTCTTCAGATCTTGTGGTTAGAATATTGGAGCTTCATCTTCAGCATCTTCAAATGAATATTTAGGGTTGAGTTTAGCATTGACTCGAGTATTGTTTGTTTTGTTCTTGCAGTCCAAGGGACTCTCAAGAGTCTTCTCCAACAAGACAGTTCGAAGGCACCAGTTCATTGGCACTCAGCCTTCTTTATGATCCAACTCTCGCATCCATAAATGACTACTGGAAAAGCCATAGCTTTGACATAACATAGAATAATATAAGTCATCTGCAAAGTATCTTATAGGTAGGAAATATAAACAAATCACTACCAATTTCCTCCCCAAAATAACATGTATCATATTAAAGAAAAGTAAACTGTCTTAGCAAATACCTATATCATAAAAAGTAAAGTGTTAGTATCAATACTGGCATTAAATTTGCTGCTAGTGGGTTCTCAAAAGGAAATGAAAAGCATGTGATTAAAAACTGGAAGAAAGGGAATCTCTGTTAAAGCTTTAGAAGCTTTTGGTATCAAAAGTTTAAAGAAATGTGTCCTGTTCCCACATAGACAGGAGCCTGGCAGGATACAGTCCATGGGGTGGCAAAGAGCTGGACATGACTGAGCAAATAACACACAATCTTTTATAAAGTGTGATTAGTTCACCAAAGAGGACACCCTGAAAATTTTCACATTTTGACTAAAACTTAATTGACTAGAATATGGATGACCATTGTTGTAGCTATGCAAAAAACATTATTATTATTTCTGTCAATCCTATGGGCTTTTTTATTTCAACATAAATTCAAATGACTAGGTCCTCAATGACAAAACACATTAGATTCTGGTCAATGATTCCTGTTCACAGTATTCTGGGAAACGTTTCCCACTGCTATATGTATATATAAATAGTTATATTGCCTCTCTATAGAAGAATATATTTTATTGTTACTCTCACAAGTCAATGACAATAATATTATTGAATACATAGCATCATTTGGTTTGTTTGGTTCATTTCAATTGCTCTGTTGTGTCCCACAGCATGTCAGTCTTCTCTGTCCTTCACCATCTCCCAGAGCTTGCTCAAATTCATGTCCATTGAGTTGGTGATACCATCCAACCATCTTGTCCTCAGTTTCGCCCTTCTCTTTCTGCTTTTTATCTTTCCAATCATCAAGATCTTTTCCAATGAGTCAGCTCTTCAGATCTTGTGGTTAGAATATTGGAGCTTCATCTTCAGCATCTTCAAATGAATATTTAGGGTTGAGTTTAGCATTGACTCGAGTATTGTTTGTTTTGTTCTTGCAGTCCAAGGGACTCTCAAGAGTCTTCTCCAACAAGACAGTTCGAAGGCACCAGTTCATTGGCACTCAGCCTTCTTTATGATCCAACTCGCATCCATAAATGACTACTGGAAAAGCCATAGCTTTGACATAACATAGAATAATATAAGTCATCTGCAAAGTATCTTATAGGTAGGAAATATAAACAAATCACTACCAATTTCCTCCCCAAAATAACATGTATCATATTAAAGAAAAGTAAACTGTCTTAGCAAATACCTATATCATAAAAAGTAAAGTGTTAGTATCAATACTGGCATTAAATTTGCTGCTAGTGGGTTCTCAAAAGGAAATGAAAAGCATGTGATTAAAAACTGGAAGAAAGGGAATCTCTGTTAAAGCTTTAGAAGCTTTTGGTATCAAAAGTTTAAAGAAATTGTGTCCTGTGACTACATAAAATGTATAATTTGTACGCGACAAACTTGTACATCTAGCTGAGGAGATTCCTAAGCAAAGTTTCAAGATACTAATTGGTTTCTTCCGTTGCTTATCATAAAACATGAGAGGAGAAAAAGTAAAGTCATGATAGAACTGACAAACAAAAAGTAACCTGGACTTGATGATTTGTGAAATTCAGTCTATCTAGATTGAAAAAGAACCTGATATTAAAAGATTCACTATAAAAACAAAACTAATGCTCTGGAGAAAAAGCCAAGGGTGTGGCTAATGAATCTTTTGCTAATCCTTCAGAAAAATCAAAAGATCAGGGTATTCAGTCACAAAAAAGACTCTTTGGAGACAATGAATGTGTGAATCACTCAAGCATAAGAGCATAGTCAAAGTTACCCTTTGCCTGCATTTCCTCCTTTGAAGCACAGAGTCTACACTGTTACATTAGATCTGTCATCATTATAGTTAGGGAGTAGGTAACCTGTTTGGTAGCTTCACAGGGGCATAGCATGCTCCATAATGGATCATATCCAGAATTTCTCCCATACTTGACTGAGATGATATGAAGGATATGTAGGATTTTGAGATCATTTTGCAATGTGTTGAGATCTTAGGAAACCTTCAGATGAAGGGAATATATTTTGCACGTGTGATAAACATGAACCTTTAGGGCCCAGAGGATAGATGGTGCTAAGCAGAACAAGGACTGACACAGGTATCTAAACCCTAATCCCCAGACTCTCTGAGTATGTGAGCACCCAGGTAAAAGGGTGAACTTTGCTGATATAATTCTAATTCAAATGCTAAGAAGAGGAGAATCTCTTGCATTATTTGGGCAGAGCCCATGCAATCACATCCAAGATTCTTTAAAAGTAGAGGACTTTACCTGGCTTCAGAGAAATAGAATCAGCAAGATGACAGGAAACCAATCTGCTGATGCTGAATTTGGAATGGAGGAAGGGTTGGAATGCAGGAATAGGGGGGAAATGCACCAGGGAATGCAGGCAGATTCCTAAAGCTGAAGAAGAAAAGAAAATGAATTCTTCCCCAAAGCCTCCAGAAAGATGTGCTTACTTCTGCCAACACCTTGAGTTAGTCCGCTGAGACATATACTAGACTTCAGATCTAAGATGCAAATTGACAAAGTTTAAAACTCTGAGTTTATAGTAATTTGTTACATTAGCAATAAAACATACTAATACAAAATTTATGATTATATGCTTCTAATTAAGGAAGAAAACGATTTCTTTATATTTACAGGTTCTGTAGAGATGTAGTGACAAGACACTTAACACTTTTAGACTCAGTACTCATTATATAAATGGATAACTGGAATGAAATTCTTGATATGTTTTATAGTCACAAACACTGAGAGGTAGAATAAAACCAATCTGAGAAATAATAGTTGAACAAGAATCCATTTGAAGTGTACCTCTGAGACATTGACTCTGACCCAGGTTAGATCCCTGGGTTGGGAAGATCTCCTGGAGAAGGAAACAGTGATCCACTCCAGTAGTCTTTCCTAGAGAACCCAGTGGACTGAGGGGCCTGCTGGGCTAGAGCCCACAGTGTCCTATAGATTCAGTCATTTCTGGATGACAAACACTTTCACTTTCTTTCCTGTGTTTATTACCTCTACTCATGAAATTTTAAGACTTTACAGATTGTCTGCCTTGTTGTGGGATTCTCATATCTACATTCTTACAACCTACCATAAGAAATTTTCTGTAATGAAATATTGATATGTCTCTCCAGGGTTGGAAACTTCCAAAGGCTCCTCACTGTTTACAGAGCAATATTTATATTACCACAATGAGCTGTTCCTATGAGGAAATTGTGTTGTTTCAGGCTTACATGCTTTTTCACGTTCCTCTTTAAATCTAGCCTCTCTCCCACACCTTTTATACTTGACAAAACACTAGTCATTACTCACTCTTTGCACCAATGCCACTAAAGAACATTACTCCTATACTCTCCCAGGGAGACTTGTTTTATGTCCTAAAGGGATTTACAAGGGGCCTCATGACTACAACAGTCATAACTAAAAATAATGCATCAATCATCGGCATCCATTTCCCTTTCCATCTCTAGAGTTTCAAATCTATATTTTCCCTTTCTCTCTTTCTTCAGTGTCCAGGACCAAAGCTTGTATCACTGGTGGAATGAATGTTTTATTTAGAATCTACATCCAGATTTGTCTTAAAGGAGTCCCTCTCTCATTTCAGGTCAATGAATTATTGATATCATGAAAGAAAATCAATCTCATGGCATGTATCTTCCCCTTCCTACTTCTAATCTGAAGGACATTCCTGGAAAGATATTTTTGGTATGACATACCTCATTTTAAAAAGCAGGATAAAAAATGAAGTTCAGAAGAAGATACTTAGTTGAGAAATTCTTTATAACAGTAAGTATTGAGGAAGTATTGAAGAAGTGAGAGGAATAGAAAGAAGGTTCCCAGTGTTCAGAAAAACAAATGATCATAATTCAGAAGCAATATTCTCAAGTAAAGGAAAGTGACTAAAGCTCTACTAAAGTGACTAAAGTTATAAGGAAAGGATATTTATATATTTAGATAGAGAGGAAAAAAGGAAGGAGTAACTTCAGTTAAAAGAATAAAGGTGAGTTCATTGAAATGGAGTTCATAAATAGTGTCAGAATATGAAGAAATAAATGCTTGGAAATGCGCAAATGAATCAGAATATATCTGTGTTGACGCTTGCTGTTCTTTTCTATAGACTCCTACATGCAAGGTAATTTCTTCTTTGCTAAAACTTATAGTGTTTTACACAATTACCTCTACTCATGAAATTTTAAGACTTTACAGATTGTCTGCCTTGTTGTGGGATTCTCATATCTACATTCTTACAACCTACCATAAGAAATTTTCTGTAATGAAATATTGATATGTCTCTCCAGGGTTGGAAACTTCCAAAGGCTCCTCACTGTTTACAGAGCAATATTTATATTACCACAATGAGCTGTTCCTATGAGGAAATTGTGTTGTTTCAGGCTTACATGCTTTTTCACGTTCCTCTTTAAATCTAGCCTCTCTCCCACACCTTTTATACTTGACAAAACACTAGTCATTACTCACTCTTTGCACCAATGCCACTAAAGAACATTACTCCTATACTCTCCCAGGGAGACTTGTTTTATGTCCTAAAGGGATTTACAAGGGGCCTCATGACTACAACAGTCATAACTAAAAATAATGCATCAATCATCGGCATCCATTTCCCTTTCCATCTCTAGAGTTTCAAATCTATATTTTCCCTTTCTCTCTTTCTTCAGTGTCCAGGACCAAAGCTTGTATCACTGGTGGAATGAATGTTTTATTTAGAATCTACATCCAGATTTGTCTTAAAGGAGTCCCTCTCTCATTTCAGGTCAATGAATTATTGATATCATGAAAGAAAATCAATCTCATGGCATGTATCTTCCCCTTCCTACTTCTAATCTGAAGGACATTCCTGGAAAGATATTTTTGGTATGACATACCTCATTTTAAAAAGCAGGATAAAAAATGAAGTTCAGAAGAAGATACTTAGTTGAGAAATTCTTTATAACAGTAAGTATTGAGGAAGTATTGAAGAAGTGAGAGGAATAGAAAGAAGGTTCCCAGTGTTCAGAAAAACAAATGATCATAATTCAGAAGCAATATTCTCAAGTAAAGGAAAGTGACTAAAGCTCTACTAAAGTGACTAAAGTTATAAGGAAAGGATATTTATATATTTAGATAGAGAGGAAAAAAGGAAGGAGTAACTTCAGTTAAAAGAATAAAGGTGAGTTCATTGAAATGGAGTTCATAAATAGTGTCAGAATATGAAGAAATAAATGCTTGGAAATGCGCAAATGAATCAGAATATATCTGTGTTGACGCTTGCTGCTTTCTTTTCTATAGACTCCCTACATGCAAGGTAATTTCTTCTTTGCCTAGAGCCAGAATACTTATAGTGTTACAAAGATTTATTGTACACAGAAATACAAGATCATCTATGCTTTTCTTCATTTGGTTTCTAAAACCTCTGAACTAGAGATTAGCCTGCAAAGACATTGCTAAGGCAGGCTCCTGGAAATAGTTTTTATCTCATAGTCATTGTGACCTTACCAGATGCTAGACATATTTTTACTTAATTGATTCTGACCCAGATATAAGTCAGAGCTACCTCGGAAGTTATGAAATATATGAGGAAGGTTTGGACTGTATCAAGGTGTCTAAGACACTGGCTTTTATTCTTGTGCTTTTTTTTTAATTTGAACTGTGCCTTCTGGTGCGCCCAATGGAAAACAGTCATTAGATCAATTTAAAGACAATTTTGGAGGAACTAGCTCAGAGGGGCCATGAAGTGACTTGCTAGGATCTTCAGCTTCCATCATGCTGGATCTCAATAAACCTTCTGCCCTTAAATGGAAGGTTTATTTTACATGCTGCTCTAAGAATTAGATTGAGTTGTATTTTATTAAATGGATTAAGGTATGGCACATGGTTTATCAAAGAGTACATTCTAGGCATAGGATTCAAAGACGCAAAAAACATATCATGAATATTCCTATACTGTTAAAACTCTCTGTGTATATGCAGAGCAGATTTTTTATTTCAAATTCATAATGGCAAAAAGGATTAAAAAGCCTCTGGATGAAGGTGAAAGAGGAAAGTGAAAAAACTGGCTTAAAACTCAACATTCAAAAAACCAAAAATCGTGGCATCTGGTCCTATCACTCCATGGCAAATACATGAGGAAACAGTGGCAACAGTGACAGATTTTATTTTCCTGTGCTCCAAAATTCACCGTGGATGGTAACTGCAGCCACAGAATTAAAAGATGCTTGCCCCTGCATGGAAAGTTATATAGCAAACCTAGACAGCATATTAAAAAGCAGAGACATTACTTTGTCAACAAAGGTCCATACAGTCAAAGCTATGGTTTTTCCAGTAGTTATTATGGATGTGAGAGTTGGGCTATAAAGAAGGCTCAGCTCCAAAGAATTGATGGCTTCTAACAGTGGTGATGGAGAAGACTCTTGAGAATCCCCTGGACAGCAAGGAGATCAAACCAGTCAGTCCTAAAGGAAATCAACCTTGAATATTCATTGGAAGGACTGATGCTGAAGCTGAAGTTCTGATACTTTGGTCACCTGATGTGAAGAGCCAACTCACTGGAAAAGAACCTGATGTTGGGAAAGACTGAGGACAAGGGAAGAAGGGAGTAAGAGAGGATGACATGGTTCATTGGGATCACTGACATCAATGGACATGAGTTTGAGCAAAGTCTAGGAGATAATGAAAGGGTCAAACCTGAAAAGCTGCAGTTCAAAGGATGGCAAGGAGTCATACACGAGTAAGCAACTGAACAACAACATCATCTCACATCAGCCAGAAACTGCTATCATCAAAAAATCTACAAACAATAAATGCTGTAGAGACAATGAAGAAAAGGGAAACCTCTTGCACTCTGCTGTCATTTAAAGTGATACAGCCACCAGGGTGAATAGTATGGAAGTTCCTTAAAATACTAAAAATAGAACTACCTTATGATCCAGCATTTCACAATAGTCATATACTCTAAGAAAACCATACTTCCAAAAGACACATGCAGCTCATTATTTTTTGCTGCACTATTTATTAATGCAATAACCAGAACATAGGAACAACCTAAATGTCCATCAGCAAATGAATGGATAAAGAAGAGTTGGTACATAAGTACAATGGACTATTACTCAATAACAAAAATACGTGAAATTGGATTATTTGCAGAATTGGTTAAAACTCTCTGTGTATATGCAGAGCAGATTTTTTATTTCAAATTCATAATGGCAAAAAGGATTAAAAAGCCTCTGGATGAAGGTGAAAGAGGAAAGTGAAAAAACTGGCTTAAAACTCAACATTCAAAAAACCAAAAATCGTGGCATCTGGTCCTATCACTCCATGGCAAATACATGAGGAAACAGTGGCAACAGTGACAGATTTTATTTTCCTGTGCTCCAAAATTCACCGTGGATGGTAACTGCAGCCACAGAATTAAAAGATGCTTGCCCCTGCATGGAAAGTTATATAGCAAACCTAGACAGCATATTAAAAAGCAGAGACATTACTTTGTCAACAAAGGTCCATCTAGTCAAGGCTATGGTTTTTCCAGTAGTTATGTATGGATGTGAGAGTTGGGCTATAAAGAAGGCTCAGCTCCAAAGAATTGATGGCTTCTAACAGTGGTGATGGAGAAGACTCTTGAGAATCCCCTGGACAGCAAGGAGATCAAACCAGTCAGTCCTAAAGGAAATCAACCTTGAATATTCATTGGAAGGACTGATGCTGAAGCTGAAGTTCTGATACTTTGGTCACCTGATGTGAAGAGCCAACTCACTGGAAAAGAACCTGATGTTGGGAAAGACTGAGGACAAGGGAAGAAGGGAGTAAGAGAGGATGACATGGTTCATTGGGATCACTGACATCAATGGACATGAGTTTGAGCAAAGTCTAGGAGATAATGAAAGGGTCAAACCTGAAAAGCTGCAGTTCAAAGGATGGCAAGGAGTCATACACGAGTAAGCAACTGAACAACAACATCATCTCACATCAGCCAGAAACTGCTATCATCAAAAAATCTACAAACAATAAATGCTGTAGAGACAATGAAGAAAAGGGAAACCTCTTGCACTCTGCTGTCATTTAAAGTGATACAGCCACCAGGGTGAATAGTATGGAAGTTCCTTAAAATACTAAAAATAGAACTACCTTATGATCCAGCATTTCACAATAGTCATATACTCTAAGAAAACCATACTTCCAAAAGACACATGCAGCTCATTATTTTTTGCTGCACTATTTATTAATGCAATAACCAGAACATAGGAACAACCTAAATGTCCATCAGCAAATGAATGGATAAAGAAGAGTTGGTACATAAGTACAATGGACTATTACTCAATAACAAAAATACGTGAAATTGGATTATTTGCAGAGATGTGGACAGACCTGGAGTCTGACATACACAGTGAGGTTAAGCCATGAAGAGAAAAATAAATATCGTATTGCATATGTGTGGAATCCAGAAAAACGGTGCAGATTAATTTATTTGAAGGACTGGAGTAGAAATGCAGACATAGAGAAGGGACATGTGGGCATGGAAATGGTACAAATTGGGAGATTCTGTTTGATATATATACCCTACCACGTGTAAAACAGATAAATAGTGGGAATTTGCTCTATAGCACAGTGAACTCGGCTTGGTCCTCTGTGGTAACTTAGATGGCATGATGGGGGAGTCAGAAAGAGATCCAAGAGGGAGGGTATATATGCATAAATATAACTGATGAACTTCATTGTACAGCAGACACTTACACAATACTGTAAAGCAACTATACACCTATAGAAATTTTAGAAAGGAAGTAAAACCATCACTGTTTATGGAAAGCATGATACTATACATCGATTTCCTAAAGAGGTTATTGAAAACAATTAGATCTCATGAATGAAAGTAAGCAGGATACAAATTTAAGACACAAAAATTTGTTGTATCTCTATACACTAGTAATGAATTATCAGAAGCAAACTAAAAAAATACCTATTACCATTTCATTAATATATATATATATATATATATATATATATACACACCTAGGAATAATTCTACCTAAGGAAGTAAAAGACCTATGCTCTGAAAAGTATAAGACACTGGTGAAATAAATCAAAGATGATATAATCACATGAAAAGATATAGCATGGTCTTGCACTGGAAGAATCAGTAGCATCAAAATGACTATACTATCCAAGGCAATCTACAGATTCAATGCAATTCCTATCAAATTAACATTGGTATTTTTCATAAACTAGAACAAAATTGTATTTAACAATTTGAAGAAACAAAAGACCTGATTAGCCAAAGAAATCTTGAGAAATAAAAACAGAGGCGGAGGAATAAGGCTCCCTGACTTCAGACTATACTACAAAGCTACAGTCATGAAAACAGTATGGTACTGACACAAAAACAGAGACATAGACCAGTGGAACAGGATAGGAAGTTCAAAAATAAACCCACAGACATATTGTCAATTAATCTATGACCATGGAGCAAGACTGTTCAATGGAGAAAAGATAGGTTCTTCCATAAGTGGTACTCGAAAACCGGACAGCTATATGCAAAGGAATGAAAGGAGAACTTTACTTAACATCATACACAAAAACAAGCTCAAACTGAACTAAAGACCTAAATATAAGACCGAACACTAGAACATTCTCTCAATAAATCAAAATGTCTTTCATTTGATTCATTTCCTAGAGTAATGGAAATGAAAACAAAAATAAACAAATGGGATCTAATTAAACTCAAAAGCTTTTGCGCAGCAAAGCAAGCCATAAACAAAATGGGAAGACAACCCTCAGAGTGGGAGAAAATATTTGCAAATAAAGCAGTCGACAAGAGATTAGTCTCCGATACACTGCAGCAATATGGATTGACCTGAAGATTATCATACTATGTGAAATAAGCAAGACAGAGAAAGACAAATATCACATTGCTTCGACTGAGAGAAATTTTAGAAAGGAAGTAAAACCATCACTGTTTATGGAAAGCATGATACTATACATCGATTTCCTAAAGAGGTTATTGAAAACAATTAGATCTCATGAATGAAAGTAAGCAGGATACAAATTTAAGACACAAAAATTTGTTGTATCTCTATACACTAGTAATGAATTATCAGAAGCAAACTAAAAAAATACCTATTACCATTTCATTAATATATATATATATATATATATATATATATATACACACCTAGGAATAATTCTACCTAAGGAAGTAAAAGACCTATGCTCTGAAAAGTATAAGACACTGGTGAAATAAATCAAAGATGATATAATCACATGAAAAGATATAGCATGGTCTTGCACTGGAAGAATCAGTAGCATCAAAATGACTATACTATCCAAGGCAATCTACAGATTCAATGCAATTCCTATCAAATTAACATTGGTATTTTTCATAAACTAGAACAAAATTGTATTTAACAATTTGAAGAAACAAAAGACCTGATTAGCCAAAGAAATCTTGAGAAATAAAAACAGAGGCGGAGGAATAAGGCTCCCTGACTTCAGACTATACTACAAAGCTACAGTCATGAAAACAGTATGGTACTGACACAAAAACAGAGACATAGACCAGTGGAACAGGATAGGAAGTTCAAAAATAAACCCACAGACATATTGTCAATTAATCTATGACCATGGAGCAAGACTGTTCAATGGAGAAAAGATAGGTTCTTCCATAAGTGGTACTCGAAAACCGGACAGCTATATGCAAAGGAATGAAAGGAGAACTTTACTTAACATCATACACAAAAACAAGCTCAAACTGAACTAAAGACCTAAATATAAGACCGAACACTAGAACATTCTCTCAATAAATCAAAATGTCTTTCATTTGATTCATTTCCTAGAGTAATGGAAATGAAAACAAAAATAAACAAATGGGATCTAATTAAACTCAAAAGCTTTTGCGCAGCAAAGCAAGCCATAAACAAAATGGGAAGACAACCCTCAGAGTGGGAGAAAATATTTGCAAATAAAGCAGTCGACAAGAGATTAGTCTCCGATACACTGCAGCAATATGGATTGACCTGAAGATTATCATACTATGTGAAATAAGCAAGACAGAGAAAGACAAATATCACATTGCTTACATGTGTAATCTGAAAAAGAGAAACAAATGGACTTAATTACAAAACAAAACACAGACTTAGAGACTAAAATAACAAACTCAAGTCTACAAAAGGAGTCAGTTGGTAGGGAGGATAAATTAAGAGTTTGGGATTAGCAGATACAGATTACTATATTTAAAATAGATGAACCAGCAAGGGCTTACCAAATAGCTCTGGCAATTCTGCTCAAGATTACATTGACACCTAAATGGGTAAAAATTTTTAAAAATATAATAGATGTGTATGTGTGTATTACTGAATTACTCTGTTGTACACTTGAAAACAAATACATTGTTAATCAACTATAATCCAATGTAAACTTAAAAATAAAATAAATCTCTCTGCCTTACATCTTTCAAAGTGTGCGTATTTCTGGCAGTAACTGATGGTCTCTTTTGTACCTACAATATCTAGAAAAGTTAATCAGTAAAAGAAGCACTACGGGGATCATCCTGTTCAAATGAACTTTCAAAGAAAACCAGGGGAAAAAAAATTGCCTTATTGGAGTATGCAAACACAAGATATTGAATTTTCTAATATTATTTAGAAATTATTATAGATTTGTGTGTAAGCCTGAGTACACTTTTCCTAACTCACTGCATTGAGTTTATCAAGTCTTTTTCCCCCCAGTCGAAGCTGTTGCCTTTCATTTTAATCCATAATACAAAGTACACACTTCAAAGGTCAGCCCAACCTACTATAAACTGGTTGGGACAGTTAAGGAGAGATCTTTGGATTGTGAGTTTCATGCATTTGGTTTACGCCCAGCTTTCACTGGAGCAAGAGTTAACCATGAAGTCTGTGAAAGCCTGCTGCCTCCTTTTCATGCTGCATCTGTGCCTCTTTGATTCTGGAAGGACGGGAAGGGGACGGGTAAACAAAAATAAACAAAATTTGCTTTTGCGCAAAGCAAGCCATAAACAAAATGGGAAGACAACCCTCAGAGTGGGAGAAAATATTTGCAAATAAAGCAGTCGACAAGAGATTAGTCTCCGATACACTGCAGCAATATGGATTGACCTGAAGATTATCATACTATGTGAAATAAGCAAGACAGAGAAAGACAAATATCACATTGCTTACATGTGTAATCTGAAAAAGAGAAACAAATGGACTTAATTACAAAACAAAACACAGACTTAGAGACTAAAATAACAAACTCAAGTCTACAAAAGGAGTCAGTTGGTAGGGAGGATAAATTAAGAGTTTGGGATTAGCAGATACAGATTACTATATTTAAAATAGATGAACCAGCAAGGGCTTACCAAATAGCTCTGGCAATTCTGCTCAAGATTACATTGACACCTAAATGGGTAAAAATTTTTAAAAATATAATAGATGTGTATGTGTGTATTACTGAATTACTCTGTTGTACACTTGAAAACAAATACATTGTTAATCAACTATAATCCAATGTAAACTTAAAAATAAAATAAATCTCTCTGCCTTACATCTTTCAAAGTGTGCGTATTTCTGGCAGTAACTGATGGTCTCTTTTGTACCTACAATATCTAGAAAAGTTAATCAGTAAAAGAAGCACTACGGGGATCATCCTGTTCAAATGAACTTTCAAAGAAAACCAGGGGAAAAAAAATTGCCTTATTGGAGTATGCAAACACAAGATATTGAATTTTCTAATATTATTTAGAAATTATTATAGATTTGTGTGTAAGCCTGAGTACACTTTTCCTAACTCACTGCATTGAGTTTATCAAGTCTTTTTCCCCCCAGTCGAAGCTGTTGCCTTTCATTTTAATCCATAATACAAAGTACACACTTCAAAGGTCAGCCCAACCTACTATAAACTGGTTGGGACAGTTAAGGAGAGATCTTTGGATTGTGAGTTTCATGCATTTGGTTTACGCCCAGCTTTCACTGGAGCAAGAGTTAACCATGAAGTCTGTGAAAGCCTGCTGCCTCCTTTTCATGCTGCATCTGTGCCTCTTTGATTCTGGAAGGACGGGGAAGGTTCTTGTATGGCCTGCGGACTTTAGCCATTGGATTAATTTAAAAGTTATTCTCAACGAACTTCACCTTCATGGGCATGAGATAACTGTCCTGGTACCGTCACAAAATCTTCTGATTGATCACACCAAGGTTCCCTATAATGTGGAGATCCTCCAGCTTTCAGTAACTAAAGAATTTTTTCTGGAAGAGATCAATACTGCTCTTTATGAAGCATCTTTTGAACTCTCCAAACTCCCACGGTGGGAAATGCAAATAAAACTGGCAAAATTAGCAAGAAGATTTTTATTAACAATCAAAAGAGTGTGTGACAGTGTTGTCACAAACAAGGAGTTACTCAGCAGGCTACAGGCAGCCAAGTTTGATATCTGTATTGCTGACCCGTTAAGCTTTTGTGGGGAGTTGGTGGCTCAACTCCTGAATATTCCTTTTATATACTCTTTTAGGTTTTTCTACGGGAATGTCATTGAAAGACTGTGTGCTGGGCTTCCTATGCCTTCTTCATATGTTCCTTGTGTCACAACAGGCCTGACAGACAGGATGACTTTTATTCAGAGGCTGGAGAACTGGTTCCTGTACACACTGAGTGACATGATATATTCGTATTATATATTTCCAGAATGGGATGAATATTACACCAAGGTTTTAGGTAAGAGAAATATATATATATATAAGTATTCTTATATCCTATTACAATGTAAATATTTTTCTGACTGTATGAAAACTTACAAAAGGTATTTTAGGTAAAGAAGGTCCTGCGGCTAGATTGTTTTCAATTTAAAAAATAGTAAGACTCCACTTTTTTGGTTTTGTATTATATGATTGAATACTGACAGTGTATTTAAAAAAGGAATATTCTTTATATTTATGCATAATTATTTGGAGTGTCTGGAAAATGGAAATCTGACAAGGTGCTTAAGTTCCATAACTTTGAACTATTCTCTGTTTTCTGCTTCTCCTCTTACACTGCCTGTTTTCTTTCTGATTAATGTGCTATTCCTGGGGTTCATATTTACATCCTATGAGAGCTCGGTTATAGGTGGCCAGGTTTGCAACGTGGTGAGCGTGAAACTGGAAAGCAAATCATGTAGTTTGGCTTCATCTGCTCTTTTCTTCTAAAGTGTAAAAAATGGAAGGTTTTTTTTTTTTCTAAATGACATGTATTTCTAGATTTTTTTAACTCACCTCAGTATTTTGCTCTTATTGCTCTATTTAAAATTCAACTGTGAGTCAACCAGTGATTTACGACCTTGAGCACATTTTTTTCCCCTCTATTTTAGCCAGTCCATTTACTCTTTATGTTTTCCTATTGAATAATTTATTTTTATTATATTGATGTAATTATATGACTATGTTAAAGAAATTTTGCATAAGAAGTAAATTACCTTTGAGAAAGAAGCACCTTTCTTACATTATTTAGCTAGATTTTTTGAGGTATTATTAAGATGTAACATTATATTAGTTTCAGATGGTGACAAAAAATTAATCAATAGTAAACCTCCCCAAAGAATGGAAAATTTTATTGGAGTCAATCTGAGGATTATAACACTGGATAATATCCTTCAGTAATCTCTGAGGAATTTTCTACTCATAAGAAGTCAAAGCACTGACATATAAGTTTGAGAAAGTGTTATACATGAAAGAGTTACACATCAAAGAAAGATACTAAGTTTTTGAGTGGCACTGATATATTTCGTATTATATATTTCCGGAATGGGATGAATATTACACCAAGGTTTTAGGTAAGAGAAATATATATATATATAAGTATTCTTATATCCTATTACAATGTAAATATTTTTCTGACTGTATGAAAACTTACAAAAGGTATTTTAGGTAAAGAAGGTCTTGCAGCTATGTTGTTTTAAATTTAAAAAATAGTAAGACTCCACTTTTTTGGTTTTGTATTATATGATTGAATACTGACAGTGTATTTAAAAAAGGAATATTCTTTATATTTATGCATAATTATTTGGAGTGTCTGGAAAATGGAAATCTGACAAGGTGCTTAAGTTCCATAACTTTGAACTATTCTCTGTTTTCTGCTTCTCCTCTTACACTGCCTGTTTTCTTTCTGATTAATGTGCTATTCCTGGGGTTCATATTTACATCCTATGAGAGCTCGGTTATAGGTGGCCAGGTTTGCAACGTGGTGAGCGTGAAACTGGAAAGCAAATCATGTAGTTTGGCTTCATCTGCTCTTTTCTTCTAAAGTGTAAAAAATGGAAGGTTTTTTTTTTTTCTAAATGACATGTATTTCTAGATTTTTTTAACTCACCTCAGTATTTTGCTCTTATTGCTCTATTTAAAATTCAACTGTGAGTCAACCAGTGATTTACGACCTTGAGCACATTTTTTTCCCCTCTATTTTAGCCAGTCCATTTACTCTTTATGTTTTCCTATTGAATAATTTATTTTTATTATATTGATGTAATTATATGACTATGTTAAAGAAATTTTGCATAAGAAGTAAATTACCTTTGAGAAAGAAGCACCTTTCTTACATTATTTAGCTAGATTTTTTGAGGTATTATTAAGATGTAACATTATATTAGTTTCAGATGGTGACAAAAAATTAATCAATAGTAAACCTCCCCAAAGAATGGAAAATTTTATTGGAGTCAATCTGAGGATTATAACACTGGATAATATCCTTCAGTAATCTCTGAGGAATTTTCTACTCATAAGAAGTCAAAGCACTGACATATAAGTTTTTGAGGGAAAGTGTTATACATGAAAGAGTTACACATCAAAGAAAGATACTACCATTTTATCTGGTCCTAAAACGTGAGTAGTGAGTCATTGTGGCTTCTTAAGGGATTAATAAAGGAATGTTATTTCTAAGGAGCTACCTTGCTGGTGCCAGGAGGAATTTTTTTTTTTTTGTAGAGGTAAACTTTCTTGTGTCTTTTAAGGCGATCTGTTTAATGTATAATGCAGAAGCATACTGCACACTAAAACAAGGAGGGCCAGGCAGGACCAAACTAGCAAAGAAATTTGTATGCAAAAGTTTTCTTATCCTGCCTTAAAATAATTGTCTATCATCACAGGTATACAACATAATGATTAGATATTTGTACATACTGTGAAACAATCTCAATTACTCTAGATTATATCCATCACTACAAATGACTTTTAACTGAGAACTCTTAAGATCTACTTTCTTAATACCTTTCAACTATATAATACAGTACTATGAACTATAGTCACCATGCAGTAAATTACATCCCCTGGATTACTTACTTTAGAACTGGAAGTTTTTGCCATTTGACTACTTTCCTCTACCTGTTTTGACCATGATCCAACCCTAGCATCAGGCAACCACCAGTCTTTTCTGTCTCTATAGTTTGTTTTAGTTTTGTTTTCTTTTTAGAGTCCACATATAAGGGATATATTTTTCTGTCTTGGTTCACTTAACATAATATATTCAAGGTCCATCCATGCTGAACTTAATGGCAAGTTTTTGTTTCTTATGACTGAATAATACTCCACTCATCTATATTTTCTTTATCCATTCACCTATTTATAAACACTTCGGTTCTTTCCATGTTTTTGGCTATTATAAATAATGCTGCAATGAGCATAAAAGTGCAACGATCCGGTTTTTTGTTTCTGTTTTTTTAATATATATATATCACACCCAGAATTCAAGTTTCTGGATCATATGGTAGTTTTATTGTTAAATTGTGAGGAGCCTCCATACTATTTTTCACATCGCCTATACCAATTTACATTCACACTAACAGTATAAAGTCATGTCTTATTCGATCCTTTCCAGCATTTGTTGTCTTGTATCATTTTGATGATAGCCATCATAACAGGTATGAAAAGTTACTTCATTGTGGCTTTGCTTTGAATTCCCTTGGTGACGGAGTAATGTTGAACACCATTTCATGCTCTTGCTGACTTTTGAATATTTTCTTTGGAAAATGTCTATTCAGGTTCTCAACTAACTTTTTATTGACTTCTTTGTTTAAGTGCTATCTCATAACGCTAGTTCCCTCTATATTTTAAGTGGTAACACCTACATAGACATATGCTTTGCAAACATTTTATCTCACTTCGTAGTTTGCCTTATTTGTTGATCTTTTTTTTCCATGCAGTGTTCATAAGCTTCTAGTTGGAAGTTGTCTCACTTGTTTATTTTTAATTTTGTTACCTATATTTTTAAAGTCGTACTATGATGAATGTGAAGAATTATTTCCCATTGGTTTTCTCTGTGAAATTTTGTGGTTTATGTCTTATTTATGTCTTTAATCCATCTTAATATAATTTTGTAGTAAATAAATTCAGGGTCTAGTTTCATTCTTGTGTATGTAAATATTCAGATTTTCAGCAAGAATTATTTGAAAGTCTATATTTCTTCATTGAACATTTTTGGTTCCTTTGCAACATATTGGTTGACTCTATATGCATGAGTTTATTTCTGAGCTCTTGCTTCTATTCCAATGGACCACATGACTATTTTTAAGCCTAGACCGTATTGTTCTGATTACTAGAGCTTTATAATATTCCTTAAAATGACAATGTGTGGTGCCTCCAGCTTTGTTTTTCTTTCAGAGGATTGATTTGTCTTTTTGGAACTTTCTCCTTTTCACATGAATTTGTAAACTATTTTCCTTGTTACTAATGTTAGCAGATGAATCTCTAATACTCTTTAGAGTATTACTTATTTAGCTTATTACTTTAGTAATAATCATTCCTAAAAATTGTGTGTACCTCTAAAAACTTTAAAAATTTTTTGATAGTTGTGGTCTCTTATTTTATATAGCCAATTCCCTTCTCCTTTTTTTTGTTGAGTATGTATTCAAAATTTCCTCTGAGAAATTATTCAACAACTCACAAACAACCTGAGTATTTCTAATGAGGTATGCTGCTCAGCAATGCATAATATTAAAAAAGGCATAAGACCTAAGCAAGGTCAAACTGTTGCAGTGAAACTTTTCCTGGGCATTTTGTTACAGAAACAGGGCCTCTATCTCCAGACCTGGCCCTAAAAACTGTGGGTCAAAACCATCACACATCCATGTTCAGAGTTCAAGCTACAAAGGACAACATTAAAAAAAAATTAACTTAAAATTTCATCCAAGTGAGGTTTTCTGAGTAATGGATTAAGCCTTGATTGATCTATAGCTACATCACAAGTTGCTTGTTTACTTCTGGTCCCAGCAGTATGATACTCGGTTTAGGAACATCTTTTCAAGCAAATTGTTAGTGACAGGATATGACCCTGATCCTGATTCTTCCATAAGTCTTAGTAACTTAGAATATTCTTTGGGGGAACATATCAATAACCTGAGAAAGAGGAATAAAAACTTAGTAAATAGAAGAAACACATTTCTTTTAATCTCATAAATGTTAAAAAGCTTTCAGATATAGATGTAATTTGGTTATTCAGAATTTAAGATCTTCATTACATGATGTATTCCAAGTATGGACTTTCTTGTTGGCTCAGATGACAAAGAATCTGCCTGCAATGCAAGAAACCTGGGTTTGATTCCTGGGTTGGGAAGATCCCCTGGAGGAGGGCATGGCACCCAGTACTCTTGCCTGGAGAATCCCATGGACAGAGGAACTTAGTGGGCTACAGTCTACGGGGTCGCAAAGAGTCATACATAACTTGAGCAACTAACACATATTCCAAGTATATTTTTCAAAATATAACTCATAATTTATAAAATTATTCATTAAAGTATGTCATAGATATCTTCAAATAATTAGTGAGGGAAGCAGCAAGGCAAGATTCATTTCAAAAACCTGAGGAACTATTTATAAACCTTTGGGGAGATAAAGGATGCTTAGGATGAGAATACTAGGTTAGACATAAAAATGGTCAAAAACATTCTATAGGGCCTTAAATTGTAATTTGGAAGATTATTTTTCCTACCAGGCAGAAATATACCTGCTAACACTAAACTTCAATGTATTTTAACTCTAAAGTCCCGAGTAAATCAAAAATAAACAACAAAGCAAAGCACTTGCACATTTTCCTAAAGCTACATGTTGAGTATGAAACTGGATTTTGTCATTATGGAATCAAATTACTTATTTACTAACTTTTGCTTTGATCTCTTATGTAGATAAACCTTTGTAGGAAATTCAAAATCCCTTATATTTTCTAGTCAAAACTTGAGCATACTTCGAATATCAAGGAGAATTCAAAAAACCATGTGGTGAGAAACCAGTCAGAGATGGATTCCTCCTATTGGTGACACTGCGCATATATTTCTAAAAGATACCACAATTCTGTGTAAGGTCCTTTATATCATAGTAGTTATATAGATTTCACAAAGGAGGCTGCGGTTCAAACTAAGGAAGACGACTCAATTCAGAGTCACTAATGGTGAGTTCTTATTAAGTAAATATTCACTTGGTTTCCACTTCGGTTCACAGGAGCCCTTTCTACTGTTTCTATTTTTTTTTTTTTTCCCTTTATTTTAAAGATTTTACAGAGTTTCTTTGTTCAGCAACATGTATGTTCCCGGATCATTCATATACATATCCCTGGGTCCTCCCCCAACCCAGTTCCCCCCTCCCACCCCTCCAGACCATCATCCCAAGTGGTTGTAGGTACTCCTATTCCCCTAGCACAATGACAATAGCTATCTTTTCCACACATGACAGTATAGGTTTCCATGTTACTCCCTCCATGCCTCCCTCCCACTGTTCGGTCTCCACAATGTCTTTATGTCTATTCTCTGTTTTTTCATGAGTTCACTGTATGTGTTATCATGACCATCTTACTAGATACCATATAATATGAGTTAGTATACTGTACTTGTCTTTCTCTTTTTGACTTACTTCACTTTTTATGATAGGTTCTAGAGCCAGCCACCTCATTAGGACTGAGTTTTCTGCATTTCTTTTAACAGCTGAGTAGTATTCCATTGTATATATGTACCAGGGCTTCTGTATCCATTCATTTGTTGATGGACATCTAGGTTGCTTCCATGTTCTGGCTATTGTATAGAGAGCTGCAATGAACATTGGGGTACAGGTGCCTCTTTCAGTTTTGATTTCATCAGGATATAGGCCTAATAGTGGGATTGCTGGGTCATAGGGTGCTTCTATTTTTAGTTTTTTAAGGAATCTCCATATTGTCTTCCATAGAGGTTGTATCAATTTACATTCCCTCCAGCAATGCAGGAGTGTTTCCTTTTCTCCGCACCCTCTCCAGCATTTGTTGTCTGTCGATTTGTTGATCATGGCCATTCTGATGGGTGTGAGGTGGTATCTCATTGTGGTTTTAATTTGCATTTCTCTAATGATAAGCGAGGTTGAGCATTGCTTCATGTGCTTTTGGGCCATCTGTATGTCCTCTTTGGAGAGGTGTCTCTTTAGATATTTTTCCCATTTTTTGATTGGGTTGTTTGTTTTTCCTATGCTGAGCTGTCTGAGTTGCTTGTAGATTTTGGAGATTAATTCTTTGTTGTTTCTTTCTACTGTTTCTTAACTGAATATGTCAAAATAGCAAATATTTCACCACTAGATTATTATGCAGTGCAATATCTTCAGCAAAGAGGAAAACAGGAACTTTCATTTACTATAGCAAAGGAGATAAACACTTTAAGGATTGTATTAAAAGTATTCAGGTATAACTGGCTGTAACAGCACACTTGAAAACAGAAGGAAAAGGGTGGATAAAGTACAAGTTGGGGGCTTCCCTGGTGGTCCAGTGCGTAAGGATACCAGCTTGCAGTGCAAGGGGCGCCGGTTCGATCTCTGGCCTGGGAAGATCCCATGTGCCATGGAACGGCTGGACCAATATGTCCAACTACCGAGCCAGAGCTCTGGAGCACGTGAGCGCAGAGCTGGTGCTCTGCAGAGAGAGAGGCCACTGCCATGGGAGGCCCACAAAGGCCAAACAACAAAGATAAATAAATGAGGGCTTCCCTGGTGGCCCAGTGTTTAAGGATTCTGCCTTGCAGTGCGAGGTGCCCCAGTTCGATCCCTGGCCTGGGAAGATCCCACGTGTCATGAAGCAGCTGGACCCATGTGTCCTATTACTGAGCTGGAACTCTGGAGCGCATGCACCCAGAGCCGGTGCTCTGCGATAACAGAGGCCTCTGACATGGGAAGCCCACACAGGCCAAACAACAAAGATGGATGAAAACAGATAAATGAAAGACCAATAGAAGTGGCCTGCCAGGCCCCTCTCCCTCCCCACCCCAACCCCACATTCAAAAGTATATATATAAATAAATGAAAGATCAATAGATGTGGCCAAAAAAAAAAGTTGGTTTTCAACATTATCAAAGGCTTTTGGACCAGTGATCATAAGATACATTGGAATTTCAAAAGAGAATGTGCTACTGTACCACGGAAGGCTGAGGACTGCTGCCTGCCTTGTACTTACTAGAAGCACATGAATGGGTTCAGGCTTACCTCAGGCTGAAAGACTCCTTTACCAGAGAGACAGCAACAGGCTCTTGGTTTTGCTCCATACTTAAGTCTGTGTTCACTTATTCATAGTCTGGCTGCTGAGTACTTTTCAGGGGAAAAGGCCAATGGATTCAACCTGCGTCACATGGGCTGGTTCAGGATTGGTCTTTACTAATTTTCCTTAGAAAATTAGGTGGAGAAATAGCTCCCATTTAACATGTCAGATAGCTTTCACTCTATTATCCTTCATTTTGATTCAGGAAAGCCTACCACACTATGTGAGACTATGGGAAAAGCTGAAATGTGGTTGCTTCGAAGTAACTGGGATTTTGAATTTCCTCAACCTTACTTACCTAACATTGAATTTGTTGGAGGACTGCACTGCAAGCCAGCAAAGCCCCTGCCTAAGGTAAATTAACTATGCTTGTTATTTTCCTACTTGGGCATTTATCTCTTAAAATGATTTCTGACTTATTGTCAATAGTGTTAGATCTGCAAACTGAGAATACAGGTATAGAGTTTGATGGCTATTACTTTCTTAGATGACAATAAGTAAGTCAGCAGTCTTTATTTTGGATTGTGTGCTATTATTTGATTGAAATACTCCTCAATACTCTCTTTTCTTTTTCAAAGTCCATTCACTATTCATGAAAATGTATTTTTATATAAATTTAAAAATATTTTCTGGTACCTCAAGAATACTATTATATAATTGAACATAAGCATAAAGATAATATTTTATATTAAGTCAAATCATCTGTAAGCATAGTGTAATGGGTAATTTTATGTGACAAATTCCCTGGGCCAGGTACCCAGCTATTTAGACAAATGTTATTCTAGAAGTGTCTGAGAGGGTGCTTTTGGATGACACTAACTTTTAAATATGTGGATCCGGAGTAAACAGATTATTTTATATGAATAAGCCCCATCCAACTAGCTGAAGATCTGAATAGAATAAAAGACTAATTCTGCCAGTAGGAAACCTTCATACTAACTATAGCACTGTCTCTTCTTTGAGTCTTCAGCTTGAGGGCCTGTTCCGCAGATTAAGTTCATCAGCCTTCCTAACCATGTGAGCTAATAACTTATTTAATTCACTTAGTTTTGTCAATATTTAAATACAGGATGAAAAGATTTATTTTTATTTCAGTATGATTCAACATGCTGGTTTTATTTTTAATTCAAAGTTATATATTTCTATTATGTTCCCATGAGCCTCAGAATATATTTCATAGGTATTTCTCGATTACTAGTCTGGTCAGGAGCTACATAGTTACCTCATTCCTCATTCCTTGTGTTTGTGGAAGCCTATACAAAGAAAAAATATAGTTAACATATGAAAGTACGGAACTGAAAAACATTGAAAAATTGTATGACTCAGAATTTTGAATATTTTTTTGTCGGCTACCACACTATGTGAGACTATGGGAAAAGCTGAAATGTGGTTGCTTAAGTAACTGGGATTTTGAATTTCCTCAACCTTACTTACCTAACATTGAATTTGTTGGAGGACTGCACTGCAAGCCAGCAAAGCCCCTGCCTAAGGTAAATTAACTATGCTTGTTATTTTCCTACTTGGGCATTTATCTCTTAAAATGATTTCTGACTTATTGTCAATAGTGTTAGATCTGCAAACTGAGAATACAGGTATAGAGTTTGATGGCTATTACTTTCTTAGATGACAATAAGTAAGTCAGCAGTCTTTATTTTGGATTGTGTGCTATTATTTGATTGAAATACTCCTCAATACTCTCTTTTCTTTTTCAAAGTCCATTCACTATTCATGAAAATGTATTTTTATATAAATTTAAAAATATTTTCTGGTACCTCAAGAATACTATTATATAATTGAACATAAGCATAAAGATAATATTTTATATTAAGTCAAATCATCTGTAAGCATAGTGTAATGGGTAATTTTATGTGACAAATTCCCTGGGCCAGGTACCCAGCTATTTAGACAAATGTTATTCTAGAAGTGTCTGAGAGGGTGCTTTTGGATGACACTAACTTTTAAATATGTGGATCCGGAGTAAACAGATTATTTTATATGAATAAGCCCCATCCAACTAGCTGAAGATCTGAATAGAATAAAAGACTAATTCTGCCAGTAGGAAACCTTCATACTAACTATAGCACTGTCTCTTCTTTGAGTCTTCAGCTTGAGGGCCTGTTCCGCAGATTAAGTTCATCAGCCTTCCTAACCATGTGAGCTAATAACTTATTTAATTCACTTAGTTTTGTCAATATTTAAATACAGGATGAAAAGATTTATTTTTATTTCAGTATGATTCAACATGCTGGTTTTATTTTTAATTCAAAGTTATATATTTCTATTATGTTCCCATGAGCCTCAGAATATATTTCATAGGTATTTCTCGATTACTAGTCTGGTCAGGAGCTACATAGTTACCTCATTCCTCATTCCTTGTGTTTGTGGAAGCCTATACAAAGAAAAAATATAGTTAACATATGAAAGTACGGAACTGAAAAACATTGAAAAATTGTATGACTCAGCTATTCTTATATCTGTAAGCTTTTATGTTAGAAAGACTGCTTTCTTCACAGGAGTTCGAAGAGTTTGTGCAAAGCTCTGGAAAAGATGGAGTCGTGGTGTTTACTCTGGGATCAATGATCAAAAACCTCTCAGAAGAAAGGTCTAATGTGATTGCATCAGCCCTTGCCCAGATTCCACAGAAGGTCAAATAATTTTACTTTTTTGAGTGACGGTATCTTAAAATACATGAGGATCTCCTTAACAGCAAACTATTGAAACATAGGAAAGGCTATTGTTAATGCTAATGTCACTTGACTGAACTCTCAAGAAAAAGTATAAATGTTAAAAGGGGATAAATGATTGCTAGCTTGCTTTAAACCTAGCATCACTAACAGGAAAATACATTGCAGTATTTCCTTTAAATAATGAGCCAAAATTCAAATAACTTTCTACTATTAAACAGTCAGTTTTGTGCCTAGGTTTTAAGGGGTCCATGTTATCTAACACTTTTCTTGCTGTTCCTATTCTTTTTTATTTTTTAACCTGAAGCATATGCAAAAGTTACAACTAACGTGACAGAGAATAAAATAGAAGATATTCAAAATAATAGACTTAATTCACAGAGTATCTTGGGACTATATTTCCTTTTAACGAATGATTTTGAACATGGTCTTAGGTGAACCTGGAACTAAGAGCTTAGATACTAAAAGTAATCCCAGGCCCGGGATCGAACTGGTGCCCCTTGCAGTGCAAGGTGGAGTCCTTACCCACTGGACCACCGGAGAAACCCTTGTTCCTAGTCTTAGAAGAAATTCTTTCAGTATTTCATCATTGAGAATGATGTATGCTGTGGGTTTGTCATATATGGCCTTTATTATGTTGAGGTAGATTCCTTCTGTACCCACTTTCTGGAGAGGTTTTTTTTTTCTTTTTTATCATAATGGGTGCTGAATTTTGTCAAAAGATTTTCCTGCATCAGTTGAGATGATCATGTGGTTTTATTCTTCAGTTTGCTAATATGGTGCATCACATTGATTTGTATATACTGGACAACTCTTGCATCTCTAGATTAAGTCTCACTTGATTATCATAACATCAGCTAAACTGGCAAGTAGGAGAAAAGAACAGATGCAAATAATTAAAGTCAGAAATGAATCTAGAGAGATTACTAATGGTTTTAAAGATATAAAAAGGGTTATAATAAAATATGATAGTGGTATAACCAGAGTATGAGGACCCTGAGCTCACTTCTTCCCTCCTGCACACCAAAATAGCAACATGTTATAGAGCAGCTATTAATGAGAAACACAGAAGACTAGCAGAGAAAACATTGCTGTCCACCAGCAAAGGAATAAAATTGGACCCTCACCTTATAACATATACCAAAAAAATAAATAAATAAGAAGAAGAAGCCTCAAAATCTATCAAAGACTTAAACTTTGAAGTAAAACTATAACAGTTTTACATGAAAATTCTAAGGGAAAACTTCATTACAGTGGATTGTGCTGATTTCCCAGGTAAGACACCAAACGCTAAAGCAGAAAGAAAAAAATATATAAAATAGACTTCTTGAAATGAAGAATTTTGTGCATCAGAAGATACTCTCAAGAAAGAGAGATAAGTTGTACAGTTAGTGAGAAAATCATTTCAAATCTTGTAAGGAATTAATGTGCACAATACATAAAGAACTGGTACAACTCAACAACAAAAAATATACTTGAATAGATTTCAAAGAAGATACACAAATGGTCCAAAAGTATATGAAAAGAAGCTTAACATCATTTATCATTATGGGAATAAAAATCAAAAGTACATGCAGATAAATACTTCACTCATTATGATTGCTATTATCAGAAAAAGAAAAATAAAGGGAAGTAACAAGCACTGGGGAGAACGTAGAGAAATGGGAATTGGTGTACTGCTGCTGTAAGTGCAAAAGAATGCATCTGCTGTGAAAACATTTCTGTGATTTCTCAGAAAGTTAAACACAGGACCAAATGACCTAGACTTTCTAATAGTGGCTGTATATTGAAAGGAATTGAAATGTGGGATTAAAACAGATATTTGTGCATCAATAGTCATATGAACAATTTATGATAGCAAAATGAATAGATAAAGAAATTGTTTTATTTTATTTTTTATTTCCTAGGATGTTAACATTGCTTTTTATTTATTTTTTTATTGAAGTATCATTGCTTTTCAATGTTGTATTACTATACAGCAAAGTAAATCAACTATATAACTATATGTCTGTGTGTGTGTATGTGTGTGTATATATATATGTATATATATATATATATCTCCCATATTTGATGGATTTCTTCACATTTTGGTCACCACAGAGCACAGTAGAGTTCTCTGTGCTTTAGAGTAGGTCCTCATTAGATATCTATTGTATGCATAGCATCAGTAGTGTATATATTCAATCCCTATCTCCCAATTCATTCCCCCCACCTTCCCTCGGTATCTATACACTCATTCTCTATGCTTGTGTCTCTATGTCTGTCTTGTAATTTATATACATAGTTAAAAGTATATATAAATATAAATACACAGTTTTAATTGAAATATTATTTAAACTTGAAAAGAAAGGAAATTCTGATACATTACAATATGTATGAAACTTGAAGTAAAATATTGAAGTCAGAAGCAGGCAAATGCTGTATGATTTGTGTATACAAATACTGCATGATTCCACCTGAAATTCTTACCAAAAGTACTTAAATCTATAGAGACAGAATGCAGAAGAGAGGCTATAAGGGGATAGGGAATGACTGAAGTAAGGAGTTATTTAATGATACAGATTTGTTGTTAAAGATGATGAAAATAGGGCTTCCCTGGTGGTCCAGTGGGTAAGGACATCGCTTTGCAGTGCAAGGCGCCCTGGTTTGATCCCTGGCCTGGGAAGATCCCACATGCTGCAGAGTGGCTGGACCGGTGTGTCCAATTACCGAGCCAGTGCTCTGGAGCGCATGCGCGCAGAGCCAGAGCTCTGTGACAACAGAGACCACTGCAATAGGAGGCCAACATGGGCCGAAGAACAAAGATGGATGAAAAAAGATAAATGAAAGACCAATAGAAGTGGCCCGCACTCCCCTTCCCTCCCCAACCCACTCCATCCCTCAAAAAAATACAAAAAAAAAAAGATGATGAAAATATTTTGGGTACAGATAGAGTCAATAGTTATACAATGTTGTGGATTTTTAATGCCACCAAACTCTATACTTATAGTACTCTAAAATAATAAATATCATTATGAATGTTTCACTATATGAGTCTATGTTACTGATAATTATATAAAAAAAAACAAAATAACATCCCTCCCCTTTGCCTCTGAAAACTTTGTTTCAAAAATCCTTTTTACCACAGTGGCCTAGTAACACCAGTATGCAGTTGTTTCAGATAAGGATTGTCATTTTTCTTTATCAACAGGTTAGACTTAACCTGGGGACGATAACCTATTGACTAAGATTCTTGAAAGCTTTTGAAAACATGGTTGTAGTGTCAATTGCTTGAAAACACTTAATATCTAATTACTTAGGGCCTCAGTTTCCTTGTGTTATTACCTAGAGGCACCAACTGTAAGCTTAACTACCTTCTTCTGATAAGATATGATTCCAAAAATCTTCTAATAAAGACATTTATTTTACCAGGTTCTGTGGAGATACACAGGAAAGAAACCAGAAACATTGGGAGCCAATACCAAGTTATATGAATGGATTCCACAGAATGATCTGCTTGGTAAGACAAAGAGAAGCAAAGGAAATTCTGATACATTACAATATGTATGAAACTTGAAGTAAAATATTGAAGTCAGAAGCAGGCAAATGCTGTATGATTTGTGTATACAAATACTGCATGATTCCACCTGAAATTCTTACCAAAAGTACTTAAATCTATAGAGACAGAATGCAGAAGAGAGGCTATAAGGGGATAGGGAATGACTGAAGTAAGGAGTTATTTAATGATACAGATTTGTTGTTAAAGATGATGAAAATAGGGCTTCCCTGGTGGTCCAGTGGGTAAGGACATCGCTTTGCAGTGCAAGGCGCCCTGGTTTGATCCCTGGCCTGGGAAGATCCCACATGCTGCAGAGTGGCTGGACCGGTGTGTCCAATTACCGAGCCAGTGCTCTGGAGCGCATGCGCGCAGAGCCAGAGCTCTGTGACAACAGAGACCACTGCAATAGGAGGCCAACATGGGCCGAAGAACAAAGATGGATGAAAAAAGATAAATGAAAGACCAATAGAAGTGGCCCGCACTCCCCTTCCCTCCCCAACCCACTCCATCCCTCAAAAAAATACAAAAAAAAAAAGATGATGAAAATATTTTGGGTACAGATAGAGTCAATAGTTATACAATGTTGTGGATTTTTAATGCCACCAAACTCTATACTTATAGTACTCTAAAATAATAAATATCATTATGAATGTTTCACTATATGAGTCTATGTTACTGATAATTATATAAAAAAAAACAAAATAACATCCCTCCCCTTTGCCTCTGAAAACTTTGTTTCAAAATCCTTTTTACCACAGTGGCCTAGTAACACCAGTATGCAGTTGTTTCAGATAAGGATTGTCATTTTTCTTTATCAACAGGTTAGACTTAACCTGGGGACGATAACCTATTGACTAAGATTCTTGAAAGCTTTTGAAAACATGGTTGTAGTGTCAATTGCTTGAAAACACTTAATATCTAATTACTTAGGGCCTCAGTTTCCTTGTGTTATTACCTAGAGGCACCAACTGTAAGCTTAACTACCTTCTTCTGATAAGATATGATTCCAAAAATCTTCTAATAAAGACATTTATTTTACCAGGTTCTGTGGAGATACACAGGAAAGAAACCAGAAACATTGGGAGCCAATACCAAGTTATATGAATGGATTCCACAGAATGATCTGCTTGGTAAGACAAAGAGAAGAAAACTAAACAGAGCTGAAAGAGGGATAAATTGAATGACTGCTCAATAACAGATAAATCTGACAAATTTATATTTAAAAAAACAAAAAAACTTTAACTTTATTTCACATTTCTTCTGCAGTTTGGGAAAGAGAAGACTATTCATGACACTTTTTTTAATACTAAGGCACACTTTATTCAAGACCATCGTGATAAATATAGTTACTAGTGGAATGGACGTTAACAATAAGACTGGACTCAACTCTGCATGCAGAAAGGAAAAGTGGGGAATTTATCACAAGAAAAGAATAGTGGAAGTTCACTGGATGGAAAATTACAAACAGGAAACAACAAGGCCAAAGAAATAGCATGGCAAAACTTCCCTAATTAAATTCTTACTGAAGGCATGCTAGGGTCATCATATATCCCTTGGGGGATGGTGAAAGATGAAGTGACAACTCTAAAACGTGATCAGATATCAGACTGAAAGAGTCTAGTTAAACTGACTTAGCCGAATGCTCATTAAAATTGGGCAGCACAGAGACAAGGAGCCCTCAAATCAAATTCTAGGTGAGAAGAGTTCCTGGGATCCTGACTAGACTTTGGTCAAGTATCTTTGTCAAACTCTCATCTCTTTCCTCAAGACCAGAGTCAAATAAAGTACCTTTAGATTAGACTCTCATTAACTTTTGTACACAATGTTGGAACATTCTCCTGATTCTCTGAATCCATTTTCCCCCACCTCTCTTCTGTTTCTCCCACTATAAATATGAAAAAAAAAAAAAGATGTGGACAAGCCATTTTACCATCTATAATGCAAACTGGGAGCTTTCCTGGTGGTCCAGTGGGTAAGGAAACCACCTTGCAGTGCAAGGGGTGCCGGTCCGATCCCTGGCCTGGGAAGACCCCACGTGCCATGGAGCGACTGGTCCGATGTGTCCAACCACTGAGCAGGAGCTCTGGAGCACATGTGCCCAGGCCAGTGCTCTGCAGTGAGAGGCCACTGAGATGGGAGACCCACACAGGTCAAAGAACAAAAAAGATAAGTGAATGAAAGATCAATAGAAGTGGCCGGGAAAAAAAAAGAATATATAATGCAGATGGTTCCATATTAATATAAAATCAAGTGCAAAATCCTGTTTTCTTAGACTACTTCATGTACTTGCTGTAGCCTGTCTTTCTATCCTGGCATGCCAATAGATATGACTCTCAGATTGAAACATTGCATAACTCAGCTCCCTTTCCTGTCTACAAAAACATTTGGTTTCTTCAGTCCCTGCATTCTTTCTATTGATGTAGTCTCCCTTCAATAACTTGTCAAATGGTAAGTACTCTTCATCATATATTCTGCCAGAACCTCCTCAATTGTCGGTGGAATGACTTAATTGCTGAAATCACTAATTACTACTTAGCCTAGAGCAATTAATTGCTGCTTTTGTTGGAGCCTGTAAGAATTTATATGTGGCCTCATGGCACAGAATTATATAGAAAATGTTATATAATTGAATTAATGATGCATGCAGGTATCATGATTTTCAGTTTCTGACACTCTTAAAACTTAGACAATAATATATATATATATATTATTTTTAGGTCATCCCAAAACCAGAGCTTTTATCACTCACTGTGGGACCAATGGGATCTATGAAGCTATTTACCATGGAGTCCCTGTGGTTGGAATTCCCATGTTTGCTGATCAGCATGATAATATTGCTCGTATGAAAGCCAAAGGGGCAGCTGTTGAAGTAAACTTGAAAAGTTTGACAAGTTCTGATCTGCTTAATGCTTTAAAAGCAGTTATTAACAATCCTTCGTGAGTAAAGAATTATTTTTTTCTAAGAAGCTCTTGGGTTTTGAAGGATTAATCGGTTTCATACATTTGTAATTGATAACTTTTACACAATCACCAGCACAAACCTAATATCAAATAAGATTTTTTATACTTCCTAAGTTTGTGAAAGTATTCTGTCACCTGCTGCTACAGCTACATGATAACCTCAAAGAATACTACATTTATATAAAGAAAATGAGTGATTATTTATAAGATATAAATTTTATTGATAACACTAATTTTTACTTATTAAAAATTACAAATATTACCGGTATAAAGAATTTAGGCAATATGACAATAACATAGCTATAAAAAATGAAAATTCACTCAGCTCTCTTCATGTAGCTATAACCAAATGTCTCCTTGTGCAAATTTATGAATAGAAAATAAGAGAAAGAATTTATAAAAATAGGATGATATTTGTTAGTTAAAAATATTTTATATTGGTATACTCTAATTTAGAACTAGAGAAACAGAATGAAGTAAAAATGAGACATCTTCCTGACCCAGGGATCATCCTGGGTCTCCTACATTGCAGGCAGATTCTTTACTGTCCGAGCCACGTAGGAAGCCCCAGAGCATGGGACTGAGTTCCCTGTGCTACACAGCAACATCTAACTGGTTATCTACTTTACACAAGCCAGTGTATCTATGTCAATGTTACTCTCTCAATCCATCACACCCACTCCTACCCACTGCTGTGTCCACAAATTCTCTATCTGTTCTATTCCTACCCTGTAAATGGGGTTATCAATACCATTTTTCCCTAGTTCCAAATATTAATACATTTTTCTCTTTATGACTTACTTCACTCTGTGTACCAGACTCCAGGTTCCATCAGTGTCTCTTAAGCATCACATTTTAGATTTGTTTGCTGTACTACCAGTGGAATATAATCAAAGCTCATAACGCACACATCTTGTCCATGACCACAATTTCCAAAATCATTCACCATTACTTTCATATTTATATGTATTTCATGATGCAGTTTGTGTTTCACAATAGTCTTTCTATTTATTTCATTGATTTTTCATCTGATAAATATTTTGTTCCTGTGTCTATCTTGGAACTTTTGTTGCTATTTGTTTTCCTGAGATGTATTTCTCAAATTCTTGTGTATTAAGAAAGGCCTGCCTTTTTTATTAAACTAAAGGTCAACAGGGCTTTGCTTAATTCTTCTAGTTTATAGTTCTCTTGCTCAGAACTTTTTACATGCTGTTCCACCATTTTCTACCATTTAATGTTCTGTATTCTCTATCAATGACGAGTGTACTTCGGTGTGGGCAAATAATCTCCCACATTCACACACCCAAGGCAATCTTGCTTCTAAGTCAGCCATCTGAAGACCTAAACCAGAACCCTGGCCTGGTCTTCTGTGCCTTGACAGAAGTTAGAAGGGTCGAGGTTCTAGCTATTGCTCTCTTTTCATCTCACCACTGCACCTGCAGCCCTGTGTAGCCTGAAGCAAAAATTGCAGCATCTCTTCAGTCTCAGGTCCTACTTCTTGCCCAGAAGGTAACATGAAACTTTTTGTTTTCCTCTGGAATGTCAGGACCATGAAGATCAGACTGAAACCATTTCCTATTACTCTTGAAGACTTGTAAGCACTGACATTCCAGACCAAATCTGGGGAAGAGTCAAGTGGTAAGGGAAGGATTCCTGCTCTCAATGCTGATGCCTGTCAATATCATGCTCCCAATCCCACACTCACAAAGTGAGATCAAAATTTTATATCATCAACCTCCATATTCTATTAGTACATTCCTATTTCTGTGCTTTTAGGATGCTATTACCAATGGGCAATTATCTTCTCTCCTACCTTCAATAATCACTGAGACTATAAAGGATTCAATTCCACTGAGAGGCCACTCCTACCCACTGCTGTGTCCACAATTTTACCATTCCCTGTAAATGGGGTTATCAATACCATTTTTCCCTAGTTCCAAATATTAATACATTTTTCTCTTTATGACTTACTTCACTCTGTGTACCAGACTCCAGGTTCCATCAGTGTCTCTTAAGCATCACATTTTAGATTTGTTTGCTGTACTACCAGTGGAATATAATCAAAGCTCATAACGCACACATCTTGTCCATGACCACAATTTCCAAAATCATTCACCATTACTTTCATATTTATATGTATTTCATGATGCAGTTTGTGTTTCACAATAGTCTTTCTATTTATTTCATTGATTTTTCATCTGATAAATATTTTGTTCCTGTGTCTATCTTGGAACTTTTGTTGCTATTTGTTTTCCTGAGATGTATTTCTCAAATTCTTGTGTATTAAGAAAGGCCTGCCTTTTTTATTAAACTAAAGGTCAACAGGGCTTTGCTTAATTCTTCTAGTTTATAGTTCTCTTGCTCAGAACTTTTTACATGCTGTTCCACCATTTTCTACCATTTAATGTTCTGTATTCTCTATCAATGACGAGTGTACTTCGGTGTGGGCAAATAATCTCCCACATTCACACACCCAAGGCAATCTTGCTTCTAAGTCAGCCATCTGAAGACCTAAACCAGAACCCTGGCCTGGTCTTCTGTGCCTTGACAGAAGTTAGAAGGGTCGAGGTTCTAGCTATTGCTCTCTTTTCATCTCACCACTGCACCTGCAGCCCTGTGTAGCCTGAAGCAAAAATTGCAGCATCTCTTCAGTCTCAGGTCCTACTTCTTGCCCAGAAGGTAACATGAAACTTTTTGTTTTCCTCTGGAATGTCAGGACCATGAAGATCAGACTGAAACCATTTCCTATTACTCTTGAAGACTTGTAAGCACTGACATTCCAGACCAAATCTGGGGAAGAGTCAAGTGGTAAGGGAAGGATTCCTGCTCTCAATGCTGATGCCTGTCAATATCATGCTCCCAATCCCACACTCACAAAGTGAGATCAAAATTTTATATCATCAACCTCCATATTCTATTAGTACATTCCTATTTCTGTGCTTTTAGGATGCTATTACCAATGGGCAATTATCTTCTCTCCTACCTTCAATAATCACTGAGACTATAAAGGATTCAACACATTCCCACTGAGAGGCCATCATAGCTAGAAATATCTCAAGAGGAAACACATTGTCATATGCTTTCTGTATTCTTGGTGATATCACTTATGATATAGTTTATCATATAATTATGTAATATATTTAATATAATAGTTTTAGGTATATTATATTCTTAACAAATTTATCACACTCCTATTTATTCAATTTTAGGTATAAAGAAAATGCTATGAAGTTATCAAGGATTCACCATGATCAGCCTGTAAAGCCCCTGGACAAAGCAGTCTTCTGGATCGAGTTTGTCATGCGCCACAAAGGAGCCAAGCACCTTCGACCAGCCTTCCATGACCTCACCTGGTACCAGTACCACTCCTTAGATGTGATTGGCTTCCTGCTAGCCTGTGTGGCAACTGCTATATTCCTGGTCACTAAATGTTGCCTGTTTTTTTGCCGGAAGTTTGGTAAAACTGCAAAGAAGAAAAAGAGAGAGTAGTAAATTTTTTTTTTTTTTTTTTTAACACCTGGCCTGGAATCCTTGGAATGGTCCATTGAAGTAACCCAGCCATTTGATTAGAATAGATTTGTCTTCTGCTCCTCTGGGTTCTTGACCACTTCTCAGCTTATTAAGTCAAAGATCAAAGACTCATGCTGAAAATATGCCACATGATTGAGAATTAAGTTCTAAAATAATCTATTCTTAAAAAGTTTGAAAAAAATAAAACATATATTGAAGAAAAATAAAGAAAGAAAATAGATAACCAAAAAACATTTTTTAAAAAATCTATTCTTGAAAAAGAGAACAATTAAATACATGGTTACTACCATTAAAGTCTCAGTGATTCATTGATCTCTTTCACTTCAACCAACTGACATGATGTTTGAGGTCTCAGGAACATAATGATTAATTCTATTTTCAGTACTTAACCTATTGAATATTTCCTGAAAGTCTAACGTGATGGTAGGTTCAGTATGTAATTACTATTGCACATTCTCTAAAGCAACTAGAAAAGAAATCGTGTAGAGCGCACTGCACAGTTTCCCTTCCAGTTTGGAAGATCAGAAGACTCATAAGGTTTCTACTCTGCTGTAAAGCACAGTTTAAGCCATCAATTTTCTTTCACATGATGTATCAGACTTTGCCCCTTTTGGAATACAAAACACTAATTTTGTCTTTCATTTCAGATTGTCCTTCCTTTGGATGTTAATAATGATAATACTTTCTTTGTACTATAACACGTCTTGGCTTCAGAGAGCTAGCAGATTATCATATTTTACCATGGGGTATGATGGAGCAAAAGTAAATTATTGGAATTTAGTAACTACCTTCTAAAATTAAGTTACACATCTATTTAATTCTTTCCTACATTACTTTTACTCACATTGTACATGTGTGAAAAAGAAGATGCAAACTACTTGAGAGCTATAATGCAAATACTTTCATAGGACTATGTAGTCCCAGAAATGCTATTTGCTGTGGGATGATTCCTGAGCATGCCCATTTCTTCCTTTCCCTTTGTCTCCTCACTTTCCATGGTCCTCCCATGAACCCAGCTGTGACCACTACACTAAGCACCAGCTCCTAGACTTCTTATTAACTGGCCTCAGTCAGAAATCTGCAGTAAACATGAAGACACCAGTTGATGTTTAATAAAAATAAAGATGTCTTTCCTTTTCTAAAAAATCTATCTTCCAGTATATTTGCAGTGTTTTGCCCTCGAGGTCAGAAATTTATTTAATCTAACTGCAACAGCATTACTTTGTGGTTAATCAAGTTCAAATGAGAGATTAATCGGAGAGTTTGATATCTATAACCCAAGTATAAATGGCCTAAAATTCCACCTAAATTATCTTAAAGTAGTTACAAATAATTCAGACAATTATCCATTTTTTGAATGGAATAGTGGCACAAATAACCACAAGGTAAAAATAAATTGAGTCTTACATGTGGAATTAAATATAAAGAGATATAGGAAAAAAGATGCTTTCTCAAAGTTAAGAGGTTTTCAGATAGTTAAGTTAATGATTTAAGGTACATTTTACAAAAAATCTAAACACAGTGTTGCCTCGTTTAGGATCTAATTAATGTAATTAAAGCTACAAGTTACCATATTACTAGCTCATTTATTCTCACAATAAGATAATGTTCTTTCCTAAAATAATCTTTAAAATCATGATTTTATCTTGGGTTATTTTCTACCAATGTCAAGATATCCCTTCAGTTTTTCACTATTACCAAATAATGTAACATAAAGGAGTTTTAAGTAAACTCACGATATGGATACCTTGCTGGCAGTTCCTGAGCTTATTCAAAAGAACTATCCAGGCAAGTAAATGAATATATTCTATCATGTATAGAGCAAAGTTTTCTTAAACACAAATGTTTACCTGTCTAAACATCTACACATAATTATATTACAATTATTAATCTGGTAATAATTTTAGGTATGCAGAAGATAAACTTTTGTAAAATGTCATATTTTCCAGTTTAAGTTTTAGTAAGAAAATATTTTTCAGGACTTTGATGATCCCCATCTTTTCTAGTTAATTCATTATCCCTTAAAATACTTTTCTTTTTTAAAAAAATTATAATTCAACTATTTATTAATGAAATATATAACACATATAAAGAAGCTGAAAAAAAAATTACAATTCTCATGTGACTATAGTGTGGAATCCTTGTCAAGTTTCTTTTGGATCAGGGAACTGAAAATACTAATTGGTTGATGCAAATATTTTGTATATGTGTATATAATACACATATATATTTGAAAAAACAAAACTGGCCTCAGTCAGAAATCTGCAGTAAACATGAAGACACCAGTTGATGTTTAATAAAAATAAAGATGTCTTTCCTTTTCTAAAAAATCTATCTTCCAGTATATTTGCAGTGTTTTGCCCTCGAGGTCAGAAATTTATTTAATCTAACTGCAACAGCATTACTTTGTGGTTAATCAAGTTCAAATGAGAGATTAATCGGAGAGTTTGATATCTATAACCCAAGTATAAATGGCCTAAAATTCCACCTAAATTATCTTAAAGTAGTTACAAATAATTCAGACAATTATCCATTTTTGAATGGAATAGTGGCACAAATAACCACAAGGTAAAAATAAATTGAGTCTTACATGTGGAATTAAATATAAAGAGATATAGGAAAAAAGATGCTTTCTCAAAGTTAAGAGGTTTTCAGATAGTTAAGTTAATGATTTAAGGTACATTTTACAAAAAATCTAAACACAGTGTTGCCTCGTTTAGGATCTAATTAATGTAATTAAAGCTACAAGTTACCATATTACTAGCTCATTTATTCTCACAATAAGATAATGTTCTTTCCTAAAATAATCTTTAAAATCATGATTTTATCTTGGGTTATTTTCTACCAATGTCAAGATATCCCTTCAGTTTTTCACTATTACCAAATAATGTAACATAAAGGAGTTTTAAGTAAACTCACGATATGGATACCTTGCTGGCAGTTCCTGAGCTTATTCAAAAGAACTATCCAGGCAAGTAAATGAATATATTCTATCATGTATAGAGCAAAGTTTTCTTAAACACAAATGTTTACCTGTCTAAACATCTACACATAATTATATTACAATTATTAATCTGGTAATAATTTTAGGTATGCAGAAGATAAACTTTTGTAAAATGTCATATTTTCCAGTTTAAGTTTTAGTAAGAAAATATTTTTCAGGACTTTGATGATCCCCATCTTTTCTAGTTAATTCATTATCCCTTAAAATACTTTTCTTTTTTAAAAAAATTATAATTCAACTATTTATTAATGAAATATATAACACATATAAAGAAGCTGAAAAAAAAATTACAATTCTCATGTGACTATAGTGTGGAATCCTTGTCAAGTTTCTTTTGGATCAGGGGAACTGAAAATACTAATTGGTTGATGCAAATATTTTGTATATGTGTATATAATACACATATATATTTGAACACAAAGTCATGTTCCATAAATTATAAAAAGCAAAAATTGATTCATATTTTGTGTTTTGATTTTCAAACTTGCTTGATTTTTACTATGATGGAAGTATTTTTTTCTGTCCCATTCTACATATTTTATCAAAAATAATGTTCTCTGTACCTAAGATTTACCATACTCCTTAGGTTTATTTTATCATCAACCATATTTTAAATGATAATATCCTTGGGACTTATAAGGTGTGCTACCTATGGCTGGTAGTTAAAGCGATGGGTTGCAAAGAGTTGGACATGACTGAGTGACTAACACTTACTAGTATAAAACCCCTAATGGCATTTTAACTATAAATTACATGATCTCATATGCCAAACTTGGAAATATATAATAGTTTCCGTCCTTTTGTGGAGGAAATGTCTAGTTGAATATTTAATTGTCTAATATTTTTTTTTTCCAATTGTGGCATGTGGGATTTTAGATGCAGCATGTGAACTCTTAAGAGACTCACTATAAAGCAAAACTAACACTCTGGAGAAAAAGCCAAGGGTGTGGCTATTGAATTTTTTGCTAATCCTTAAGAAAAATCAAAAGATCAGGGCATTCACCGAATGTGTGAATCACTTAAACAGGAGAGCATAGTGGAAATTACCTTTTTCCTGGATTTCCTCCTTTGAAGCACAGTGTCTACACTATTACGATAGAGCTGTCATCATTATAGTTAGGGAGCAGGTAACCTGTTTGGTAGCTTCACAGGGGCATAGCATGCTCCATAATGGATCATACCCAGAACTTCTCCCATACTTGACTGAGATGATATGAAGGATATTTAGGATTTTGAGATCATTTTGCAATGTGTTGAGATCTTAGGAAACCTTCAGATGAAGGGAATATATTTTGCACATGTGATGAACATGAACCTTTAGGGCCCAGAGGATAGACGGTGTTGAGCCGAACAAGTACTGACATAGGTATCTAAGCCCTAATCCCCAGACTCTCTGAGTATGTGAGCACCCAGGTGAAAGGGTGAACTTTAGTGAACTTTGCTGATGTAATTCTAATTAAAAACTCTAAGAGGAGGAGAATCTCTTGCATTATTTGGGCAGAGCCCATGTAATCACATCCAAGATTCTTTAAAAGTAGAGAACTTTACCCTGGCTTCAGAGAAATAGAATCAGCAAGATGACAGGAAACCAATCTGCTGATGCTGAATTTGGAATGGGGAAAAGGGTTGTTATGCAGAAATAGGGGGGAAATGCACCAGGGAATGCAGGCAGATTTCTGATACTGAAGAAGAAAAGAAAATGAATTCTTCCTCTAAGCCTCCGGAAAGATGTGCTAAGCTCTGCCAACACCTTGAGTTTAGGCTGATGAGACCTATGTCAAACTTCTGATCCAAGAAGTAAATTTACAAAGCTATTTTTTTACAAACAAGCAATAAAAAATATTAATACAAAATTTAAATTTATGATTCTGTACTTCAAGTCAAGGAAGAAAAAAATTTCTTTAAATTAACAGGTTATATAGATACAGTGACAAGATATTGAACACCTTAAGACTCAATACTCATTATATAAATGCATCACTGGAATGAACTTCTTGATATATTTTATAGTCACAAACACTGAGAGGTAGAATAAAACCAATCTGAGAAATAATAGTTCAACAAGAAACTATTTGGTTTACTCTTCTGAAACATTGACTCTGACCTGGGTTAGATCACTAGATTTGAAACATTGACTTTGACTCAGATTAGATCCCTGGTTTGGGAAGATCCCCTGGAGAAGGAAATGGCAACCCACTCCAGTTGCCTTGCCTGGAGAACTCAGTGGACTGAGGAGCCTGATGGAGTATTGTTCATGGTCATGAATTTGGTCATTTCTGGGTGACTAACACTTTCACTTTCTTTCTGGTGTTTATTGCCTCTCCTCTGGAAATAAGACTTTCCAGATTTCCCACCCTGTTGCGGGATTCTCATATCTATATTGTCACAATCTACCATAAGAAATTTTTAATAATGAAATATGAATATGTCTTTCCAGGACTTGAAACTTTCAAAGCCTCCTCACTGTTTACAGGGTAAATATTTATATTACCACAATGAGATGCTCATTTTACTCTGAAGAAACTTTGTTCCTTCAGGTTCCCATGGTTTTTCACATTCCTCTCTAAATCTAGCCTCTCCACACACCTGCTGATGTAATTCTAATTAAAACTCTAAGAGGAGGAGAATCTCTTGCATTATTTGGGCAGAGCCCATGTAATCACATCCAAGATTCTTTAAAAGTAGAGAACTTTACCCTGGCTTCAGAGAAATAGAATCAGCAAGATGACAGGAAACCAATCTGCTGATGCTGAATTTGGAATGGGGAAAAGGGTTGTTATGCAGAAATAGGGGGGAAATGCACCAGGGAATGCAGGCAGATTTCTGATACTGAAGAAGAAAAGAAAATGAATTCTTCCTCTAAGCCTCCGGAAAGATGTGCTAAGCTCTGCCAACACCTTGAGTTTAGGCTGATGAGACCTATGTCAAACTTCTGATCCAAGAAGTAAATTTACAAAGCTATTTTTTTACAAACAAGCAATAAAAAATATTAATACAAAATTTAAATTTATGATTCTGTACTTCAAGTCAAGGAAGAAAAAAATTTCTTTAAATTAACAGGTTATATAGATACAGTGACAAGATATTGAACACCTTAAGACTCAATACTCATTATATAAATGCATCACTGGAATGAACTTCTTGATATATTTTATAGTCACAAACACTGAGAGGTAGAATAAAACCAATCTGAGAAATAATAGTTCAACAAGAAACTATTTGGTTTACTCTTCTGAAACATTGACTCTGACCTGGGTTAGATCACTAGATTTGAAACATTGACTTTGACTCAGATTAGATCCCTGGTTTGGGAAGATCCCCTGGAGAAGGAAATGGCAACCCACTCCAGTTGCCTTGCCTGGAGAACTCAGTGGACTGAGGAGCCTGATGGAGTATTGTTCATGGTCATGAATTTGGTCATTTCTGGGTGACTAACACTTTCACTTTCTTTCTGGTGTTTATTGCCTCTCCTCTGGAAATAAGACTTTCCAGATTTCCCACCCTGTTGCGGGATTCTCATATCTATATTGTCACAATCTACCATAAGAAATTTTTAATAATGAAATATGAATATGTCTTTCCAGGACTTGAAACTTTCAAAGCCTCCTCACTGTTTACAGGGTAAATATTTATATTACCACAATGAGATGCTCATTTTACTCTGAAGAAACTTTGTTCCTTCAGGTTCCCATGGTTTTTCACATTCCTCTCTAAATCTAGCCTCTCCACACACCATTTATTCTTGGCAAATCACTAGTCATTATTCACTTTTTGCACCAATGCCACTTTATGAACATCATTTGTTTACTCTCCCAGGGAGACTTGTTCAGTGTCCTAACGGGATTTACAAGGTACCTCATGACCACAACAGTCATAACTAAAAATGCCTCAATCGTGGGCATCCATTTCCCTCTACATTCCTAGAGTTTCAAATCTGTACTTTCCCTTTCTCTCTTTCTTCAGTGCCCCGGACCCAAAGTTTATATCACTCATAGAATGAATGTTTCGTTTAGAATCTATATCCAAATCCTTCTTAAGTGAGGTCCTCCTCTCATTTCTGGTCAATAGATTATTGATATCATGAAAAAAAAATCCATCCCATGACATGTATCTTTCCCTTCCTACTTCTAATTTGATGGGTATTTCTGGTAAAATATTTTTACTATAACATACCTTGATTACAAATGCAGGATATAAAACAAAGTTCAGAAGAAGATACTGAGAAGATAAATTCTTTCTAAGAGTAACTATTGAGGAAGTATTGAAGCAGTGAGAAGAACAGAAGGAAAGTTCTCAATGTTCAGAAAAGGAAATGATCATAATTCAGAAGCAATGTTCTCAAATAAAGGAAAGTGACTAAAGCTCTACTAAAGTCACTAAAGCTATACTCAAAAGATGCTCATGTTCAGATAAAGAGGAAAAAAGGAAGGAACAACTTCAGTCAAAAGAGCAAAGGTGAGCTAAGTAAAATGGAGCTCATAAAATAAGTGTGAATATATGGAGAAAGCAATGCTTGGATATGCTCAAATGAATCAGAATATATCTATGTTGACACATGTTGCTTTCTTGCCTATCAACTCCCTATATGCAAGGTAATTTTCTCTTAGCCTAGAGCCAGAGCATTTACAGTGTAACTGGGATTTATTATACAAAGGACAAGATCATCTGTGCTTTTCTTTAATAAGACTTTCCAGATTTCCCACCCTGTTGGGATTCTCATATCTATATTGTAAATCTACCATAAGAAATTTTAATAATGAAATATGAATATGTCTTTCCAGGACTTGAAACTTTCAAAGCCTCCTCACTGTTTACAGGGTAAATATTTATATTACCACAATGAGATGCTCATTTTACTCTGAAGAAACTTTGTTCCTTCAGGTTCCCATGGTTTTTCACATTCCTCTCTAAATCTAGCCTCTCCACACACCATTTATTCTTGGCAAATCACTAGTCATTATTCACTTTTTGCACCAATGCCACTTTATGAACATCATTTGTTTACTCTCCCAGGGAGACTTGTTCAGTGTCCTAACGGGATTTACAAGGTACCTCATGACCACAACAGTCATAACTAAAAATGCCTCAATCGTGGGCATCCATTTCCCTCTACATTCCTAGAGTTTCAAATCTGTACTTTCCCTTTCTCTCTTTCTTCAGTGCCCCGGACCCAAAGTTTATATCACTCATAGAATGAATGTTTCGTTTAGAATCTATATCCAAATCCTTCTTAAGTGAGGTCCTCCTCTCATTTCTGGTCAATAGATTATTGATATCATGAAAAAAAAATCCATCCCATGACATGTATCTTTCCCTTCCTACTTCTAATTTGATGGGTATTTCTGGTAAAATATTTTTACTATAACATACCTTGATTACAAATGCAGGATATAAAACAAAGTTCAGAAGAAGATACTGAGAAGATAAATTCTTTCTAAGAGTAACTATTGAGGAAGTATTGAAGCAGTGAGAAGAACAGAAGGAAAGTTCTCAATGTTCAGAAAAGGAAATGATCATAATTCAGAAGCAATGTTCTCAAATAAAGGAAAGTGACTAAAGCTCTACTAAAGTCACTAAAGCTATACTCAAAAGATGCTCATGTTCAGATAAAGAGGAAAAAAGGAAGGAACAACTTCAGTCAAAAGAGCAAAGGTGAGCTAAGTAAAATGGAGCTCATAAAATAAGTGTGAATATATGGAGAAAGCAATGCTTGGATATGCTCAAATGAATCAGAATATATCTATGTTGACACATGTTGCTTTCTTGCCTATCAACTCCCTATATGCAAGGTAATTTTCTCTTAGCCTAGAGCCAGAGCATTTACAGTGTAACTGGGATTTATTATACAAAGGACAAGATCATCTGTGCTTTTCTTTATCTATGCTTTCCAAAGCCTTTGAACTGGAAACCAGCTTGCAGAGAAACTGCTAAGGCAGGCTCTTGGAAACAGTCTTTGGCTCATAGTCTTTGTAACCTTACCAAATGCCAATTATATTTCAACTAGTTTTTGATTCTGAGATTAAGAAAACTTATTAGGAAGGTTTGGATTTTACCAAGATGTCTAAGACATGGGCTTTCTTTTTTGCGCTTTCTTTGTTTCAGATGTGCCTCCAGTGGAAAGGTGCCGGTGTGGCCAATGGAATACAGTCACTGGATCAATTTAAAGACAATTTGGGGTGAACTTGATCAGTGGGGCCATGAAGTGACTGTGCTAACATTATCAGTTTCCACCCTGGTGAATCCTAATAAGTCATCTGCCCTTAATTTTTTTTTCTTAAATTTTGGCCTCCTTCACTCATCTTTCATTTTATTTATTTTCATCCATCTTTGTTCTTTGGTCTGTGTGGGCCTCACATTGCAGTGGCCTCTCTTGTAGCAAAGCACTGGCTTTGGGAGCATGCACTCCAGAACACTGGCTTGCAACTGGACACACAGGTCCAGTCGCTACGCAGCACATGGGATTTTCTCAGGCCAAGGAACGAACCAGCGCCCCTTGCACTGCAAGGCAGACTCTGCCCACTGGACCACCAGGGAAGCTCTGCCCTTAAATTTGAGGTTTATCCTACATCCTCACTAACAATGAGCTTGATTTGTCTTTTATGAAATGGATCGAGATATGGGCATATGAATTACCAGAGAGTACATTATGGGTCTATGATTCAAAGATGCAAAAAACATATCATGAATATCCTGATACTATTCAAAAGCTTTGTGTAGATGGAGTTTTGAATAATAAACTTATAAAAAAACTGAAATAATCCAGATATGATGCCATTTCTCCTTGCCCTGAGCTGCTGGCTGAACTACTTAGCCTACCTTCTGTCTACAGTCTTCTATATACCAGGGGCAATACATATGAAAAACTCTGGGGAGGACTGACATTTCCTCCTTTCTACATACCTGATATCATATCTATCATACCAACCTGTGACAAAATGACATTTATGGAGAGAGTGACAAATATGCTGTATTATCTATGTTTTGACTTTATATTTGAGACTTTTAACAAGTGGGATAAATTTTACATTGACGTATTAGCTAGGTCTGACTTATTACACTTTCCCTCCAGTAGATGGAAAGAGATCTTACTTTATTTGTATGGGTTAGAGTGGTATAATTGGTATTTTCTTATCTTTAGTGTCAAAATGGAAATAATTTCTCAGTCAAAATTCATCAGCTATTCAAGAGAGCGTGCTAAGTAGTACAGAACTCTATGACACTGGAGATGTTCCTCTGTTTGATAATAATACTCCAATATCTGAATATTCTTGAGACTTGTTTATTTAAACAGTTACCTGTGTACTATGTTTTTAATAAATCATAACATCTGTTATTCATTGATGTAGAATCAACTATCCTAAAACTCAGGGTTTAAAAGAGCAACGGTATTGTTTGCCCATAAACCTAAGAATCAGCAATTTGGCCTGGGCTCAGGGAAATGTTTCTTCATTGGGGCTTGCCTGGACTTACACTTTAGGCTACAGTTAGTTACCAGCATGGCTGCAGCAGAACAGTTCAAGAAAGTGTCACTCACATGGTTGGGGTTTGGCAGATGAGCAGAATATTTTGTTTGTGTCTTCTAGCAGGGATTTTTTTTTTTAAGGTGATAGCAGAATTCTAGAATACATTGTATGGAAGTTTTAGGTCTAGATTTGGAAGGCACACAAAACTACTTCTGCCACCTTTTATTGGCAAAACAAGCCAGAAGGCAAGCCCAAATTCAAAGAGTGAAGAAATAGCCACCATATCTCAACAGGAGGAATTGCAAGAGCATTAGTCATTTTAACATACTATACTAAGAAACTTCATTACGTATATTTAAAAACTGAAATAATCCAGATATGATGCCATTTCTCCTTGCCCTGAGCTGCTGGCTGAACTACTTAGCCTACCTTCTGTCTACAGTCTTCTATATACCAGGGGCAATACATATGAAAAACTCTGGGGAGGACTGACATTTCCTCCTTTCTACATACCTGATATCATATCTATCATACCAACCTGTGACAAAATGACATTTATGGAGAGAGTGACAAATATGCTGTATTATCTATGTTTTGACTTTATATTTGAGACTTTTAACAAGTGGGATAAATTTTACATTGACGTATTAGCTAGGTCTGACTTATTACACTTTCCCTCCAGTAGATGGAAAGAGATCTTACTTTATTTGTATGGGTTAGAGTGGTATAATTGGTATTTTCTTATCTTTAGTGTCAAAATGGAAATAATTTCTCAGTCAAAATTCATCAGCTATTCAAGAGAGCGTGCTAAGTAGTACAGAACTCTATGACACTGGAGATGTTCCTCTGTTTGATAATAATACTCCAATATCTGAATATTCTTGAGACTTGTTTATTTAAACAGTTACCTGTGTACTATGTTTTTAATAAATCATAACATCTGTTATTCATTGATGTAGAATCAACTATCCTAAAACTCAGGGTTTAAAAGAGCAACGGTATTGTTTGCCCATAAACCTAAGAATCAGCAATTTGGCCTGGGCTCAGGGAAATGTTTCTTCATTGGGGCTTGCCTGGACTTACACTTTAGGCTACAGTTAGTTACCAGCATGGCTGCAGCAGAACAGTTCAAGAAAGTGTCACTCACATGGTTGGGGTTTGGCAGATGAGCAGAATATTTTGTTTGTGTCTTCTAGCAGGGATTTTTTTTTTTAAGGTGATAGCAGAATTCTAGAATACATTGTATGGAAGTTTTAGGTCTAGATTTGGAAGGCACACAAAACTACTTCTGCCACCTTTTATTGGCAAAACAAGCCAGAAGGCAAGCCCAAATTCAAAGAGTGAAGAAATAGCCACCATATCTCAACAGGAGGAATTGCAAAGAGCATTAGTCATTTTTAACATACTATACTAAGAAACTTCATTACGTATATTTAAAAATCAAGTGAAGGGCAGTCATGGGGAAATATATGTTTAACACTGGATCAGTAAAAACGTCAATATAAAAAAAATGATACTTTCTGTAAACTTTATGTTTACTTTAAAATTAAACATTTCTATGAACTCATAGCCGAAGTTCCTTTCAGCTTTCAGAATCAGAGTCCTTGACATCTCTCTTCTAGATTCAGTTCTTCTATTATTTTAATCTCTCTGGCATTTGCAGCATGTAGTATCTCTATTATGAAGAAGAACTGCTTAATTGTGGACGAATTGTCTCTGGGAATTATCTATTATTACTCCATCTCTCAATGGATTAAAAATCATTTACTAAGCAAACCTAAAACATTGAGGATTAATATTAGAATTATAATTGTCTATTTTCTGATTCTATAACCCCTACAGCTTGAAAAGTGAAGCAAAAGGTGAAAGTCCAATGTATTTTTTATATCTGGATGACTTCTAATCTTGATTCTGTGAGTGCATTCATTAAGCAACAAATATTTATTGAGCTTCTTTATTTTAATGAGCTTCTTTTAGTTTGTAGTTGGGGTGGGGGGCAGAAGGAAATTAGTAAACTTTTGTTGAGAATTTACTCTCTTCCAGTAAATTTTTGAAGTTCATTATATTTATTAATTCATAGGAGACACACATAGAGATCCTTTTCACAGGTTTTAATAGAAACTTAAGCAAGATAACCTATTCAAGTTCTCATGGGGAAGAAGTGATGGAGATGAGACTAAAACACAGCAGTCTGGCCCCAAAACTAACCACTTTGCTTATTGCATTAACTGAAAGAAAAGCATGAGACTAATTTCAAAATTCTGTTTATGATTTGGAGAAATACTCTGCTGAGCATCAAGTGTGATACAATACAGAGAGGTTTTAGTTTTTTTCTTTCATTGTCTTTAAAACTGACACTCTCCATATCATACAATTAACCAAACTTATCTTTGCAAAGAGAGATGTTACCTCACTATCTTTTTTTTTTTTTGGACATATCTATTGGTCTTTCATTTATTTCCATCTTTGTTCTTTGGCCTGTGTGGGGCTCCCGTCACAGTGGCCTCTCTTGCTGCAGAGCACCAGCTCTGGGTGCAAGCGCTCCAGAGTGCTGGCTAGGTCGTTGGACACATGGGTCCAGCTGCTCCGCGGCACGTGGGATTTTCCCAGGCCAGGGATTGAACTGGCGCTCCGTGCACTGCAAGGCAGTGTCCTTACCCACTGGACCACCAGAGAAGACCCCTCACTATTTTTTGTGTATGCGTGCTAAGTCACTTCAGTTGTGTCCAGGTCTTTGCGACTTCAAGGACCATACCCTGCCAGGCTCCTCTTTCGATGAGATTTTCCCGGCTAGAATACTGGAGGGGGTTGCCATTTCCTTCTCTAGGGGATAATCCCAACCAAGGATCACATCTCTAATGTCTCCTGAATTGGCAGGCAGGTTATTTAGCACTGGCGCCACCTTCCGTTTAGTTCACTCACTCAGTCGTGTCTGACTCTGCAGCCCCATAAACTGCAGCGCTTCAAGTTTCTTCTCCCAGAGCTTGCTCAAACTCACGTCCATTGACTAAGTGATGCCATCTAACTATCTCATCCTTTTTTGTCCCCTTCTCCTCTTGCCTTCTGTTTTTCCCAGCATTGGGCTCTTTTCCAATAAGTCGTCTCTTTGCATCAGGTGGCCAGAGTATTGGAGCTTCACCTTCACCATGCATCCTTTCAATGAATATTCAGGGTTGATTTCCTTTAGAATTGACTGGTTTGATCTCCTTGCAGTCCAAGGGACTCTCAAGAGTCTTCACCAATAACACCACAGTTCAAAGGTATAAAATCTTTGGCACTCAGCCTTCTTTATGGTCCAGCTCTCACATCCAAACACGACTACTGGGAAAACCATAGCTTTGGACTATATGGAGCTTTGTGGGCAAAGTGATGGCCCTGCTTTTTAATATGCTGTCTAGGTTTATCATAGACTTTCTTCCAAGTACCAAGAGTCTTTTAATTTCATGGCTACAGTCACCATCTGCAGTGATTTTGGAGCTCAAGGAAATAAAGTCTGTTACTGTTTCCATTGTTTACCCATCTGTTTGTCATGAAGTAATGGGACCAGATGTCATGATCTTTGTTTTTTGACTGTTGAGTTTTAGGCCAACTTTTTCACTCTCCTCTTTCACCTTCATCAAGAGGCTCTTTAGTTCCTCTTTGCTTTCTGCCATAAGGTTGGTATCATCTGCATATTTGAGGTTATTGACATTTCTCCTGGCAATCTTGATTTCAGTTTGTGTTTGGACCAGACCAGCATTTCACATGATGTACTCTGCATATAAGTAAAATAAACAGAGTGATGCCACCTGGGAAGTCCTTTATCTTTTATTCATATATATATATATATATATATATATATACACACACACACATGGGAAGCCACTAGCTTTTACTTACATATATATGCATATATATATATATTTACATATTATATATATTTATTTATATATATATATATATAAAGCATCTTTTTGTTCAGAAATTATTGTAAAACTTTTGGAAACCATCCTTGGCAGAAATTCATAGTTGCTCTCAGTGACTAAGAAGATTTACAAGGTTTTTTTTAAGGTTACAGATTACATCCTTATGTAACATTCAAGATTAAGATTACATATGCATTACATGAGGTTATACGAGATAGAGCATTGAAGAATGGAACCAAGATCAAAGTCTCAGGAAAAGATTTGTTAAAAATTAATCAAGAATCATAGGCCATAGAAAATAAGCTCTTAGATGAGGTTCCATAGCAGGGCATGCTATCTAATGTGAAGGGGAAAAGGGCATCAAATGCCAGACAATCGATGTAGAAAGCTGGTTGGTGAATTAAGTGGGAGGATGAGTAGGCCTATCTGAACAAAAGACTAAGCAAATAATTCAAAGACCACAGTTTCTAAGATAAATAATCCAAAGACTAAAGTTTCTAAGATAAAAGTTAATCAGGAATCACAGGTCATACAAAAGCAGCTTCTAAGTGAAATACCACAATAAGCACATGCACACCAACGTGAAGGAAAACACAGCATCAAGTAGCTAACAATCAAGGTAGAATGCTCGGCTGTGAATGGGATGGGTGTGTGGGTCTATGAGGACATGACTAAGCAAATCATCGAAAGCCAGAAAAACACTTAGAGAACATTTAGGTAAGTAATGTGATGGAGTAGCAAAAGACTGGTGCAAACAGACTTTTACAACCAAGGCAGTGTTTCCAGCCTGGCTTTCCAGTCACTCCTTGAACAATCAGCCATCATAGCATTGCTGAATTATTCTAAGAAGAGAAACTAACAAAGGAGATCTTTTGGCCAAGTTGTAAATATTAAAAAGGAAGATTTTTTTCAGCCTTTGGCAGGTGACTCTTCATTATCACTCATTCTGATGTGTGTTAGTAATATTTATTTTTAGCTTTTCTCCTATTTATAATGTTTCTGGAGAGCAAAGACATAAAGGTAGATAAAGGAACACACTTGACAGGCTGAATCATAAGATGGTTCCTTTGCTTCCCATCCTTTTTGGTCAGTTATCAAGCACCCTTCCACTGACACTAGACTATAGTAATCGATACAGTCAGAATGTTTCAAATTTCCTAAGGCAGAAAAAATAAATGACATAAAGACAGAGATGAAAGACATCATTTCATTTAGTGTCTCTTAATCACAGATGGTTAAAGAATTTAGTCACATAATAAGCTTTATTCTTTAAAACATATAGGAAACATTGAGATTTTCAGCTATGGAAGAGAAGCCTAACAATTCCTGGTAAGATCTGCATCATTAGGGAGGCTTCTTAAACCACTGGGGCTTCTCTTCTTACCCTTGTCTATACTCCTAAACGTTCCCGTGAATGACCAGTAACCCACAGTGGCTGGCTCAGTGACACTGGAGACCAGAATGAAACAGGTGCAAACAGAACAAATTCTTCATGATGTGGGTCCATGTGTAATGCAGAAGTCATTAAAATCTTGAGAAAATAATTTCTATAGAAATTGGTAAGATCAAGTTGGTGAAGTAGAAAGACCCTGAATTTACCTCCTCCCATGGACACACCAAAATGCACCTACTAGCAGAGCAATCATCTTCAAGAACAACCTGAAGACTAGCAGACAATACTTTTCACAACTACAGATATAAAGAAGGAGCCACAACAAGGCAAGCAGGAGGAGCAGAGACTCAACCTAACTGGGACCCACACCCTGATCATCGAAAGCCAGAAAAACACTTAGAGAACATTTAGGTAAGTAATGTGATGGAGTAGCAAAAGACTGGTGCAAACAGACTTTTACAACCAAGGCAGTGTTTCCAGCCTGGCTTTCCAGTCACTCCTTGAACAATCAGCCATCATAGCATTGCTGAATTATTCTAAGAAGAGAAACTAACAAAGGAGATCTTTTGGCCAAGTTGTAAATATTAAAAAGGAAGATTTTTTTCAGCCTTTGGCAGGTGACTCTTCATTATCACTCATTCTGATGTGTGTTAGTAATATTTATTTTTAGCTTTTCTCCTATTTATAATGTTTCTGGAGAGCAAAGACATAAAGGTAGATAAAGGAACACACTTGACAGGCTGAATCATAAGATGGTTCCTTTGCTTCCCATCCTTTTTGGTCAGTTATCAAGCACCCTTCCACTGACACTAGACTATAGTAATCGATACAGTCAGAATGTTTCAAATTTCCTAAGGCAGAAAAAATAAATGACATAAAGACAGAGATGAAAGACATCATTTCATTTAGTGTCTCTTAATCACAGATGGTTAAAGAATTTAGTCACATAATAAGCTTTATTCTTTAAAACATATAGGAAACATTGAGATTTTCAGCTATGGAAGAGAAGCCTAACAATTCCTGGTAAGATCTGCATCATTAGGGAGGCTTCTTAAACCACTGGGGCTTCTCTTCTTACCCTTGTCTATACTCCTAAACGTTCCCGTGAATGACCAGTAACCCACAGTGGCTGGCTCAGTGACACTGGAGACCAGAATGAAACAGGTGCAAACAGAACAAATTCTTCATGATGTGGGTCCATGTGTAATGCAGAAGTCATTAAAATCTTGAGAAAATAATTTCTATAGAAATTGGTAAGATCAAGTTGGTGAAGTAGAAAGACCCTGAATTTACCTCCTCCCATGGACACACCAAAATGCACCTACTAGCAGAGCAATCATCTTCAAGAACAACCTGAAGACTAGCAGACAATACTTTTCACAACTACAGATATAAAGAAGGAGCCACAACAAGGCAAGCAGGAGGAGCAGAGACTCAACCTAACTGGGACCCACACCCTGAGGTTGGCCACTCACAGACAGAAGGAATATCACAACCACAGAGGTCCTCCTCCGGGGAAAAGGGTCTGAGTCCCCACATCAAGCTCCCCATGTTGATAAGACAGACCCCCAGAGTGTTTGATTTTGCAAACCAAGGGAGCTTACATTCAAAAGAATAGGCGACTCTGTAAATAGAGACTGTTCTCAAAGGGTGCGCACAAAATCTCACTCAGTCTGAGTTCCACAGACAGGCAATAGTTTGAAAGGCACCTGAGTAATGCACACTTGCTGATCTTGGAACGTCCCCTGTAGAGGCATCATGCACCTGGGGATTGACATTCTGGTGACAGCCATTTGGGGGATCTTGTTCCTCCATGCTGACACTGAAACCGGCAAGCACCAGTTTAGAATCCTCCCTCTAACCTATTAGCACCAGGAACTTGCCCTGCCAATGGGCAGGTGGTAGTCACACAGTGCTGGGTTCTTCCGGGGGATGGAATCCTCAATTAGTTAAAAAAAAAAAAGTTTAAAATATCAGAACATTAAGTAACAATGCACAAAAATTATGAAAGTGATATCAATCTAAGGCTATGCTGATGGAAAACAAGATGACCATTTAGAATGTAATATTTATCACATATTTAAATATTTACAGAGAAAATTTGACTTAGAATTAAAATCTATCAGTTAAACTTGCAACATGTGAAACAAGAATTAATCTTTAATATCTATATGAACCTAGAAAGGTGCAAACAGAACAAATTCTTCATGATGTGGGTCCATGTGTAATGCAGAAGTCATTAAAATCTTGAGAAAATAATTTCTATAGAAATTGGTAAGATCAAGTTGGTGAAGTAGAAAGACCCTGAATTTACCTCCTCCCATGGACACACCAAAATGCACCTACTAGCAGAGCAATCATCTTCAAGAACAACCTGAAGACTAGCAGACAATACTTTTCACAACTACAGATATAAAGAAGGAGCCACAACAAGGCAAGCAGGAGGAGCAGAGACTCAACCTAACTGGGACCCACACCCTGAGGTTGGCCACTCACAGACAGAAGGAATATCACAACCACAGAGGTCCTCCTCCGGGGAAAAGGGTCTGAGTCCCCACATCAAGCTCCCCATGTTGATAAGACAGACCCCCAGAGTGTTTGATTTTGCAAACCAAGGGAGCTTACATTCAAAAGAATAGGCGACTCTGTAAATAGAGACTGTTCTCAAAGGGTGCGCACAAAATCTCACTCAGTCTGAGTTCCACAGACAGGCAATAGTTTGAAAGGCACCTGAGTAATGCACACTTGCTGATCTTGGAACGTCCCCTGTAGAGGCATCATGCACCTGGGGATTGACATTCTGGTGACAGCCATTTGGGGGATCTTGTTCCTCCATGCTGACACTGAAACCGGCAAGCACCAGTTTAGAATCCTCCCTCTAACCTATTAGCACCAGGAACTTGCCCTGCCAATGGGCAGGTGGTAGTCACACAGTGCTGGGTTCTTCCGGGGGATGGAATCCTCAATTAGTTAAAAAAAAAAAAGTTTAAAATATCAGAACATTAAGTAACAATGCACAAAAATTATGAAAGTGATATCAATCTAAGGCTATGCTGATGGAAAACAAGATGACCATTTAGAATGTAATATTTATCACATATTTAAATATTTACAGAGAAAATTTGACTTAGAATTAAAATCTATCAGTTAAACTTGCAACATGTGAAACAAGAATTAATCTTTAATATCTATATGAACCTAGAAAGGTTCAAAGATACCAAGGGGAGAGGTTATTATGAGCTGTGTGTCTCTCACTGACATGTGTTTTTTCCTCTCTTTTTTCTGTGCATATATTTCTTTTTTTTTTTTTTTTAAAGATTTATTTATTTATTTTGGGTGGGGGTCTGGTTGGGGAGGGAGGGGAGCGGGCGGGCCGCTTCTATTGGTCTTTCATTTCTCCATTTTCATCCGTCTTTGTTCTTTGGCTCCTGTGGGCCTCCCATCGCGGTGGCCTCTGTGGTTGCAGAGCGCCGGCTCTGGGCGCATGCGCTCCAGAGCTCCGGCTCGGTGGTTGGACACATCGGTCCAGCCGCTCCGCGGCACGTGGGATCTTCCCAGGCCAGGGATCCAACCGGCTCACCTTGCACTGCAAGGCGGTGTCCTTACCCACCTGGCCACCAGGGGAAGCCCTATATATTTCTTTAACTGTAAAACACTCACACTATTTATTCATCTTGTCCTACACAAACCTGAGGCTTTTTTGCTGTATTTTATAAGAAAAATGGATATAAATTCACAAATTTACATAGATTACTTCTCCTATTTTCTTTTTCAGGAAGACCCACTACATTGTGTAAATTGATGGGTAAAACTGACTTTTGGCTTATAAGAAGCTACTGGGATTTTCAATTTCCTCACTCATTCTTAACAAATTCTGATTTTGTTGGAGGACTCCACTGCAAACCTGCCAAACACCTGCATAAGGTAAAATTTTGGTCTCGAAAAGAATTTGCCATTTCTAGTCTAAATACTGTGTTAAGGAAAAGACACGGACAATATATAAAACTTCTTCACACCACACCTTCATTTACTATGTGTTTCATGTTTCATTATCACTGAATATTCTTGGCTACATAATAGTCATTATAAGTGTGAGAGAAATGCAAGATTATGTGGATATAGCCACTGTAAAAAAAAACATGAGAAATAATATTTTTTCAACAAATGTGTATTCTTTGTCTGCTGGATGTCAGATTCTACATTCTGCAGTGAAGAAGGAGGGGTGAAAGAGACAGACACAGTGGTAGTCCTGTGGGATCTTATAAATTGGTCAGCCAGAAAAACTATCAATATTAAACAATTACTTATAATAAACTCCAAATCAAAAGATACATAAATTTGAGGTGATGTGGGAGTCATCTCATATTTTATTAAAGGAAATTATAATAAAGTATATAAAAGAATTAAATTTTGGTAATGCAATGTTAAAATTGGAAATATGTGGGAGTATTCAAGTACTGCAGAATCTGGTTCTTTTATATATGGTACTATGATAGGTAGGAAATATTAAAAAACAAACCCTGCCTATAGTACCTTTCCTATAAAATATGGGTGCCTGAAAATAAAGGAAGAAAAATGGAGGAATGGGTTAACTTACTTATCTCATTGGGTTGGTGCGAGAATAAAATGGTCTAAATCAGTTAGTCCTCATTATATACAGATTCTGTATTTTCAAATTAATATAACTAAAATTTCTTTGTATCCCCAAAATCAATATGTGTAGTGCTTTCATGATCATTCATAGATGTGCACAGAGCAACAAAAAAAAGTTACTCAGCTGTGTACATACCCAGTTGAGCACTGAAAAAGGCAATCCTCTGCCTTTATGCTGTAGCTTTCACACTGTGAAGAACTGTTTTTTTCAGGTCTAATTTATGCCACATTCTTTGCCTTTGTGTGCTTTTTGTTGGTGATCTCACTATTAAGAATGGCCCCCAAGGAGACTATTGACATGCTTTCCACTTTTCCTAAAAAAAGTAAGAAGGCTGTTTTGTGCCTTAGGAAGAAAATATGTTTGGTAAACAAGCTTCATTTAGTCCTATGAGCTATAGCACTATTTATTAGTTCAGTGTTACTAAATCAAAAACATATTCTAAACAAAATGTTCTAAAACACAAATGCACATAAAACAAACTTTATGTGTTGATTGGTTGATGAAAATATTGCAACAACAGGCCTGAGTGAACCTAAGAGCAACGATTCATTCATGAGTAATGAATGTTTGGGCAACTTTATAGAACATAACTACTGAGAATAAAAATAATCAATGAGATACATCAAGTCCTTGGGCTTCCCAGGTGGCATGAGTGGTAAAGAAGCTGCCTGCCAATGCAGGAGACACAAGCAACTCATGTTCAGTCCCTGGGTGGGGAAGATTCCCTGGAGAAGGGCATGGCAACTTACTCTTGTATTCTTTCTTGGAGAATCCCATGAACAGAGGAATATGGCGGGTCACAGTCCATAGCATCACAAAGAGTCAGACAGGGCTGACGCTGCTTAGTACACATGTAAATAAAGCCCTTACACAGTGCCAGAAACATAGCGTTTCATAATATAAAAGTAAGGTCTTAAATGGGGCAAGTTAGTCCTGACATATAAAAATAAAAAAAGTGACCTTTCCTATAAAATATGGGTGCCTGAAAATAAAGGAAGAAAAATGGAGGAATGGGTTAACTTACTTATCTCATTGGGTTGGTGCGAGAATAAAATGGTCTAAATCAGTTAGTCCTCATTATATACAGATTCTGTATTTTCAAATTAATATAACTAAAATTTCTTTGTATCCCCAAAATCAATATGTGTAGTGCTTTCATGATCATTCATAGATGTGCACAGAGCAACAAAAAAAAGTTACTCAGCTGTGTACATACCCAGTTGAGCACTGAAAAAGGCAATCCTCTGCCTTTATGCTGTAGCTTTCACACTGTGAAGAACTGTTTTTTTCAGGTCTAATTTATGCCACATTCTTTGCCTTTGTGTGCTTTTTGTTGGTGATCTCACTATTAAGAATGGCCCCCAAGGAGACTATTGACATGCTTTCCACTTTTCCTAAAAAGTAAGAAGGCTGTTTTGTGCCTTAGGAAGAAAATATGTTTGGTAAACAAGCTTCATTTAGTCCTATGAGCTATAGCACTATTTATTAGTTCAGTGTTACTAAATCAAAAACATATTCTAAACAAAATGTTCTAAAACACAAATGCACATAAAACAAACTTTATGTGTTGATTGGTTGATGAAAATATTGCAACAACAGGCCTGAGTGAACCTAAGAGCAACGATTCATTCATGAGTAATGAATGTTTGGGCAACTTTATAGAACATAACTACTGAGAATAAAAATAATCAATGAGATACATCAAGTCCTTGGGCTTCCCAGGTGGCATGAGTGGTAAAGAAGCTGCCTGCCAATGCAGGAGACACAAGCAACTCATGTTCAGTCCCTGGGTGGGGAAGATTCCCTGGAGAAGGGCATGGCAACTTACTCTTGTATTCTTTCTTGGAGAATCCCATGAACAGAGGAATATGGCGGGTCACAGTCCATAGCATCACAAAGAGTCAGACAGGGCTGACGCTGCTTAGTACACATGTAAATAAAGCCCTTACACAGTGCCAGAAACATAGCGTTTCATAATATTGGCTATCACAACTTAAATGCTTTAGTGTCCCTCTTAGCAAAAGGAATTTGTCGCAGAAATCAAAGTAAGAAGAAAATGTTAAAATTGTATTTGAAGTTTATTTTATTTTTTTAATTTGGCTGCATTGGGGTATGAGGGCTTAGTTGCATGTGGGATCTTAGTTCCATGACCAGGGATCAAACCTGCTTCCCCTGAGTTGCAAGGCAGATTTTTAACCACCAGACGACCAGGGAAGTCCCAAAATGTTAAAACTGCATTTGTAGTTTTAAGCAGTCTCACCAGTATTTAGACTGGAAGGATTTCTTCTCTCTCTCTCTCTCTCTCTCTCTCTCTCTCTCTCTCTCTCTGTGTGTGTGTGTGTGTGTGTGTACTAGAAAACTCATGATATATTTTTCAAAAACTTTGTGAATGTACTTCAGAATTTATTTTGATCTTATTTGAGGTGAAAGAAATTCACAGCACAAAACAGAACAGAAATCGTTGTATCTTGATAATACAATTCATGGAAATAAGCCTCTTTCAGGAATTGGCACTAGTGGTAAAGTACAAGCTTGTCAGTGCAGGAGATGTTAAGTGTCACACATTGGGTCACTGAATTGGAAAGATCCCCTGGAGAAGGGAATGGCAACCTACTCCAATATTCTTGCCTAGAGAATTCCGTGGACAGAGAAGCCTGGCAAGTTATTGTCCATAGGGTCACTACGAGTCTAGCTCTGACTGAAACAACTTAGCCCACATCCACACAATGCCTAAATCAGATTAGATATTGTTCTGTTTCAACCATGTAAACTGCCTGATCTCACTAGGTAGGCTTGGAAACATACTAAGGCAAATACCAAGGAGGAAGTGCCTGGTTTAGTATTAACCTACCCAATACAGTACACATTGTAAAATGTATATGAAAGTTTCCCATAACTTTACGTCATGAATCACAATTAGTTCCTAAAAAGTTTGATTAGATGTTTACCCAATAAGTCACGCTCTCATGGAGTAAAATCCACCCCAAATAAACAGTTTACAGGGAAAACAATCTGCCATACATTCGACTCTTTTACTGTATGGACTGTAGCCTGCCAGAAACATAGCGTTTCATAATATTGGCTATCACAACTTAAATGCTTTAGTGTCCCTCTTAGCAAAAGGAATTTGTCGCAGAAATCAAAGTAAGAAGAAAATGTTAAAATTGTATTTGAAGTTTATTTTATTTTTTTAATTTGGCTGCATTGGGGTATGAGGGCTTAGTTGCATGTGGGATCTTAGTTCCATGACCAGGGATCAAACCTGCTTCCCCTGAGTTGCAAGGCAGATTTTTAACCACCAGACGACCAGGGAAGTCCCAAAATGTTAAAACTGCATTTGTAGTTTTAAGCAGTCTCACCAGTATTTAGACTGGAAGGATTTCTTCTCTCTCTCTCTCTCTCTCTCTCTCTCTCTCTCTCTCTCTCTCTCTCTGTGTGTGTGTGTGTGTGTGTGTACTAGAAAACTCATGATATATTTTTCAAAAACTTTGTGAATGTACTTCAGAATTTATTTTGATCTTATTTGAGGTGAAAGAAATTCACAGCACAAAACAGAACAGAAATCGTTGTATCTTGATAATACAATTCATGGAAATAAGCCTCTTTCAGGAATTGGCACTAGTGGTAAAGTACAAGCTTGTCAGTGCAGGAGATGTTAAGTGTCACACATTGGGTCACTGAATTGGAAAGATCCCCTGGAGAAGGGAATGGCAACCTACTCCAATATTCTTGCCTAGAGAATTCCGTGGACAGAGAAGCCTGGCAAGTTATTGTCCATAGGGTCACTACGAGTCTAGCTCTGACTGAAACAACTTAGCCCACATCCACACAATGCCTAAATCAGATTAGATATTGTTCTGTTTCAACCATGTAAACTGCCTGATCTCACTAGGTAGGCTTGGAAACATACTAAGGCAAATACCAAGGAGGAAGTGCCTGGTTTAGTATTAACCTACCCAATACAGTACACATTGTAAAATGTATATGAAAGTTTCCCATAACTTTACGTCATGAATCACAATTAGTTCCTAAAAAGTTTGATTAGATGTTTACCCAATAAGTCACGCTCTCATGGAGTAAAATCCACCCCAAATAAACAGTTTACAGGGAAAATCTGCCAAATTCACTCTGTATCATAGCACTGCTGTTGTTGTTATACTAGTTGCTCAGTCATGGCTGACTCTTTGTGACTGTATGGACTGTAGCCTGCCAGGTTCCTCTGTCCATGGAATTCTCCAGGCAAGGATACTGGAGTGGGTTTCCATTCCCTTCTTCAGGGGATCTTCCCAGCCTAAGGATTAAACCCAGGTCTCCCACATTTCAGGAAGATTCTTACTGTCTGAGCCACCAGGGAAGCCATACACAATAGCGTTGGTATCCTTAAATGTCTGGGCCAAGGTAAGAAATAAAATCAAATTTGTACTCAAATATAAACATCCCATATAAAAATAATAATAATATGTAACATTGTAATTTCATTAGGTTTTGAATAAAAATAGGGAGAAATAAATTACAGGAAGTTTTGAAAAGCTATTTCCTTAACAGCAATGAAATTAATATAGAATATCCAGTATTATCAGAACATGAGGTAGAAAGAACAAGGAAATAAAACAAGAAAAATTACTTTCATCCACCTTTGTTTCTATCAGACAATTACCGTAATATCATGAGAAGTTTAATAGATGAGAGTCTCAGCTGAGGACTAAATTTAGGGAACCTGTGGGTGTTGGGAATTTGAAACACCAATAAATAAATAACAAGTTGTGGCTAATAAATTGAGAGTTCTTATTTATTTATATATAGGTGACTTAACAAGAGAACTTTCCTTCTTTTAACAAAGGAATTATATATAACTTCATAATCTGTTAGGTGAAAGTGAAAGCATTAGTCACTCCGTCATGTACAACTCTTTGCAGCTCCATGGACTGCAGCCCATCAGGCTTCTCTGTTCATGGAATTATTCCATGGTAAGAATGTTAGTGTGGGTAGCCATTCTCTTCTCCAGGAGATCTTCCCTATCCAGGGATCGAACCTGGATTTCCTATATTGTAGGTGGATTTTTACCATCTGAGCCACCAGAAAGCCCGATTACCTTTATAATTATCATATGAAGCCTTATAATCAGGAAAGCCTATATATCAAAAGATATGTCCTGAAAATTGCCAAGAAGAAAAGTAGACCAAGTCAGTAACATATACATTGGACGTAGAACGACATACAAACTCACTAAGTTGAGCTAACGTCTTTCATTTATTTAAAGAATTATGTTAGGAGTTCAAGTCCTTGTAAATATTTGTCTTTTGTCAACTCTTGCAAACCACTCCCCCTCCCCAAACCTGTAGATCTAGCTAGGCTAGCATTATTTAACTTATTATAGGAATAATATATATTTTATTTTCTATGCATAATACTGGTTGAAGGATTCATGCCTTTGAACTGTGGTGTTGGAGAAGGCTCTTGAGAGACCCTTGGACTGCAAGGAGACCAAATCAGTCAATCCTAAAATCATCAGCCTTGAGACCCTGAATACTCATTGGAAGGACTGATGCTGAAGCTGAAGCTCTAATACTTTAGCCATCTTATGCGAAGAGATGACTCATTGGAAAAGACCCTGATGCTGGGAAAATCAGAAGGCAGAAGGAGAAGAAGATGACAGAGGACGAGATTCTTGGATGGCATCACGGAGTCAATGGACATGAGTTTAAGCAAGCTCTGGGAGATGGTGAAGGACAGGGAAGCCTAGGGTGCTGCAGTCCATGCGGTCGCAAAGAGTCAAATATGACCGAGCAAATGAACTGAACTGAACTGAACTGATTAGGAAGCAGGAACGGCACTTTGACAGAGTTTTATCAATTTTCAGAGGAAGATAATTCTAAGGTGTTGAGGTCTAGTTGGTGATATCAAGGAGGACTTTGTAAAGTAAGGAACAGGTTGGAAGTTGGCAAAGTTCCAGACATAACTTTGGATTTCTGGACACAGTGAGGTCTTGAATCTGTCCTGGTGAATAGGCCATGCATTTTAATAAGTACACTATTTTATTTGGTCATCCTGCCATCCTGTGACAAATTACTAAGCTATTATTACTGGATGATAACAGTATTTAACAGAGAAGGAGAAAAAATTCCTGGTCCTGTTATTGTTTGAGATGGAATAAAAACTCATTGCTTTCAGACCTCACTTAAGAAAATCTAACCTGGATTTCCTATATTGTAGGTCGATTTTTACCATCTGAGCCACCAGAAAGCCCGATTACCTTTATAATTATCATATGAAGCCTTATAATCAGGAAAGCCTATATATCAAAAGATATGTCCTGAAAATTGCCAAGAAGAAAAGTAGACCAAGTCAGTAACATATACATTGGACGTAGAACGACATACAAACTCACTAAGTTGAGCTAACGTCTTTCATTTATTTAAAGAATTATGTTAGGAGTTCAAGTCCTTGTAAATATTTGTCTTTTGTCAACTCTTGCAAACCACTCCCCCTCCCCAAACCTGTAGATCTAGCTAGGCTAGCATTATTTAACTTATTATAGGAATAATATATATTTTATTTTCTATGCATAATACTGGTTGAAGGATTCATGCCTTTGAACTGTGGTGTTGGAGAAGGCTCTTGAGAGACCCTTGGACTGCAAGGAGACCAAATCAGTCAATCCTAAAATCATCAGCCTTGAGACCCTGAATACTCATTGGAAGGACTGATGCTGAAGCTGAAGCTCTAATACTTTAGCCATCTTATGCGAAGAGATGACTCATTGGAAAAGACCCTGATGCTGGGAAAATCAGAAGGCAGAAGGAGAAGAAGATGACAGAGGACGAGATTCTTGGATGGCATCACGGAGTCAATGGACATGAGTTTAAGCAAGCTCTGGGAGATGGTGAAGGACAGGGAAGCCTAGGGTGCTGCAGTCCATGCGGTCGCAAAGAGTCAAATATGACCGAGCAAATGAACTGAACTGAACTGAACTGATTAGGAAGCAGGAACGGCACTTTGACAGAGTTTTATCAATTTTCAGAGGAAGATAATTCTAAGGTGTTGAGGTCTAGTTGGTGATATCAAGGAGGACTTTGTAAAGTAAGGAACAGGTTGGAAGTTGGCAAAGTTCCAGACATAACTTTGGATTTCTGGACACAGTGAGGTCTTGAATCTGTCCTGGTGAATAGGCCATGCATTTTAATAAGTACACTATTTTATTTGGTCATCCTGCCATCCTGTGACAAATTACTAAGCTATTATTACTGGATGATAACAGTATTTAACAGAGAAGGAGAAAAAATTCCTGGTCCTGTTATTGTTTGAGATGGAATAAAAACTCATTGCTTTCAGACCTCACTTAAGAAAATCAAACCTGGGGCTTCCCTGGTGGTCCAGTGGGTAAGGACACTGCCTTCCAGTGCACGGGGTGCCGGTTCGATTCCTGCCCTGGGAAGATCCCACATGTCTCATGTATGAAGGAAAACTTACTGAGTATGGGACTCTAGGTTGATAGTATTCTTTCTTTTTTAATTTTTTTAAAAATTATTACAGAGTTTTGTTGTTCACAGACATGTATGTTCCCAGATCAGTCATTTGCATATCCCTGGTCCCCTCCCCTCTCTCCATTCCCCCATCCTACCACTCCAGGCTGTCGCACCAAGCCCCTGTAGGAACTCCTATTCCTGCAGCACAATGACAACAGTTATCTTTTTCACATATGATACTTTAGGTGTCCATATTACTCCCTCTATGCCTTCCACCCACTACTCATTTCCCACAATGTCCATATGTCTACTCTCTAAGTCTGTTTTTTCATCAGTTTACTGCATGGGTTATCATTACCCATTTACTAGATTCCATATATATGTGTTAGTATACTGTACTTGTCTTTCTGAGTTATTGACACTTTTTATGATAGGTTCTAGATTCAGCCACTTCATTAGGACTGAGCCTTCTGCATATCTTGTTACAGCTGAGTACTATTTCATTGTATATATGTACCAGAGCTTCTGGATCCATTCATTTGTCTATGGACATCTAGGTTGCTTCCATGTTCTGGCTATTGTATAGAGAGCTGCAATGAACATTGGGGTACAGGTGCTTCTTTCAGCTTTGATTTCATCTGGGTATAAGCCTAATAGGGGATTGCTGGGTCGTAGTTGGTGATACCAAGGAGGACTTTGTAAAGTAAGGAACAGGTTGGAAGTTGGCAAAGTTCCAGACATAACTTTGGATTTCTGGACACAGTGAGGTCTTGAATCTGTCCTGGTGAATAGGCCATGCATTTTAATAAGTACACTATTTTATTTGGTCATCCTGCCATCCTGTGACAAATTACTAAGCTATTATTACTGGATGATAACAGTATTTAACAGAGAAGGAGAAAAAATTCCTGGTCCTGTTATTGTTTGAGATGGAATAAAAACTCATTGCTTTCAGACCTCACTTAAGAAAATCAAACCTGGGGCTTCCCTGGTGGTCCAGTGGGTAAGGACACTGCCTTCCAGTGCACGGGGTGCCGGTTCGATTCCTGCCCTGGGAAGATCCCACATGTCTCATGTATGAAGGAAAACTTACTGAGTATGGGACTCTAGGTTGATAGTATTCTTTCTTTTTTAATTTTTTTAAAAATTATTACAGAGTTTTGTTGTTCACAGACATGTATGTTCCCAGATCAGTCATTTGCATATCCCTGGTCCCCTCCCCTCTCTCCATTCCCCCATCCTACCACTCCAGGCTGTCGCACCAAGCCCCTGTAGGAACTCCTATTCCTGCAGCACAATGACAACAGTTATCTTTTTCACATATGATACTTTAGGTGTCCATATTACTCCTCTATGCCTTCCACCCACTACTCATTTCCCACAATGTCCATATGTCTACTCTCTAAGTCTGTTTTTTCATCAGTTTACTGCATGGGTTATCATTACCCATTTACTAGATTCCATATATATGTGTTAGTATACTGTACTTGTCTTTCTGAGTTATTGACACTTTTTATGATAGGTTCTAGATTCAGCCACTTCATTAGGACTGAGCCTTCTGCATATCTTGTTACAGCTGAGTACTATTTCATTGTATATATGTACCAGAGCTTCTGGATCCATTCATTTGTCTATGGACATCTAGGTTGCTTCCATGTTCTGGCTATTGTATAGAGAGCTGCAATGAACATTGGGGTACAGGTGCTTCTTTCAGCTTTGATTTCATCTGGGTATAAGCCTAATAGGGGATTGCTGGGTCGTAGGGTGCTTCTATTTTTAGTTTTTAAAGAAATCTCCAGACTGTCTTCCATAGAGGCTGTATCAATTTACATTCCCACCAGCAACGCAAGAGGGTTTCCTGTTCGCACCCTCTCCAGCATTGATTGTCTGTCGATTTGATAATGATGGCCATTCTGACGGGTGTGAGGTGATATCTCATCATAGTTTTGATTTGCATTTCTCTAATAATAAGTGAGGTTGAGCATCATTTCATGTGCTTTTTGGCCATCTGTATGTCCTCTTTGGTGAGATGTCTCTTTAGGTATTTTCCCCATTTTTTGATTGAGTCGTTAATTTTTCCAGTGCTGAGTTGTCAGAGTTGCTTGTAGATTTTGGAGATTAATTCTTTCTCTGTTATTTCATTTGCTGTGATTTTCTCCCATTCTGTGGTCTATCTGTTCAGCTTTTTTGTAATTTCTTTTGCTGTACAAAAGTTTTTAAGTTTCATTAGGTCCCACATGTTAATTTTTGCTTCTAGTTCCACTATTCTAGTAGGTGACTCATGGAAGATCTTGCTTTGATTTATGTCCTTGACTGTTTTACCTATATTCTCCTCTAAGAGTGATATTATACTTTTTGGAGAACTCTGAGTACAATATTCAAATTCCTTCTGGCCTAAAACGTTCTACTGAGAAATCTGCAGATGATTTTATCAGCATTACCTTGTATGTAATAAGTCTGGTTTTTTTTCTTGATGCTTTCCAAATTCTATCTTTTCTGCATCCTGAGTGCTTTGTTACAGTGATTCTCAATGAAAATCTGTTTGGATTGAATATATCTGAACTTCATGTACTTAGATGTCCACAGCCTTCCTCAGATTTGGGAAATTTTCACCTTAACTATTTAAATGGATTTTCTGTCTGCTCTTCTCCCTGTTCTCCTTGTGGGATTCCTATCATGCGAAGGTTCTTTCCTTAATAGTGCCCCACACTTCACAGAGGTTTTCTTCATTCTTTTTAATTATCCTTACTTTTTTCTTCTTTGGATAATATTAAGACATCTATCCCCAAATTTGAGTATTCTTCCTTCTTAATACTTGATGAGTCTGTCATTGAAACTCCTCATTGGATTTCATTTTATTGTATTCATTTAATTTAACGGTTAAAGTTAGAGATAGCAATTGTGTTCTTTAATTCATTGCATTCTTCGGCTCTAGATTTTGTTTAGTTGCTTTTATAATTCTTATTCTTACACTTCTTACTTGTTCACACTTTGTTTTTCGTGATTTCATTGAATTGCTTATATCCTCTAAAACGTCACTTAGCTTATTAAAATAATTATTTTGAATGATTTTCTGGTAACTTGCAGATCTCCACTTCTTTGGGGTCCATTCCTAGAAAAGTTTTTGTCCTTTTGGTGATGTTAATTTTCCTTTTTTTTTTTTCGTGTTTATGGTGGTTTTTGATGATGTCTCTGCATTATAGGTAACTGTCATCTTCTTTAGCCTTTTTGAACTCACTTTGATGAGGAAAAACTTTTACCTCCAAGTCAGCTGTAAGGGTGCTAGGTTAATGGGATATAGTATCTTTGTTCTTCGGAGTGCATGGTCACATAATTTTTCTGCATCTCCATCAGCATACATTAACATGGATGAAGACTGCATGGGTCTTCTGTGACCAAAGCTACAGAGGTCTTGCTGGTAGTGGTAGTGTTGGCCAGGGCTATTGAGGTACTTGCCAATAAAGTCTTGTAAGGTCTTACTACTGGGGTTCTCCTTTTTGACCCATGGAAGCTAGTTATAACTGAGGACATATACATTGGCACTGAAAGGCAGCAGAACCAATGACCTTAGGTCAGGCTCAGAGGGAATGAGTACATTGCTTTGGCCCTAAGATAGGGGCAATAGTGCCAGTCTCAAAGGTTTAAGCATACACAGCTCTCCCGTGGAACATGGTTTGTGTTTTGCCTCAGTAACATGGTGGGGTGGGGGAATGCACACAGGAGCAGCTCTTATTCTGTAGATGTCAAGGCCCTGTGGCATCACAATGAAAGAAAGCAAGACGGGGTGTGGAGGTGATGGAGCCCCAAGGTCAGGTATTCCATAGTGACCTATCAAAATACAAGGAAGACACAGTAACAGGGACTCTGGGCAGCTCTGTCAGCTGGAATCTGTGTTGGCAAAGACTATGTAAGTCCTCAGTAGCAAAGACTGCCAATGTCTATGATGGTGAGACTTGCTGGAGTTCTGTTTTCCTTTTCCCCATAGAGCTAAATCCCTCTGAGAGGATCCTTGCTGATGCCAAGCTTCTCCAGAGGATGTGGTGATCTAGGTAAAAATCTTTCCCATGCTTTGCTACACAGCCATCCTCAGATTTTGCACTCTGCATGGTTTCTACTTCCTCTCTGTTGTAGTCCAGAGCTTTCCCAACATAATTCAAAGTGGTTTCTACTTGTTCATTGATCTTTTTCGCTGTTTGTTGGAGAGATACAAGCATTTGTAACTCCTAACCTTCCATCTCATTGATGTCATCTTTCTCTAGTTCTGTGTCAAGGAGACTGAAGGGATTGTTGTGGCACTAGTCTTCTATCTTACATGTTAATAATATAGTTGGCTTTCATGTGCAAGAGCACTGGCTTTTAGATCAGTGATAACACTGGTAAGACATTAAACACACAGTAATCATCGAATGTTCTACTCTTTGACCTTTCATTTGATTTTCACAGCTGCTTACTATTCATAAACTTTAGTTACATGAAGTGTAGGAGTTACATTTTAACTTTCTGATTGATTGCTCCTTGGATTTAAGCATGAGTAATAGTAAACGGAGAGAATTTTTTTAAGTTCTGCATATGAGCAAGATGTCTGTGAAGTGGCTCTCGCTTCTGCTGCTGCTACAGCTGACTTGCTACTTTAGCTCTGGGAGTTGTGGAAAGGTGCTGGTGTGGCCAATGGAATTTAGTCACTGGATGAATATGAAGACAATTCTGGATGAACTAGTCACAAGGGGTCATGAGGTGACTGTTCTGATATCTTCAGCTTCCACTCTTACTGATATCAACAAACCATCTGCGTTTAAGTTTGAGATTTTCCCCGTATCTTTAACTAAAGATGATTTTGAGAATGTTGTCAAGCGTTTGATTGAGAAATGGACATATATGTCAAGGCCCTGTGGCATCACAATGAAAGAAAGCAAGACGGGGTGTGGAGGTGATGGAGCCCCAAGGTCAGGTATTCCATAGTGACCTATCAAAATACAAGGAAGACACAGTAACAGGGACTCTGGGCAGCTCTGTCAGCTGGAATCTGTGTTGGCAAAGACTATGTAAGTCCTCAGTAGCAAAGACTGCCAATGTCTATGATGGTGAGACTTGCTGGAGTTCTGTTTTCCTTTTCCCCATAGAGCTAAATCCCTCTGAGAGGATCCTTGCTGATGCCAAGCTTCTCCAGAGGATGTGGTGATCTAGGTAAAAATCTTTCCCATGCTTTGCTACACAGCCATCCTCAGATTTTGCACTCTGCATGGTTTCTACTTCCTCTCTGTTGTAGTCCAGAGCTTTCCCAACATAATTCAAAGTGGTTTCTACTTGTTCATTGATCTTTTTCGCTGTTTGTTGGAGAGATACAAGCATTTGTAACTCCTAACCTTCCATCTCATTGATGTCATCTTTCTCTAGTTCTGTGTCAAGGAGACTGAAGGGATTGTTGTGGCACTAGTCTTCTATCTTACATGTTAATAATATAGTTGGCTTTCATGTGCAAGAGCACTGGCTTTTAGATCAGTGATAACACTGGTAAGACATTAAACACACAGTAATCATCGAATGTTCTACTCTTTGACCTTTCATTTGATTTTCACAGCTGCTTACTATTCATAAACTTTAGTTACATGAAGTGTAGGAGTTACATTTTAACTTTCTGATTGATTGCTCCTTGGATTTAAGCATGAGTAATAGTAAACGGAGAGAATTTTTTTAAGTTCTGCATATGAGCAAGATGTCTGTGAAGTGGCTCTCGCTTCTGCTGCTGCTACAGCTGACTTGCTACTTTAGCTCTGGGAGTTGTGGAAAGGTGCTGGTGTGGCCAATGGAATTTAGTCACTGGATGAATATGAAGACAATTCTGGATGAACTAGTCACAAGGGGTCATGAGGTGACTGTTCTGATATCTTCAGCTTCCACTCTTACTGATATCAACAAACCATCTGCGTTTAAGTTTGAGATTTTCCCCGTATCTTTAACTAAAGATGATTTTGAGAATGTTGTCAAGCGTTTGATTGAGAAATGGACATATATGGCAAAAAATTCATTTTGGGCAAATTTATCGTCTTTGAGAGATATGAGAGACTTACTTTGGAAATCTTCTGAAATGCTTATGAATATCTGTAAAGAAGCTGTTTCAAAAAATAAGCTTATGACCAAACTACAGGAATCAAGGTTTGATGTCCTTTTTGCAGATGCTGCCGTACCTTGTGGTGAGCTGCTGGCTGAGATACTTAAAATACCTTTTGTGTATAGTCTCCGCTTCTCACCTGGCCATTTGTTTGAAAAGTATGGTGGAAAACTTCCATTACCACCATCCTATGTACCTGCTCTATTTTCAGAATTAAGTGACCATATGACATTCATGGAGAGGGTCAAGAATATGATATATGTACTTTATTTTGATTTTTGGTTCCAGCTATTTGATGAGAAGCTGTGGGATGAGTATTACAGTGAAGTTCTAGGTAAGTCATCTTTTGGATTGATAGCATGACTCCCAATTTTCCAAGTGCCTTGGAAGGTGACCATATAAACATGAAGCCAAAGGAATTTGTCTCTTATGAGGAAATGAGAGAAAGAAAATATAAAATGATCTATCAATCTCATAAATATTAAGGAAACACTTAAATTTTGGGTTAACATAGAGCCTTGTGGTCCTTGAGGACACCCAAGGAAATTATAAACCACAAATTGAAGCACTTCAGATTTCTCCCAAACCATTATATATGCAATTTATGAAACATTTTTTTATTATTTAAAATGTCCCTAGTAACCTCATAGAAATTTCCTGACAAATGAAGACAAGTAGATTAAGGAATTAAGGAATTAAGGGATTAAGGAATTTGTAGTATAAGTATCTAGGTAGCTATTTAGAAACTGTTTCTACCTGTGTAGGTCACTTTCCACAGTATATTGCACCTTATTATGTTATACATTGTACATATAACAGGTTTATAGATAACATTTGATTATATCATATCATATTATATATACAGATATATTTGTCTTATCAGAGAACATATACTTACAAACGCCTTCATTTACACCATTCTCAATTCCTTTCCCTAAATTACCTAACATGTTCACATGTCTATATTCTCATTTGATCTAACATTTGTTGTTACTTCTGTTTCTGCTTTTCCTTTAAGGGAGATCCACTACATTTTTTGAGACAATTGGAAAAGCTGATATGTGGCTCATTCGAACCTATTGGGATTTTGAATTTCCTCTTCCAGTGCTGCCAAATTTTGAATTTGTTGGAGGCCTCCACTGCAAACCTGCCAAGCCTGCCTAAGGTCACCAACTTCTCTTTGTTGTGCTTTACTAACTGCATTTTCAATAGGAATAATCCTTCAAAATTCTAGAATTTGAATTACAGTGAATCAGATATGGGAAGTTGGATAAAGTGACTTCCATTACCACCATCCTATGTACCTGCTCTATTTTCAGAATTAAGTGACCATATGACATTCATGGAGAGGGTCAAGAATATGATATATGTACTTTATTTTGATTTTTGGTTCCAGCTATTTGATGAGAAGCTGTGGGATGAGTATTACAGTGAAGTTCTAGGTAAGTCATCTTTTGGATTGATAGCATGACTCCCAATTTTCCAAGTGCCTTGGAAGGTGACCATATAAACATGAAGCCAAAGGAATTTGTCTCTTATGAGGAAATGAGAGAAAGAAAATATAAAATGATCTATCAATCTCATAAATATTAAGGAAACACTTAAATTTTGGGTTAACATAGAGCCTTGTGGTCCTTGAGGACACCCAAGGAAATTATAAACCACAAATTGAAGCACTTCAGATTTCTCCAAGCCATTATATATGCAATTTATGAAACATTTTTTTTATTATTTAAAATGTCCCTAGTAACCTCATAGAAATTTCCTGACAAATGAAGACAAGTAGATTAAGGAATTAAGGAATTAAGGGATTAAGGAATTTGTAGTATAAGTATCTAGGTAGCTATTTAGAAACTGTTTCTACCTGTGTAGGTCACTTTCCACAGTATATTGCACCTTATTATGTTATACATTGTACATATAACAGGTTTATAGATAACATTTGATTATATCATATCATATTATATATACAGATATATTTGTCTTATCAGAGAACATATACTTACAAACGCCTTCATTTACACCATTCTCAATTCCTTTCCCTAAATTACCTAACATGTTCACATGTCTATATTCTCATTTGATCTAACATTTGTTGTTACTTCTGTTTCTGCTTTTCCTTTAAGGGAGATCCACTACATTTTTAGAGACAATTGGAAAAGCTGATATGTGGCTCATTCGAACCTATTGGGATTTTGAATTTCCTCTTCCAGTGCTGCCAAATTTTGAATTTGTTGGAGGCCTCCACTGCAAACCTGCCAAGCCCCTGCCTAAGGTCACCAACTTCTCTTTGTTGTGCTTTACTAACTGCATTTTCAATAGGAATAATCCTTCAAAATTCTAGAATTTGAATTACAGTGAATCAGATATGGGAAGTTGGATAAAGTGACCTTCCAATTAGAAATTGATTCCCATACCAACGCAAGGATCTGAATTTCATTATTATCGCCAAACAAAGTGAGATATTTAGGAGACTTTGAGAATATGCCAGTTAAATGAAGGCCTTCTGAATTCAACACATAATACAGAATCAGACATTCATTAAAGAATAATTACAAAGGTAGAAGTATAGCACAGAAATAAGTGCTAACATGCAGAGGAATGGTGTAGACAGTTTCTACTAGCTGACACTCTACCTAGAAAGACAGAATAAAAGCAAGTAATAAAATGTGTTACTACAAGGAAAGGCCCAAATGCCAAAGCAGAAAGCATAGAAAGTATCTCTGAAGCATTGATGATAAAGTGAGATCTGAAGGATGCTCTGGAATAATTGAAGGTGACCATATAAACATGAAGCCATAGGAATTCATGTGGGCAGAGATGGAGGAAGATACAAAAGGAAAGCAGGTAGAGTAGTAGTGGCAGTTCCCAAGAAATTCAAGTTTAGCCTAAACAGGAAGGGGCCAACAAAGAGGTAGATAATGCTGGAGAGTTAAGTTGCAGACAAATAATTGTAGGGAGTTTGTAGGGAGTTTGGCACATCTAGTAGAAGCACTAGGGAGAAAATTTAAAAGGTAAAGAAAGTGGAGAGATGATCACAGTTAAAAAAAAAAAAAACCCACTGGATTAGTCACTGCGTTGGACTGTAAAAGGGCAAGAGTGGAAAGGGACACCATTTAGCAGGTTGTTGTAAGATATAGGCGCAATGGAAAACTACAATGTTCATAGAGATATGACCACACTAACTTTTAAAAATAGTACCAACTCATACTGTTGTTGAGGAAAAATTTGTTATACATGTAAAATATCCAAAATGTCACTGGTACATACTCAGTGATCCAGAAGAAATTAACCATTTTATTACGGTTATTGTAAACATATAGGCCTCCACTGCAAACCTGCCAAGCCCTGCCTAAGGTCACCAACTTCTCTTTGTTGTGCTTTACTAACTGCATTTTCAATAGGAATAATCCTTCAAAATTCTAGAATTTGAATTACAGTGAATCAGATATGGGAAGTTGGATAAAGTGACCTTCCAATTAGAAATTGATTCCCATACCAACGCAAGGATCTGAATTTCATTATTATCGCCAAACAAAGTGAGATATTTAGGAGACTTTGAGAATATGCCAGTTAAATGAAGGCCTTCTGAATTCAACACATAATACAGAATCAGACATTCATTAAAGAATAATTACAAAGGTAGAAGTATAGCACAGAAATAAGTGCTAACATGCAGAGGAATGGTGTAGACAGTTTCTACTAGCTGACACTCTACCTAGAAAGACAGAATAAAAGCAAGTAATAAAATGTGTTACTACAAGGAAAGGCCCAAATGCCAAAGCAGAAAGCATAGAAAGTATCTCTGAAGCATTGATGATAAAGTGAGATCTGAAGGATGCTCTGGAATAATTGAAGGTGACCATATAAACATGAAGCCATAGGAATTCATGTGGGCAGAGATGGAGGAAGATACAAAAGGAAAGCAGGTAGAGTAGTAGTGGCAGTTCCCAAGAAATTCAAGTTTAGCCTAAACAGGAAGGGGCCAACAAAGAGGTAGATAATGCTGGAGAGTTAAGTTGCAGACAAATAATTGTAGGGAGTTTGTAGGGAGTTTGGCACATCTAGTAGAAGCACTAGGGAGAAAATTTAAAAGGTAAAGAAAGTGGAGAGATGATCACAGTTAAAAAAAAAAATAAAAAACCCACTGGATTAGTCACTGCGTTGGACTGTAAAAGGGCAAGAGTGGAAAGGGACACCATTTAGCAGGTTGTTGTAAGATATAGGCCGCAATGGAAAACTACAATGTTCATAGAGATATGACCACACTAACTTTTAAAAAATAGTACCAACTCATACTGTTGTTGAGGGAAAAAATTTGTTATACATGTAAAATATCCAAAATGTCACTGGTACATACTCAGTGATCCAGAAGAAATTAACCATTTTTATTACGGTTATTTTGTTACTATCACATACTATCAATAACCCTGTATGTACCAGACACCTAAATCTAATTCCTAATTGAATCTGGAATGATTTTCCTAATCATCCAGATTATATTATCCAGTAAACTGCTAGAGAAGAGATATGCCATGGAGTCTTTTAAAAGCAAATTTTAAAGTTTACTTAGCTAAAAAATTGTTAATAAAATAATTTAATAAATTTTACAAAAGTTACTTTAAATAAAATTTAAGATTCTGGGTACTGACCCTAGCCAACTGGGGCAGCTGGCTATGATCAGAGGGTTCTGTTCATGCCAAGTTTGTTGACTATGGGGATCGCAGGGCCGGGAACAGCTGGAAATTTTTTTAAAAATAATTTAATTTTGCATATTTAACATAAACATGTTTAATGTTAAATATTATAAGATTTTGGCAGATGAGCAAGATGAAATGTAAAATCTTTTGTAAGGACCAAGGCTCTTTACCAGTGCTTTACATAAAATGAAAAATCTTCTTCAACAATATAAATGTACACCTTAGTAATTTTTGCAGCCAAATCTAACACTTACTTGCTTTCACATCTGCATTTAAATCATTCTTCATTTGAAATCCTAGGGGTTTACATCTTACAGCATAGAAGAGGTAATTCCACCTATTATAATAGAACAGAGGTTTTCTGCCTACCCTAACCCTATGGAAAACCTCAGTAAAAGCTCCTTTAAGGAATGTAGGTCTCAGCATCATAGATGCTTGACAGTATGAGCACAAACAATACCCTTGAAATATTAGAACTGTAAATTCTGCACAAATTTTTAAAAAGGAGCAAATGATTTCTACCAATTGAATCTAAAACTATCTGTAGTTTCAAATTATACAGAATTATCTTATATTTATAGGATATTCCTTATGAAGGAAAGCATGAATTTAATGTTTCAAATTCACTTTAAAAGAGAAAGCAACACTCTTTAGCTAAACGTGTTGTGGTCTCTTTAAATTAATTAATTTATTTACTTCTGTGTGCATTAGTTTTTTCTGTGTGCAGGTTTCTCGTTCACTGGTACATACTCAGTGATCCAGAAGAAATTAACCATTTTTATTACGGTTATTTTGTTACTATCACATACTATCAATAACCCTGTATGTACCAGACACCTAAATCTAATTCCTAATTGAATCTGGAATGATTTTCCTAATCATCCAGATTATATTATCCAGTAAACTGCTAGAGAAGAGATATGCCATGGAGTCTTTTAAAAGCAAATTTTAAAGTTTACTTAGCTAAAAAATTGTTAATAAAATAATTTAATAAATTTTACAAAAGTTACTTTAAATAAAATTTAAGATTCTGGGTACTGACCCTAGCCAACTGGGGCAGCTGGCTATGATCAGAGGGTTCTGTTCATGCCAAGTTTGTTGACTATGGGGATCGCAGGGCCGGGAACAGCTGGAAATTTTTTTAAAAATAATTTAATTTTGCATATTTAACATAAACATGTTTAATGTTAAATATTATAAGATTTTGGCAGATGAGCAAGATGAAATGTAAAATCTTTTGTAAGGACCAAGGCTCTTTACCAGTGCTTTACATAAAATGAAAAATCTTCTTCAACAATATAAATGTACACCTTAGTAATTTTTGCAGCCAAATCTAACACTTACTTGCTTTCACATCTGCATTTAAATCATTCTTCATTTGAAATCCTAGGGGTTTACATCTTACAGCATAGAAGAGGTAATTCCACCTATTATAATAGAACAGAGGTTTTCTGCCTACCCTAACCCTATGGAAAACCTCAGTAAAAGCTCCTTTAAGGAATGTAGGTCTCAGCATCATAGATGCTTGACAGTATGAGCACAAACAATACCCTTGAAATATTAGAACTGTAAATTCTGCACAAATTTTTAAAAAGGAGCAAATGATTTCTACCAATTGAATCTAAAACTATCTGTAGTTTCAAATTATACAGAATTATCTTATATTTATAGGATATTCCTTATGAAGGAAAGCATGAATTTAATGTTTCAAATTCACTTTAAAAGAGAAAGCAACACTCTTTAGCTAAACGTGTTGTGGTCTCTTTAAAAATTAATTAATTTATTTACTTCTGTGTGCATTAGGTCTTTGTTGCTGTGTGCAGGCTTTCTCCAGTTGCAGTGCATGGGCTTTTCATTGAAGTGGCTTCTCCTGTTGCAGAGCACAGGCTCTAGATGTGCAGACTTAACCATTGTGATGCATGAACTTAGTTAACCTGGGGAATGCCCTGAGGCATGTGCAAACTTCCCAGATCAGGGGTCAAACCCTCATCTCCTGCACTGGCAGGAGGATTCTTAACCACTGGGCCACCAAGAAAGCCCTGTAATCCCTTAATAGATCTTTTTTGTCTACTCTTTGTGGTGGCAAAATGAAATTGATATCTTTTTCCAGGGTAAAAATACTCCATTTGGACATCTTTGAAAAATGTCTGTTTTGTTAATCTGTCTATTCTTTACTAGAAGTTTGTTGTTGTGGTAGAGTTTTATGAGTTATATATATATATCGGCTATTAACCTCTCATTCAACATGTGGTTGCAAAATATTTTTCCCATTCTATAAGCTGTGTTTTCATTTTGTTGATTGTTTCTTTTGCTGGGCAGAAGCTTTTAAGTTTGATGGAGTCCTACTTGCTGATTTTTTTTGATGTCATATCAAAAAACAATCACTTTCAAGACTACTGTCAAGGAGTATCATTTCTGCATTTTTTTACAAGTATTATGGTATCTGGCCTTATGATTAAGTTTTTAATAAATTCTGAGGTAATATTTGTGAAGGTGTAATATAGGTGTATCACTTCATTTCTTTTGGATGTGTGTATCCAAGTTTCTCAGCAGCTAAAGAAGTGACTAATTCTTTCCCCATAATCTTGGCTCTCATGTTCAATTTTAGTTGGCTATATATGCAGGGATTTAATTATGGACCCTGTATTATGCTTTAATGATATGCATGGATTTATAGGCTGGTATCATGCTGTTTTAAATACTGCAATTTGAAATTTGGAGGTGCAATGCCCTTGGTTTTAGGCAGCTTAAACAAGGTAACAATATTAATGTCCTGAAACATGAACACAAGAGGTCTTTCCATTTATTTTATTTGTAACTCCAAGTGATAACTCGAAGTTATCACTATAGCGATCTTTCACTTGTTGGTTACATTCATTTCTAGTTATTTTCTTGTGTCTGGCTCTATTGTAACTGCGGTAGGGTTTCTATTTTTAGTACATATGAATGTAACTGATTTCTATATGGTGATTTTATATCCTGTAACCTTACTGAATTTACTAACTAGCTCAAGTTTCTGGTTAAATCTGTATTTTCTGTACAAATATTTATGCCATCTGCTAAAAACAAGAATTTTACTTATTGCTTTTTGTTTGTGTGAGTGAGTGCATGCTCAGTCACCCAGTCATATTTGACTCTCTGTGACACTATGGCCTGTATCCCAAATATACATAATAGAAGAAATTGACATCATATCATCCATTTCCTTTCCAAGGACATCAGGGATCACCTCTGCTGAAAAACAGCCATTACTAAAAACTGCAGGCAGTTTCCTCGAATTTTTTTTTAAACCTTTATTTTACTTTTAACTTTTACAGAGCTTTGTTGCTTACAGATATGCATGTTCCCAGATTAGTCATATGTATATCCCCCCTTCCCACCCCTCCCGACCATCACACAGCACCCCTGAAGGATCCCCTTTTCTCACAGAGCAATGACTATAGCTCTTTTCTTCACTTATGATAGTACAGGCCTTCATGCTACTTCCTTTACGCCTCCCACCCTCTGATCCTTCCCCACAATGTCCATATGTCCACTGTCCGTGTCTGTCTTTCCATCACTTCACTGTGTGTGCCATCATCACCATCCTACTAGATTCCGTATATATGTGTTAATATACTGTATTTGTCCTTCTCTTTCTGACTGACTTCTCTTTTGATGATATGTTCTAGATCCAGCCACCTCATTAGGGCTGATTCTTCTGCATTTCTCTTTACAGCTGTGTAGTATTCCATTGTATATATGTACCAGAGCTTTTGGATCCATTCGTTCGTCGATGGGCATCTAGGTTGCTTCCATGTTTTAGCTATTGTATAGAGAGCTGCAATGAACATTGGGGTACAGGTGCTTCTTTCAGATTTGATTTCATCAGGGTATAAGCCTAAGAGTGGGATTGCTGGGTCGTATGGTGCTTCTATTTTTAGTTTTTTAAGACATCTCCATACTGTCTTCCACAGAGGCTGTATCAATTTACATTCCCACCAGCAATGCAGGAGTGCTCCCTTTCTTGACACCCTCTCCAGCATTTATTGACTGCAGAATTTTTGATGATGGCCATTCTGATGGGTGTGAGGTGATATCTCATCGTAGTTATGATTTGCATTTCTCTAATAATAAGCGAGGTTGAGCATCGTTTCATGTGCTTTTGGGCCATCTGTATGTCGTCTTTGGAAAGGCGTCTGTTTAGGTCCTCTTCCCATTTTTTGATTGAGTCGTTAATTTTCCCGGTGCTGAGTTGTCTGAGTTGCTTGTAGATTTTAGAGATTAATTCTTTGTCTGTTGTTTCATTTGCTATGATTTTCTCCCACTCTGTGGGCTGTCTGTTCAGCTTTTTTTGATTTCTTTTGCTGTACAAAAGCTTTTTTTTCCCCCTTTATTTTAAAGATTTTACAGAGTTTTGTTGTTCACCAACATGTATGTTCCCAGATCATTCATATGCATATCCCTGGGCCCTCCCCCAACCCAGCTCCCCCCCTCCTATCCCTCCAGACCCTCACCCCAAGTGGTTGTAGGTACTCCTATTCCCCTAGCACAATGACAATAGCTATCTTTTCCACACATGACAGTATAGGCTTCCATGTTACTCCATGCCTCCCTCCCACTGTTCGGTCTCCACAATGTCTTTATGTCTATTCTCTGTTTTTTCATGAGTTCACTGCAAGTGTTATCATGACCATCTTACTAGATTCCATATATATGTGTTAATATACTGTATTTGTCCTTCTCTTTCTGACTGACTTCTCTTTTGATGATATGTTCTAGATCCAGCCACCTCATTAGGGCTGATTCTTCTGCATTTCTCTTTACAGCTGTGTAGTATTCCATTGTATATATGTACCAGAGCTTTTGGATCCATTCGTTCGTCGATGGGCATCTAGGTTGCTTCCATGTTTTAGCTATTGTATAGAGAGCTGCAATGAACATTGGGGTACAGGTGCTTCTTTCAGATTTGATTTCATCAGGGTATAAGCCTAAGAGTGGGATTGCTGGGTCGTATGGTGCTTCTATTTTTAGTTTTTTAAGACATCTCCATACTGTCTTCCACAGAGGCTGTATCAATTTACATTCCCACCAGCAATGCAGGAGTGCTCCCTTTCTTGACACCCTCTCCAGCATTTATTGACTGCAGAATTTTTGATGATGGCCATTCTGATGGGTGTGAGGTGATATCTCATCGTAGTTATGATTTGCATTTCTCTAATAATAAGCGAGGTTGAGCATCGTTTCATGTGCTTTTGGGCCATCTGTATGTCGTCTTTGGAAAGGCGTCTGTTTAGGTCCTCTTCCCATTTTTTGATTGAGTCGTTAATTTTCCCGGTGCTGAGTTGTCTGAGTTGCTTGTAGATTTTAGAGATTAATTCTTTGTCTGTTGTTTCATTTGCTATGATTTTCTCCCACTCTGTGGGCTGTCTGTTCAGCTTTTTTTGATTTCTTTTGCTGTACAAAAGCTTTTTTTTCCCCCTTTATTTTAAAGATTTTACAGAGTTTTGTTGTTCACCAACATGTATGTTCCCAGATCATTCATATGCATATCCCTGGGCCCTCCCCCAACCCAGCTCCCCCCCTCCTATCCCTCCAGACCCTCACCCCAAGTGGTTGTAGGTACTCCTATTCCCCTAGCACAATGACAATAGCTATCTTTTCCACACATGACAGTATAGGCTTCCATGTTACTCCATGCCTCCCTCCCACTGTTCGGTCTCCACAATGTCTTTATGTCTATTCTCTGTTTTTTCATGAGTTCACTGCAAGTGTTATCATGACCATCTTACTAGATAACCATATATATGAGTTAGTATACTATACTTGTCTTTCTCTTTTTGACTTACTTCACTTTTTATGATAGGTTCTAGATCCAGCCACCCCATTAGGACTCAGTCTTCTGCATTTCTTTTAACAGCTGAGTAGTATTCCATTGTAGATATGTACCAGAGCATCTGGATCCATTCATTTGTCGATGGACATCTAGGTTGCTTCCATGTTCTGGCTATTGTATAAAGAGCTGCAATGAACATTGGGGTACAGGTGCTTCTTTCAGTTTTTATTTCATCAGGATATAAGCCTAATAGTGGGATTGCTGGGTCAGAGGGTGCTTCTATTTTTAGTTTTTTAAGGAATCTCCAGACTGTCTTCCATAGAGGCTGTATCAATTTACATTCCCACCAGCAATGCAAGAGGGTTCCCTTTTCCCCGCACCCTCTCCAGCATTTGCTGTCTGTTGATTTTTTGATGACGGCCATTCTGATGGGTGTGAGGTGGTATCTCATTGTGGTTTTAATTTGCATTTCTCTAATAATAAGCAAGGCTGAGCATCGTTTCATGTGCTTTTGGGCCATCTGTATGTCCTCTTTGGAGAGGTGTCTCTTTAGATCATTTCCCCATTTTTTGATTGGGCTGCTCATTTTCCCTGTGCTGAGTTATCTGAGTTGCTTGTAGATTTTGGAGATTAATTCTTTGTCTGTTGTTTCATTTGCTATGATTTTCTCCCACTCTGTGGGGTGTCTGTTCAACTTTTTGATGATTTCTTTTGCTGTACAAAAGCTTTTAAGTTTCATGAGGTCCCACATGTTCATTTTTCTTTTCAGTTCTGCTATTTTAGTAGGTGGGTCAGAGAAGATCTTGCTTTGATTGATGTCCTTGAGGGTTTTGCCTATATTCTCCTCTAAGAGTTTGATGGTTTCTGGTCTTACACTTAGGTCTTTAATCCATTTTGAGTTGATCTTAGTGTATGGGGTCAGGGAATGTTCCAACTTCATTGTTTTGCATGTAGCTGTCCAATTTTCCCAGCACCACTTGTTGAAGAGGCTGTCTTTGTCCCATTTTATAGTTTCGCCTCCTTTGTCAAAAATAAGGTACCCATAGGTACGTGGGTTTATCTCTGGGTTCTCGATCTTGTTGCATTGATCTATAGTTCTGTTTTTGTGCCAGTACCATACTGTCTTGGTGACTGTTGCTTTGTAGTAGAGTCTGAAGTTAGGGATGCTGATTCCTCCAGCTCCATTTTTCTTTCTCAGGATTGCTTTGGCTATTCGAGGTCTTTTGTGTTTCCATATGAACTGTGTTATTCTTGGTCTAGTTCTGTGATAACGTCCTTGGTAGTTTGATAGGGATCACATTGAATCTATAGATGACATTTGGTAGTATGGTCATTTTCACAGTATTGATTCTTCAGACCCAGGAACATGAAATATCTCTCCATCTGTTTAAGTCTTCTTTAATGTCTCTCATGAATGTCCTGTAATTTTCTGTGTACAGTTCTTTTGTTTCTTTCGGTAGGTTTATTCCTAGACATTTGATTCTTTTGGTTGCAATAGTGAAGGGGATTGCCTCTTTTTGATATCATTTTCTGATTTTTCATTGTTTGTGTATAGGAATGCCAGTGATTTCTGTGTGTTGATTTTGTATCCTGCGATTTTGATGAATTTGCTGATTAACTCTAGTAGTTTTGTAATAGTGTCTTTGGAATTTTCTATGTATAATATCATGTCATCTACAAATAGAGAGAGGTTGACTTCTTCCTTTCCAATCTGGATTCCTTTGATTTCTTTCTCTTCTCTTATTGCTGTTGATAGAACTTCCAGGACTATGTTGAAAAAGAGTGGTGAAAGTGGACACCCTTGTCTTGGTCCTGATCTTAGAGGAAATGCTTTGAGTTTTTCACCATTGAGGATAATGTTCACTGTGGGCTTCTCATATGGCGTTCACTATGTTGAGATAGGTTCCTTCTATGCCAATTCTTTGAAGAGTTTTTATCATATATGGATGCTGTACTTTGTCAAAGGCTTTTCCTGCATTTATTGAGATGATCACGTGGTTTTGTCTCTGTTTTCCCCATTTTGAGTTGATCTTAGTGTATGGGGTCAGGGAATGTTCCAACTTCATTTTTTTGCATGTAGCTGTCCAATTTTCCCAGCACCACTTGTTGAAGAGGCTGTCTTTGTCCCATTTTATAGTTTCGCCTCCTTTGTCAAAAATAAGGTACCCATAGGTACGTGGGTTTATCTCTGGGTTCTCGATCTTGTTGCATTGATCTATAGTTCTGTTTTTGTGCCAGTACCATACTGTCTTGGTGACTGTTGCTTTGTAGTAGAGTCTGAAGTTAGGGATGCTGATTCCTCCAGCTCCATTTTTCTTTCTCAGGATTGCTTTGGCTATTCGAGGTCTTTTGTGTTTCCATATGAACTGTGTTATTCTTGGTCTAGTTCTGTGATAACGTCCTTGGTAGTTTGATAGGGATCACATTGAATCTATAGATGACATTTGGTAGTATGGTCATTTTCACAGTATTGATTCTTCAGACCCAGGAACATGAAATATCTCTCCATCTGTTTAAGTCTTCTTTAATGTCTCTCATGAATGTCCTGTAATTTTCTGTGTACAGTTCTTTTGTTTCTTTCGGTAGGTTTATTCCTAGACATTTGATTCTTTTGGTTGCAATAGTGAAGGGGATTGCCTCTTTTTGATATCATTTTCTGATTTTTCATTGTTTGTGTATAGGAATGCCAGTGATTTCTGTGTGTTGATTTTGTATCCTGCGATTTTGATGAATTTGCTGATTAACTCTAGTAGTTTTGTAATAGTGTCTTTGGAATTTTCTATGTATAATATCATGTCATCTACAAATAGAGAGAGGTTGACTTCTTCCTTTCCAATCTGGATTCCTTTGATTTCTTTCTCTTCTCTTATTGCTGTTGATAGAACTTCCAGGACTATGTTGAAAAAGAGTGGTGAAAGTGGACACCCTTGTCTTGGTCCTGATCTTAGAGGAAATGCTTTGAGTTTTTCACCATTGAGGATAATGTTCACTGTGGGCTTCTCATATATGGCGTTCACTATGTTGAGATAGGTTCCTTCTATGCCAATTCTTTGAAGAGTTTTTATCATAAATGGATGCTGTACTTTGTCAAAGGCTTTTCCTGCATTTATTGAGATGATCACGTGGTTTTTGTCTCTCAATTTGTTGATATGGTGTATCACATTGATTGATTTGCAGACATTGAAGAATCCTTGCATGCCTGGGATGAACCCAACTTGATCATGATATATTAGCTTTTTGATGTGTTGTTGAATTCTGTTTGCTAGGATTTTGTTGAGGATTTTGGCGTCTAGATTCATCAGTGAAATTGGCCTATAATTTTCCTTTTTTGTGTTGTCTTTGCCTGGTTTGGGTATCAGGGTGATGGTGGCCTCATAGAATGTGTATGGCAGTATTCCTTCCTGGGCAATTTTTTGGAAGAGTTTTAGAAGGACAGGCCTTAGCTCTTCTTTAAGTGTTTGGTAGAATTCACTTGTGAAACCATCTGGCCCTGGGCTTTTATTTTTGAGTAGATTTTTTATCACAAAGTTCATTTCTGAGCTTGTGATTGGCTTGTTCATAGTTTCTATTTCTTCCTGGTTGAGTCTTGGGAGATCAATCTTCTCTAAGAAACTGTCCATTTCTTCCAGGTTGTCCAGTTTGTTGCCATAGAGTTGTTCATAATAGTCCCTTGGAATCCTTTGGATTTCTGCATTATCTGTTGTAATCTCTCCTTTTTCATTTTTGATTTTGGTGATCTGGTTCTTCTCTCTCGTTTTCTTGATGAGTCTGGCCAGTGGTGTGTTGATTTTATTTACCTTTTTGGAGAACCAGCTTTTTGTTTTATTTATCTTTACTATTGTTTCTTTTGTTTCTTTATCATTTATTTCTGCTTTAATATTTATTATTTCCCTTCTTCTGCTGGCTTTGGGGTGTTTTTTTTTTCTCTTTTTCCAGTTGTTTTAAGCATAAGGCTAGGTCATCTGTTTGAGATTTTCCTAGTTTCTTGAGGGAGGATTCCCTCTTAGAACTGCTTTTGCAATATCCCATAGGTTTTGCACGGTCGTATGTTCATTGTCATTTTCTTCTAGGAATTTTTAAATTTCTCGTTTGATTTCCTCAGTAATCAGTTGGTTTTCTAGGTATGTGTTGTTTAATCGCCATGTGTTTGTATTTTTAGTGGTTTTTTTCCTGTAGTTGATCTCCAGTCTCATTGCATTGTGGTCCGAGAAGATGGTTGATATAATTTCACTTTTCTTGAATTGACTGAGGTTAGATTTGTGGCCCAAGATGTGGTCTATCCTGGAGAATGTTCCATGAGCGCTTGAGAAGAAAGTGTATTCTTCTGCTTTTGGGTGGAAAGTCCTAAAGATATCAATGAAGTCCATTTCTCCTAGTGTGGCATTTAAGGCTTGTGTTTCTTTATTAATTTTCTGTTTGGATGATCTGTCCATTGGTGTGAGAGGAGTGTTAAAGTCTCCTACTATGATTGTGTTAGTGTCAATGTCTTCTTTTACATCTGAAAGTGTTTGTCTTATGTATTGGGGTGCTCTTGTGCTGGGTGCATAGATGTTTATGATTGTTGTGTCTTCTTCTTGGATCAATCCCTTGATCATTATGTAGTGTCCTGCCTTGTCTCTTCGAATCTTCTTTACTTTAAAATCTATTTTGTCTGATATGAGGATTGCTACTCCAGCTTTCTTTTGATTTCCATTTGCATGGAATACCTTTTTCCAGCCTCTCACTTTCAGTCTATGAGTGTCTCTAGGTCTGAAGTCAGTTTCCTGGAGGCAGCATATGTATGGGCTGTGTTTTTTAATCCATTCAGCCACTCTATGTCTTTTGGTTGGGGCATTTAATCCATTTACATTCAAAGTAATTATTGATACAAATGATCCTATTGTCATCTTCTTAGATGTTATGATGGGTTTGTTTTATGGATCTTCTCAGTCTCTTATACTTGTTGTCTATATAAGTCCCTTTAACACTTGTTGTAAGGCTGGTTTGGTGTTACTAAATTCTTTTAATTTTTGCTTATCTGTAAAGCTTTTGATTTCTCCATCATTTTTGAAGGAGATACTTGCAGGGTAAAGGATTCTTGGTTGCAGATTATTCTCTTTTAGCCATTTATATGTCCTGCCATTCCCTTCTGGCCTGCAGAGTTTCTGTTGAAAGATCAGCTGTTAAACGGATGGGCTTTCTCTTGTATGTCACTAGTTGCTTTTCCCTTGCTGCTTTGAGAATTCTGTCTTTGTGTTTAATTTGTGTTAGCTTCATTAATATGTGTCTTGGTATGTTTCTTCTCGGATTGATTCTGTATGGTATTCTTTGTGCTCCTTAGACTTGATTGACTATTTCTTTTCTCATGTTGGGGAAATTTTCAACTAGAATCTCTTCAAAAATTTTCTCATAGCCTTTCTTTTTTTCTTCTTCTTCTGGAACCCCTATAATTCAAATATTGCTGTGTTTGATATTATCCCTGAGGTCTCTGAGGCTATCCTCTGCTCTTTTTATTCGTTGAGCTAGATTCTGTTTTTCAGCAGTTACTTCCACCATTCTATCTTCCAGCTCACTTATCCAGTCTTCTGTCTCAGATACTCTGCTCTTGATTCCTTCTACAGTGTTTTTCAGTTCAGCAATTGAGTTGTTTGTCTCTGTTACTTTTTTGGTAAGTTCTTGTATTTCTTTATTCAGTGCGTTAGTTGTGTCTTGCAATTTCTCTAACATTCTGTTTTCAGTGTCTTTGATCATCTTTACTATCATTCTTCTGAAATCACTTTCAGAAAGTTTGTCCAAATTCTCTTCATTCATCTGATCTTGTGTGTTTGTAGATTGTTCCTTCATTTGTGTGGTATTTCTCTGCCATTTCATTGCTATTATTAATTTTTTAACAGAGTCTGTTTGGGATTTCCTTTTCCCAGACTTTGAGTTACGTCTGTTGGTGTTTGTTGTTTGGATGGGGCTTCTTATTCTGGGTGATGCTGGTGATTGGGTGATGTCAGGACTTGCATACAAGTGATTACCTTTGTTGGCGTTCTCACTTGTATACTGCTCTCTAGTGTTAGGCGTTCTCTAGTATTGTAGAGTTTTGGAGTCAGTGGTTCCTCCCTAAAGCCCCGGGGCTTGTTGCCATCTTGATGCGGCTTCTCCTTTGTTCTTTGATGTGGGGTATCCGCTCTGTGATCAGATCCAACCTTCTCCTGTTGATTGTTTTTCAGGAACTCGTTGCAATTCAGGTGATTTTGCAGGAGAGATGAGTGCATGTCCTTCTACCTCCTCAAATTTTTATAAAACTATATTTGGTGCTTTTAGTAGCGTAAGTGACCAACATCCCTAAGGGGCAGGAGGGAAATCACTGTAGAATTGAACTACATAGCATGTGGTAAGAATGATGCATACTTTCTAATATAAAACCTGTCAATATATATGATAGGACAGCTCCTCCTCTAGGTATATAGACAAAAGAATTGAAATGAGGATCCCAGTGAGATATTTTCACACCATATTCATGAAAGCACTATTCATAAGGGCTAATTGGCTGAAGCAACCCAAGTGTCCATAAAATGTTATAGATACACAAAACTGGAATACTGCTCAGGCTTTAAAGGAAAGTCTTGACGCATGCCACACGATGAATGAATCTTATGCAAAGTGAAATAAGCTAGCCATGAAAAGACAAATACTCCACAATTCAACTTGAATAAGGTATCTAGACTAATCAAATGTGTACAGACATAGAGTGAATAATAGTTGCCAGGGACTGGCAAAAGAGGAAAGAGGAGTTTCTTAATGGAGACTGACTTCCAGTTTTTCCAGTTGAAAAAGCTCTGGAGATGGGTTGCACAATGTGAACATACCTAACACTATTGAAGTATACATCCAGAAATTATTAAGATGGTAAATTTGATGTGGCATGCATTTTGCCATAATATTAAAAAAGGATAGTGCCTATGATAATCATTCCAGACTATATCTGATTTTCTTTAGTTTTTTTTTCTTAAATCTTTTCAATATTGTTTGGTAATGTTGTTGCTCCTTTGTGATGGGGCTTCTTATTCTGGGTGATGCTGGTGATTGGGTGATGTCAGGACTTGCATACAAGTGATTACCTTTGTTGGCGTTCTCACTTGTATACTGCTCTCTAGTGTTAGGCGTTCTCTAGTATTGTAGAGTTTTGGAGTCAGTGGTTCCTCCCTAAAGCCCCGGGGCTTGTTGCCATCTTGATGCGGCTTCTCCTTTGTTCTTTGATGTGGGGTATCCGCTCTGTGATCAGATCCAACCTTCTCCTGTTGATTGTTTTTCAGGAACTCGTTGCAATTCAGGTGATTTTGCAGGAGAGATGAGTGCATGTCCTTCTACCTCCTCAAATTTTTATAAAACTATATTTGGTGCTTTTAGTAGCGTAAGTGACCAACATCCCTAAGGGGCAGGAGGGAAATCACTGTAGAATTGAACTACATAGCATGTGGTAAGAATGATGCATACTTTCTAATATAAAACCTGTCAATATATATGATAGGACAGCTCCTCCTCTAGGTATATAGACAAAAGAATTGAAATGAGGATCCCAGTGAGATATTTTCACACCATATTCATGAAAGCACTATTCATAAGGGCTAATTGGCTGAAGCAACCCAAGTGTCCATAAAATGTTATAGATACACAAAACTGGAATACTGCTCAGGCTTTAAAGGAAAGTCTTGACGCATGCCACACGATGAATGAATCTTATGCAAAGTGAAATAAGCTAGCCATGAAAAGACAAATACTCCACAATTCAACTTGAATAAGGTATCTAGACTAATCAAATGTGTACAGACATAGAGTGAATAATAGTTGCCAGGGACTGGCAAAAGAGGAAAGAGGAGTTTCTTAATGGAGACTGACTTCCAGTTTTTCCAGTTGAAAAAGCTCTGGAGATGGGTTGCACAATGTGAACATACCTAACACTATTGAAGTATACATCCAGAAATTATTAAGATGGTAAATTTGATGTGGCATGCATTTTGCCATAATATTAAAAAAGGATAGTGCCTATGATAATCATTCCAGACTATATCTGATTTTCTTTAGTTTTTTTTTCTTAAATCTTTTCAATATTGTTTGGTAATGTTGTTGCTCCTTTGTGATGGAGCAAATTCTTTTTCACAGGAAATGGAAGAGTTTGTGCAGAGCTCTGGAGAAAATGGGATTGTGGTGTTTACTTTGGGGTCAATGGTCAGTAACCTAACAGAAGAAAGAGCCAATGTGATTGCATCAGCCCTGGCTCAGATTCCTCAAAAAGTAGGTGAAGTACCTTCACAGTGGATAAGTACTTAAGGAAATTGTTAAATTCTGTACAAAGATCTGATTACAGAGTTATCATGCAAGAAAGAGAAACTATTAAGATGGATCCAACTTATCTCAGATTGATATAAAACAAAACAAAATGCACATGGTAGATAACAAAGCAGTACATAGAATGTCTTCAGTTGACAATCAATTTGGATTAACATTGTAATCACAAAGAAAAATATTTAAGAGATGCAGTATGAATTTTGATGTGCTAATGATAGTATGGACAGGAAAAGAAATCACCAAATTCTGCCTTGTCATTCGCATTTTTTTTCGGAAGGACTCCTAGGATGTGATACACATACAGATGGTCTCAGGAGCTAAATGTTAAGCAATATTGACAAAAGTCTGGAGTTCTTCTTTCAGTTTGGACTTGCTAGAAATTCCTGTTCCCTTTAACATCCCCAGAGAGTTGTACAACTTAACACACACACAAGTTTTGAAACACACCTAACCAGTGTGCTTTTCAAGTTGCTTATTCTGAGAAAGGATGACATCTCCTTATTGCTGATGGCAACTTTTGCTAAAAAATTAAAGTTACTTTACATTCACATAGCAAATAAAAGTTAAACACTGGGCTCCCCTGGTAGCTCAGTGGTAAAGAGTTCACCTGCCAATGCAGGAGACACAGGTTCAATCCCTGATCTGGGAAGATCCCAGCATGGGAAGATCCCAGCATGGCACCCGGATGCTGGCTCCCACACTACTATGCCCGTGTGCCCTAGAGTCTGAGTTCCACAACAAGAGAAATCATTACAACAAGAAGCCTGCTCACCTCAACTAGAGAGTCGTCCCCATTCCCTACAACTAGAGAAGAGCATGTGGCAGCAGTGAAAACCCAGAATAGCCAAAAATAAACAAATAAATAAAAAATTTTAAAAATTCCTTAAAAAAATTTAAACACTAGTAAATGATCATCTAGCTTATGACAAAAAGGACCAATTCCAAAATTGGCCCTTATTTTGCTACTGGACCTAGACAGCATAGTAATCAATGCTGTCAGTGCTTTGTGCTTCATTGACACGTTCAGGGTCAGCTGAATAAACTTTAGTGTTACAATTTTGGAACATTTCAATAGCCTTATTGTCACACAAATTGCCAACCGGCTCTTTTTTCTAAAGGTAAAACATTTCCAAACCTAGTACAATAATAGTGGTAATTCTCTGGACTCATGTTAAAACATTGCAGGTGTCATTGTTGTTGAAAAGATTGTTTTAACAGTTTGTAATCTAGATGAAGGTATACTTCCTAGGCAGCGCTATTTAAGAGATGCAGTATGAATTTTGATGTGCTAATGATAGTATGGACAGGAAAAGAAATCACCAAATTCTGCCTTGTCATTCGCATTTTTTTTCGGAAGGACTCCTAGGATGTGATACACATACAGATGGTCTCAGGAGCTAAATGTTAAGCAATATTGACAAAAGTCTGGAGTTCTTCTTTCAGTTTGGACTTGCTAGAAATTCCTGTTCCCTTTAACATCCCCAGAGAGTTGTACAACTTAACACACACACAAGTTTTGAAACACACCTAACCAGTGTGCTTTTCAAGTTGCTTATTCTGAGAAAGGATGACATCTCCTTATTGCTGATGGCAACTTTTGCTAAAAAATTAAAGTTACTTTACATTCACATAGCAAATAAAAGTTAAACACTGGGCTCCCCTGGTAGCTCAGTGGTAAAGAGTTCACCTGCCAATGCAGGAGACACAGGTTCAATCCCTGATCTGGGAAGATCCCAGCATGGGAAGATCCCAGCATGGCACCCGGATGCTGGCTCCCACACTACTATGCCCGTGTGCCCTAGAGTCTGAGTTCCACAACAAGAGAAATCATTACAACAAGAAGCCTGCTCACCTCAACTAGAGAGTCGTCCCCATTCCCTACAACTAGAGAAGAGCATGTGGCAGCAGTGAAAACCCAGAATAGCCAAAAATAAACAAATAAATAAAAAATTTTAAAAATTCCTTAAAAAAATTTAAACACTAGTAAATGATCATCTAGCTTATGACAAAAAGGACCAATTCCAAAATTGGCCCTTATTTTGCTACTGGACCTAGACAGCATAGTAATCAATGCTGTCAGTGCTTTGTGCTTCATTGACACGTTCAGGGTCAGCTGAATAAACTTTAGTGTTACAATTTTGGAACATTTCAATAGCCTTATTGTCACACAAATTGCCAACCGGCTCTTTTTTCTAAAGGTAAAACATTTCCAAACCTAGTACAATAATAGTGGTAATTCTCTGGACTCATGTTAAAACATTGCAGGTGTCATTGTTGTTGAAAAGATTGTTTTAACAGTTTGTAATCTAGATGAAGGTATACTTCCTAGGCAGCGCTAATCAACAGATTCTTAATAAATTATGGATAAACAGTATTTCTCTTAAGTGACTGATTGCATGCATTTTCCTCGTTGTAGTCAACAATTGTAAAAATTTTAATAAATTCAGTTAGATTAACATGTGGATGTAAGTAAACTTTTCTATAAGTTAAAAGGAAATCAGTGGATGAAAACTTTGAAAGTGATATCTAGAATACAAAATAAAATAAAAATATGTGGTTTATTAGTAATGTGCCACTGTCTTTCTGCCCTAGAAAAAAAGACCATCTAAAAATTTCTTAAATATGTGAACTTGTCATGCCTAAATGACATAGCCTAAATGTCTATGTCATCATATGTGAGATGTCATGATGGCATTCCACATCCAGATTGAACCTAAAAATGAGAACATCAAATGTGGGTGTTCCTATTAAGTAGTACATTAGTAAAGATCTCATGTTCTGATTTTATTTGTTATAGGGAAGGCAATTAAGTTTTTATTCTCTTAAAATTTTAACTCTATGACTTTGTAGTTTAACTCATGGAGACTTTACCCTAACAGGTTCTATGGAAATATGATGGCAAGAAACCAGATACCCTAGGACCCAATACTCGGCTTTATAAGTGGATTCCCCAGAATGACCTTCTTGGTGAGATTTGGCAGAAAAAATTACTGAAAACACAAGGAACAGCTGAGCAGAGTGATACTACTTCAATAGGAAACAAACTTATCAAGCATTTAATACTGAAAAACTCAAAAAGAAAACTTTATTCCTTCATCATTATTTCTAGCCCTAGAGGGAAAAACGAGAATATTTAATGGCTAGCATTGTATTATACATGATCATGTCCCTTATAGTCAGAATCAACTGTGTTTACTTTGGCTATAATTACTTCTCACCATGAATTTTTAAATAACTGTGCATTTTTAAATCTCTGAATTCTCTCCTTACACCTATCTTTTCCACTCCTTAAAAATATTTTAAATGATATTTTAAAATGAGTTCCTCACTCTGCTCAATGTTATGTGCTAGCCTGGATGGAAGGGGGGTTGGCAGGAGAATAGATACATGTATATATATAGCCAAGTCCCTTAACTGTTTACCTGAAACTATCACAGCATTGTTAATTGGCTATACCCCAATACAAACATCTTGCTCTGAGTTCTAAAGCAATTTAAATGCAGTTTCACATGTATAATTAAAGATACTGCTTATTTCAGTTGCCTTATGCTCTTTTCTCATTTCATTTTTGAGACTTTTAATTAATAATTTGACTAAAATTGACTCAATCTTAGGTCATCCAAAAACCAAAGCCTTTGTAACTCATGGTGGAACCAACGGTGTTTATGAGGCTATCTACCATGGGATCCCTATGGTGGGCCTTCCTTTGTTTGCTGATCAACCTGATAATATCGCTCGAGTGAAGGCCAAGGGAGCAGCTGTCAGACTGGACTTGCAAACAATGTCCAGAATCATAGCCTAAATGTCTATGTCATCATATGTGAGATGTCATGATGGCATTCCACATCCAGATTGAACCTAAAATGAGAACATCAAATGTGGGTGTTCCTATTAAGTAGTACATTAGTAAAGATCTCATGTTCTGATTTTATTTGTTATAGGAAGGCAATTAAGTTTTTATTCTCTTAAAATTTTAACTCTATGACTTTGTAGTTTAACTCATGGAGACTTTACCCTAACAGGTTCTATGGAAATATGATGGCAAGAAACCAGATACCCTAGGACCCAATACTCGGCTTTATAAGTGGATTCCCCAGAATGACCTTCTTGGTGAGATTTGGCAGAAAAAATTACTGAAAACACAAGGAACAGCTGAGCAGAGTGATACTACTTCAATAGGAAACAAACTTATCAAGCATTTAATACTGAAAAACTCAAAAAGAAAACTTTATTCCTTCATCATTATTTCTAGCCCTAGAGGGAAAAACGAGAATATTTAATGGCTAGCATTGTATTATACATGATCATGTCCCTTATAGTCAGAATCAACTGTGTTTACTTTGGCTATAATTACTTCTCACCATGAATTTTTAAATAACTGTGCATTTTTAAATCTCTGAATTCTCTCCTTACACCTATCTTTTCCACTCCTTAAAAATATTTTAAATGATATTTTAAAATGAGTTCCTCACTCTGCTCAATGTTATGTGCTAGCCTGGATGGAAGGGGGGTTGGCAGGAGAATAGATACATGTATATATATAGCCAAGTCCCTTAACTGTTTACCTGAAACTATCACAGCATTGTTAATTGGCTATACCCCAATACAAACATCTTGCTCTGAGTTCTAAAGCAATTTAAATGCAGTTTCACATGTATAATTAAAGATACTGCTTATTTCAGTTGCCTTATGCTCTTTTCTCATTTCATTTTTGAGACTTTTAATTAATAATTTGACTAAAATTGACTCAATCTTAGGTCATCCAAAAACCAAAGCCTTTGTAACTCATGGTGGAACCAACGGTGTTTATGAGGCTATCTACCATGGGATCCCTATGGTGGGCCTTCCTTTGTTTGCTGATCAACCTGATAATATCGCTCGAGTGAAGGCCAAGGGAGCAGCTGTCAGACTGGACTTGCAAACAATGTCAAGAATAGATTTTCTCAATGCCTTGAAGCAAGTCATTAACAATCCTTTGTGAGTATATTTGTTTTGACTATATAATATTTCATATGAAGGCCAGGGAGGCAGAAATGAGTCTTGACATACACACAGTGAGGAGTAAGAGGCACTCAGTCCTCTGAAAACAGGAATCAAAACCTTGTTTTGAAGATCACCTGAGATTCCCTTTGGTGCTTGAGGGGAATGGCTTGCCAGAAGTTTAAGGACAGTGGTGAAATTTTGAAAGAGCTAATCATTAAAATGTGAAGAATCACTGCAATGGTAACAGAAGAATTAAGAGAAAGCATTGAGAATAAAGTTAAAGCAGAGAACCATGAATGATATAGGAGTACTCACGTGCCCACTTACGACTTCAAGCCTGAGAATTCCTCAAATATCTTACACTCTTCTAAGATGATTTCTTTTCAGTAAACCACCATAAAATAATCACTTCAAACCCCCTTTCCATTTATCATTTCCCAAATCCTCTGCTAATATCTTTACCCCATTACTGATAAATGACAAACTAAATTTTCTAATTTACCCTATTACAACTATGTAGAAACTTGTTATAAATTTACTACTGATTTTTTTCTTTTTGCTTGTGCTTGGTTTTGTATTATTTAGAAGAGAGATACTGGAATAGTCCTTTTTAAAAGCCAAGATTTCAGAAATATTTGGTTTTCAAATTATTTGAGGATACAAGGAAATATCAATAATACAATTATTATTAATATTATGATTATGAAGTACACATTTAATTTTTTGTTTCATAATGACTTTGTAAGGAAAACATTTTGAAAATGTGTCAGTAATAATAGCACAATGGACATTTGTGGGGTGTTTTTCTGACATTTGTGTTTTATAAATAGGAGTACTTAATATTTTTTGAACCTTTTTTCTTCTTTTTTTGGCCACTTCTATTGGTCTTTCATTTATTTCCATCTTTGTTCTCTGGCCTCTGTGGGACTCTCATTGCCATGGCCTTCCTCCTTACAGAGCACCGGCTCTGCGCACATGCGCTCCAGAGTGCTGTCCGGGTAGCTGGACACATCCGTCCAGCCACTCTGTGGCACAAGGGATCTTCCCAGGCCAGGGAACAAAACTGGAGCCCCTTGCACTGCAAGGCGGTGTCTTTACCCACTGGACCACCAGGAAAGCCCATATAAATAGTATTATTTAATTTTAATTTCCATTCAACTATTGGACTAAATGAGCAGCATAAGAAGCACATTTTCTTCTTTTTTTTAAGAAATGCATCTTTCAGTTATACAAATGCACATCTCTCTAATATCTTCATATTTTTTCAATTTCAATGCTGTAAAGCTGGTGTTTAAAAGAAGGATAATTATTACTTGATATATATTGAATGTTCGTGATGTGCTATCTATTGTATATAAAGTCCTTTACACATATTAAGTAATTTCTTTATTGTAGTGTCTCCCTATAGTATTACAAAGATTATTTCTGGATTATCACCCCTCTGTTAAAATCCCAGCGTTCTTCCTGTGTTTTTTGTTAAGAACAGGGAGAGAAGTTACCTCCATAGTTACTGCTATGGTGCCATGTTAACAGGACTTTGTGATTCTGAGTTCATGAGACATATTTATTGCTTCTTCTTCCTTGTCTGTTAGTCTAGCATCTTTTCATCAGTAGAGAACACATATAACTGCAAAGCCTCAAAGTTAATTGTTGAGCCTTCTCCAGATTCTAAAATGACTTAAGGAAAAATAGCAGTAATACTAGCAAACATTTACTGAGTGTCTACTCTATGCTAGGAATACTTTTAAGAATCAGTATGTTGCTCCTCAAAATAACCACATAAAGCATTATTTCTGTGAATTCCATTCAACAATAAAAACTGAAGAACAACAATAAAAAAGCAGGCAACAAGTGTCAGAGTCAGAATTCAAATTGAAAGAATCTACTTGCATACTTTTCACCATCACTTCACTGAATACAAGGTCAGTAATTCCTGACCAGCAACACCTGAAAATATCCCTGCACCTCATCATAGATTTACCTGCTATCTCTGGATTATCATAGTGCTTTAAAACGTGCCCCTTAGCTGTATTATCAGATCCTCACTGATAATTCAACCTTTGAATGCACAAATCATGAATTTTTTTTCCTTTGAGACTTAACTCATTTCATTTCTTAGGCTACACAATCTTACTCTCTCTCACATTCTTTACTTCATAGCTTGAAATCCTTTGCAGTTAAAACATTCCTGTCAGTAAGTCAAGATCTCAATAATCACCTCAGAGGACAATAATCTATTTTTCTTCCGGTCTATGCGGCATTCATTTCCACCATTTGCATGAAATATCTTGATATGACTATTTCGAATGTTTCAGTTATACAAATGCACATCTCTAATATCTTCATATTTTTCAATTTCAATGCTGTAAAGCTGGTGTTTAAAAGAAGGATAATTATTACTTGATATATATTGAATGTTCGTGATGTGCTATCTATTGTATATAAAGTCCTTTACACATATTAAGTAATTTCTTTATTGTAGTGTCTCCCTATAGTATTACAAAGATTATTTCTGGATTATCACCCCTCTGTTAAAATCCCAGCGTTCTTCCTGTGTTTTTTGTTAAGAACAGGGAGAGAAGTTACCTCCATAGTTACTGCTATGGTGCCATGTTAACAGGACTTTGTGATTCTGAGTTCATGAGACATATTTATTGCTTCTTCTTCCTTGTCTGTTAGTCTAGCATCTTTTCATCAGTAGAGAACACATATAACTGCAAAGCCTCAAAGTTAATTGTTGAGCCTTCTCCAGATTCTAAAATGACTTAAGGAAAAATAGCAGTAATACTAGCAAACATTTACTGAGTGTCTACTCTATGCTAGGAATACTTTTAAGAATCAGTATGTTGCTCCTCAAAATAACCACATAAAGCATTATTTCTGTGAATTCCATTCAACAATAAAAACTGAAGAACAACAATAAAAAAGCAGGCAACAAGTGTCAGAGTCAGAATTCAAATTGAAAGAATCTACTTGCATACTTTTCACCATCACTTCACTGAATACAAGGTCAGTAATTCCTGACCAGCAACACCTGAAAATATCCCTGCACCTCATCATAGATTTACCTGCTATCTCTGGATTATCATAGTGCTTTAAAACGTGCCCCTTAGCTGTATTATCAGATCCTCACTGATAATTCAACCTTTGAATGCACAAATCATGAATTTCTTTTTTTTCCTTTGAGACTTAACTCATTTCATTTCTTAGGCTACACAATCTTACTCTCTCTCACATTCTTTACTTCATAGCTTGAAATCCTTTGCAGTTAAAACATTCCTGTCAGTAAGTCAAGATCTCAATAATCACCTCAGAGGACAATAATCTATTTTTCTTCCGGTCTATGCGGCATTCATTTCCACCATTTGCATGAAATTTCATGTATTTACCTTTTCTTTTTTAAAGATTTATTTATTTATTTACTTCGGGCAGGGGTCGGGTTGGGGAGGGAGAGGAGTGGGCGGGCCACTTCTATTGGTCTTTCATTTCTCTATTTTCATTAGTCTTCGTTCTTTGGCTCCTGTGGGCCTCCCATCGCGGTGGCGTCTGTCGTTGCAGAGCACCGGCTCTGGGCACATGCGCTCCCGAGCTCCGGCTCGGTAATTGGACACATTGGTCCAGCCGCTCCGCAGCACGTGGGATCTTCCCAGGCCAGGGATCGAACCGGTGCCCCTTGCACTGCAAGGCGGTGCCCTTACCCACTGGACCACCAGGGGAAGCCCGTATTTACCTTTTCTATCTTATCTCTATAACTGGATGTTTCCTTGCTTTTCCCTTTAGCTACAAAGAGAACGCAATGCGGTTATCAACCATTCAGCATGATCAGCCTATGAAGCCCCTGGACCGAGCAGTCTTCTGGATAGAGTTTGTCATGCGCCACAAAGGAGCCAAGCACCTGCGGCCAGCCGCCCACGACCTCACCTGGTTCCAGTACCACTCTCTCGATGTGATTGGGTTCTTGCTGGCCTGTGTGGCAATGACTGTATTTGTCATCACAAAATGTTTTCTGTTTTGTTGCCGCAAGTTTGCCAAAACAAGCAAGAAAAAAAAAAAGGGAATAGCTTCAGCCAGTGGTGGAACTCCTCCAGTTTACTCTAGCAAGAAAGAGTTATGATAGGTTACCTGTTCCCCTGTGACAGAACAACTTATCACGATTTAGCATTTCAGATCAAAATTTGTTTTCAAGTGACTTTCTACCAGCAACACCTGAAAATATCCCTGCACCTCATCATAGATTTACCTGCTATCTCTGGATTATCATAGTGCTTTAAAACGTGCCCCTTAGCTGTATTATCAGATCCTCACTGATAATTCAACCTTTGAATGCACAAATCATGAATTTCTTTTTTTTCCTTTGAGACTTAACTCATTTCATTTCTTAGGCTACACAATCTTACTCTCTCTCACATTCTTTACTTCATAGCTTGAAATCCTTTGCAGTTAAAACATTCCTGTCAGTAAGTCAAGATCTCAATAATCACCTCAGAGGACAATAATCTATTTTTCTTCCGGTCTATGCGGCATTCATTTCCACCATTTGCATGAAATTTCATGTATTTACCTTTTCTTTTTTAAAGATTTATTTATTTATTTACTTCGGGCAGGGGTCGGGTTGGGGAGGGAGAGGAGTGGGCGGGCCACTTCTATTGGTCTTTCATTTCTCTATTTTCATTAGTCTTCGTTCTTTGGCTCCTGTGGGCCTCCCATCGCGGTGGCGTCTGTCGTTGCAGAGCACCGGCTCTGGGCACATGCGCTCCAGAGCTCCGGCTCGGTAATTGGACACATTGGTCCAGCCGCTCCGCAGCACGTGGGATCTTCCCAGGCCAGGGATCGAACCGGTGCCCCTTGCACTGCAAGGCGGTGCCCTTACCCACTGGACCACCAGGGGAAGCCCGTATTTACCTTTTCTATCTTATCTCTATAACTGGATGTTTCCTTGCTTTTCCCTTTAGCTACAAAGAGAACGCAATGCGGTTATCAACCATTCAGCATGATCAGCCTATGAAGCCCCTGGACCGAGCAGTCTTCTGGATAGAGTTTGTCATGCGCCACAAAGGAGCCAAGCACCTGCGGCCAGCCGCCCACGACCTCACCTGGTTCCAGTACCACTCTCTCGATGTGATTGGGTTCTTGCTGGCCTGTGTGGCAATGACTGTATTTGTCATCACAAAATGTTTTCTGTTTTGTTGCCGCAAGTTTGCCAAAACAAGCAAGAAAAAAAAAAAGGGAATAGCTTCAGCCAGTGGTGGAACTCCTCCAGTTTACTCTAGCAAGAAAGAGTTATGATAGGTTACCTGTTCCCCTGTGACAGAACAACTTATCACGATTTAGCATTTCAGATCAAAATTTGTTTTCAAGTGACTTTCTACCTGTTTATAAGTTACAAACAAGTCATACCAAGAATAAAACTGGTGGAAAATGGGATGAAACCACATGGGTATATATTGAAATTTTTTCATTCAAAAGTTAAAATGAAATCACTGGATTTAACAGTGTTTCACAGGTTGTTCATAGCTACAGGAGCAATAACTAGTCTATTCAGAGGATCCATATGATTTTGTAGATATTCAGAATTTCTACTCCAGTTTGGTATAGAACTCTATAGACTTATTTTGCTATAGAAACTCTTCAATAATTGGAATCGTGCCCCTTCCTTTAATTTGTAAGACCACTAACACTTGTTGGTTTTTACTATCCATTCAGGCTAAGCACCACTTTTTACCTAAAGCTTTGGCAAACCATTAGCCTTCATCCAGTTTCACTCATTTAACAGTGGAATATCTGTGGAATTAGAAGCATAGTAACTGCTACTTGCTTCCTTTATAAAGCTGAGCTATTTCTGAAAATCTTTCATTTCATGACTTTTCTATCTTTTTATCATCTTAAAAAATAGCCACCTGCAAAAAAAAAAATAGCCACCTGACTGGGAATTTAAATTGGTACAGTCACTATGAAGAGCTAAATGCCTAAAAAATAATAGAAGGTCCTGAGATCAACATAATAGCTACTATGGCTGCAGTCCACTCCTTAGCAGAGGAAAGTATGGCCTGAAAGGATACATGCACCCTGATATTTATTACAGTACTGTTCACAGTAGCCAAGACATGGAAACAATCCAAATGCCCATTGACAGAGGAAGGATAAAGAATCAGCCTATGAAGCCCCTGGACCGAGCAGTCTTCTGGATAGAGTTTGTCATGCGCCACAAAGGAGCCAAGCACCTGCGGCCAGCCGCCCACGACCTCACCTGGTTCCAGTACCACTCTCTCGATGTGATTGGGTTCTTGCTGGCCTGTGTGGCAATGACTGTATTTGTCATCACAAAATGTTTTCTGTTTTGTTGCCGCAAGTTTGCCAAAACAAGCAAGAAAAAAAAAAAGGGAATAGCTTCAGCCAGTGGTGGAACTCCTCCAGTTTACTCTAGCAAGAAAGAGTTATGATAGGTTACCTGTTCCCCTGTGACAGAACAACTTATCACGATTTAGCATTTCAGATCAAAATTTGTTTTCAAGTGACTTTCTACCTGTTTATAAGTTACAAACAAGTCATACCAAGAATAAAACTGGTGGAAAATGGGATGAAACCACATGGGTATATATTGAAATTTTTTCATTCAAAAGTTAAAATGAAATCACTGGATTTAACAGTGTTTCACAGGTTGTTCATAGCTACAGGAGCAATAACTAGTCTATTCAGAGGATCCATATGATTTTGTAGATATTCAGAATTTCTACTCCAGTTTGGTATAGAACTCTATAGACTTATTTTGCTATAGAAACTCTTCAATAATTGGAATCGTGCCCCTTCCTTTAATTTGTAAGACCACTAACACTTGTTGGTTTTTACTATCCATTCAGGCTAAGCACCACTTTTTACCTAAAGCTTTGGCAAACCATTAGCCTTCATCCAGTTTCACTCATTTAACAGTGGAATATCTGTGGAATTAGAAGCATAGTAACTGCTACTTGCTTCCTTTATAAAGCTGAGCTATTTCTGAAAATCTTTCATTTCATGACTTTTCTATCTTTTTATCATCTTAAAAAATAGCCACCTGCAAAAAAAAAAATAGCCACCTGACTGGGAATTTAAATTGGTACAGTCACTATGAAGAGCAGTATGAAGGTGCCTTAAAAACATAATAGAGCTACTATATGGTCCTGCAGTCCACTCCTTAGCTAGAGGAAAGTATGGCCTGAAAGGATACATGCACCCTGATATTTATTACAGTACTGTTCACAGTAGCCAAGACATGGAAACAATCCAAATGCCCATTGACAGAGGAATGGATAAAGAAGATAAGGTACATATATACAATGGAATACTACTCAGCCATTAAAAAGAACAAAATGATGCCATTTGCAGTAACGTGGATGAACCTAGAGACTGTCATACTCAGTGATGTAAGTAAGACAGAGAAGGAGAAATATTGTATGTCATCCCTTATGTGTAGAATCTAAAAAGAAATGTTATCAATGAACATACAAAACAGAAAGACACAGACTTTAGAGAATGAACTTATGGTTGTCAACGGGGAAAATGGAGAGAAGAGATAGGGAGTTTGGGATTGACATGTACACACTGCTTTATTAAAATGGATAACCAACAAGGATCTACTGTATAGAACATGGAGCTCTGCTTAATGTTATGTGGCAGCCTGTATGGGAGGGAGATTTGGGGGCAAAATGGATAAATTTATATTACGGCTGACTCCCTTCACTGTTCACCCAGAACTATTACAACATTGTTAATCGGTTATACACTCAATATAAAATAAAAAGTTTAAAAAGTCACCTGATTGCTTTCATTCCCATATTCAACCTTTGATATGGTGTGTAAAGTCTCACTTGCATAACAAATATATGTATATAAACTGCACTCTAAAAGAATTTATTACATTTTCATTTGATCCAAATTTCTCTGCATAGATCTATATCTACATGTATACCTATATCTATATATATTCTTTCAAAACAGGACAGCATCACTTAACTACTTGCAGATATGGTGTGAATTTCAACAGGTATGTTTAACACAGATTGAAATAACAACTATTATTCCATATAATCACATATTTCTCATTCTTTTGCCTCTTTCCTCAGAGGTTATTTCCCCATCCCTCCCACAGCATTTATACATAAACATTCAATCTTTTGTCATGATGAAAAACAATATTGATGTGCTTTCTATAAGCAGAAAAAGAATCGGGAACTACTGTGCAGTGAGAACCACTATAAATCTCCAACACAAAGTCAATTAATCCAATATGAAAATAGATGAAGATGAATAGGATATTCACAGAAGTGAACTGGCCAGTGATACATAGAATGTGACAAAGTTCACTGGTGTTTGGAAAATTAAAATTGAGTTAATAAATTACTCTCCAAAGGATGATTTGTAGAACAAATAATCTGGTAGGATCTATTTTTGCAGAAGCATAACGTGGAAACATCTTTGGAGTAAAATTTAAACACACTGTTGCCATTGTCAGTCTATATCTGCTTATTTTCATGGAGAAACACCTGCACATGTGCATAATTATATTTCAAATATAAGTACTTATGACACACTTACTTACAAAATAGGTATGGGTTATACAGCCATGAGATAAAACTGATAGATTATGGGCAACATTGTTGAGTACTCCCATGTCACATTACTAAATAAAGGACAAGTTCCATAAATTGCAAAAAATAAGCATGACAGTATTATTTGGAAACAAAACTAAATGTATGTAACTGTGTAGATCACAGAGGAAATTCTCTCAAAGAATACACTGCATTTCCAATGAAGAGAATTTGAGTTTTTATTCTGAATTCTTCTTCATTATTTGACCTTTCACAATAATGGTTCCATTTATTATGTGGTTTTAAATAACTAGTGAATAAACATATTGATTCAAGATATTAAGTTCTAAGGTTTTCATATTGTATTATAAATGCATTAGTTTCTTTCAGAACACTTGAATTGACTGGAAAACTGGTATACTGTCCAATATATCAAACTAGAGACTTATTTAGGATACCACCTTCATCTTTCGGTATTATAAATAAATATATTACAATACATGTTTATAATTTCAACAGTTTTACAAGTCTTAATTCACAAAAATTTATTGAATGACTTTACTGTGGTTTTCAGGTCAATATTTGATTAATTTTGCTATACTTGAGAATTCTACTGACTCTTCAAATATTTACATTTGCAGTGTTTTTAGACATGACTTCAAATACTTTGGCAATCCTTCCATCAATTAATTTCTTCTCTCTTAAACTTAGTAAGTGTTGTTGCTATCTCACACTTGTTACAGCTTAACCACCAAGGCTCGGTTACAAATCACAACACATGCTGACTCTCTGTTTCTGTCTCTGTCTTTGTCTCTCTCTCTACTCACTATGGAGCCCTATGCCATATTAAAAGTTTCCAACCACAACACATGCTGACTCTCTATTTCTGTCTCTGTCTTTGTCTCTCTCTCTACTCACTATGGAGCCCTATGCCATATTAAAAGTTTCCACGATAAATGACCATTTGTGACAGATACATAAATATGCGTAAGAAGTCCTAGTAGTTCCATCCTCCCAACAGTTTGAATCTTCACAAACCAATCACCAGGTATGTCCAAATAATGACAACCTCAGCTACCATAAGATGGTAACCATATAAGAAATCATGTAAAAGAATCACCTAGCTGAGTCCACACAACATCCAGAACAATGAGAGAGAAAAAGAAAATGAGTATTGCTGTTCTAAGCGTCTACATTTAAGGGCAGTTTGTCTGTTTGCTTGATTTGTTGCACTAATACACTACAAGAATAATAATTATACTTTTGTTATAATATTACTATAAAATAAAGGACAAGTTCCATAAATTGCAAAAATAAGGATGACAGTATTATTTGGAAACAAAACTAAATGTATGTAACTGTGTAGATCACAGAGGAAATTCTCTCAAAGAATACACTGCATTTCCAATGAAGAGAATTTGAGTTTTTATTCTGAATTCTTCTTCATTATTTGACCTTTCACAATAATGGTTCCATTTATTATGTGGTTTTAAATAACTAGTGAATAAACATATTGATTCAAGATATTAAGTTCTAAGGTTTTCATATTGTATTATAAATGCATTAGTTTCTTTCAGAACACTTGAATTGACTGGAAAACTGGTATACTGTCCAATATATCAAACTAGAGACTTATTTAGGATACCACCTTCATCTTTCGGTATTATAAATAAATATATTACAATACATGTTTATAATTTCAACAGTTTTACAAGTCTTAATTCACAAAAATTTATTGAATGACTTTACTGTGGTTTTCAGGTCAATATTTGATTAATTTTGCTATACTTGAGAATTCTACTGACTCTTCAAATATTTACATTTGCAGTGTTTTTAGACATGACTTCAAATACTTTGGCAATCCTTCCATCAATTAATTTCTTCTCTCTTAAACTTAGTAAGTGTTGTTGCTATCTCACACTTGTTACAGCTTAACCACCAAGGCTCGGTTACAAATCACAACACATGCTGACTCTCTGTTTCTGTCTCTGTCTTTGTCTCTCTCTCTACTCACTATGGAGCCCTATGCCATATTAAAAGTTTCCAACCACAACACATGCTGACTCTCTATTTCTGTCTCTGTCTTTGTCTCTCTCTCTACTCACTATGGAGCCCTATGCCATATTAAAAGTTTCCACGATAAATGACCATTTGTGACAGATACATAAATATGCGTAAGAAGTCCTAGTAGTTCCATCCTCCCAACAGTTTGAATCTTCACAAACCAATCACCAGGTATGTCCAAATAATGACAACCTCAGCTACCATAAGATGGTAACCATATAAGAAATCATGTAAAAGAATCACCTAGCTGAGTCCACACAACATCCAGAACAATGAGAGAGAAAAAGAAAATGAGTATTGCTGTTCTAAGCGTCTACATTTAAGGGCAGTTTGTCTGTTTGCTTGATTTGTTGCACTAATACACTACAAGAATAATAATTATACTTTTGTTATAATATTACTATACTAAAATCTAGTTTAATAATGGGAAATGATCAATGTTACATTTTGAAAGTAACTGTGACACAGAAAGAGAAGTCACCATATATCATAATGGTTGCACTCTGAATGCAGATAGAGTAGATTCAAGTCACTGCAAAATTACTCCAGATTTATGTGATGTTGGGCATGTTATATAACCTTCCTATATCTCAGATGTTCCATCAGGTAAAGTAATACAGTGATAGTAATGGTATCACTTACTTCATGGGGTAAATAAAGTTTAAATATATTAACATTCTAAAGCACTAAATAGTTACTGTATATAGTGAAATGGAATTTTCATTAACTAGTCTCATTTAAATGCAGAGAAAATTTCCAAGAATGATTTTAGTCTTCACATTATTGTACTTTTAATGTAACATGTATCAAATATAAATGATAATAATAGCAACAATTTGTGTTAAATATGGAAAACTAAATATGTAGGCATTAGATTGATGCTATAGGATCTGGTCAAGATGGTGAAGTAGAAGGACGTGGAGCTCACGCCCCCACACAAACACACCAAAAGTACATCGTCAAGTGGAACTGTTGTCATAGAAAACTAACTGGAGAAGTGTGAAATACAGCTTCAAGAAAAAATTCCACATAAATGGTAGGGTGGAAAAAAAGACATAAAATTGCCACCTCTGCCTCTAGGAGGGATCTTTAAGAAAAAAAACACACAGAAGGTCCACATAGGTATACCCTCCCCTCTGAGGAACTAAGGAGAGGGGCCACACAATAGGTGTCCCAGTCCTGGGGTCCTATAGCATGTGAACAAGCCCATTGGTTGCTGGGAGAACTAATGAGGCAAAGAGCACAGCTGAAGAAGCCTAGAGTCAGTTTGAATCTTCACAAACCAATCACCAGGTATGTCCAAATAATGACAACCTCAGCTACCATAAGATGGTAACCATATAAGAAATCATGTAAAAGAATCACCTAGCTGAGTCCACACAACATCCAGAACAATGAGAGAGAAAAAGAAAATGAGTATTGCTGTTCTAAGCGTCTACATTTAAGGGCAGTTTGTCTGTTTGCTTGATTTGTTGCACTAATACACTACAAGAATAATAATTATACTTTTGTTATAATATTACTATACTAAAATCTAGTTTAATAATGGGAAATGATCAATGTTACATTTTGAAAGTAACTGTGACACAGAAAGAGAAGTCACCATATATCATAATGGTTGCACTCTGAATGCAGATAGAGTAGATTCAAGTCACTGCAAAATTACTCCAGATTTATGTGATGTTGGGCATGTTATATAACCTTCCTATATCTCAGATGTTCCATCAGGTAAAGTAATACAGTGATAGTAATGGTATCACTTACTTCATGGGGTAAATAAAGTTTAAATATATTAACATTCTAAAGCACTAAATAGTTACTGTATATAGTGAAATGGAATTTTCATTAACTAGTCTCATTTAAATGCAGAGAAAATTTCCAAGAATGATTTTAGTCTTCACATTATTGTACTTTTAATGTAACATGTATCAAATATAAATGATAATAATAGCAACAATTTGTGTTAAATATGGAAAACTAAATATGTAGGCATTAGATTGATGCTATAGGATCTGGTCAAGATGGTGAAGTAGAAGGACGTGGAGCTCACGCCCCCACACAAACACACCAAAAGTACATCGTCAAGTGGAACTGTTGTCATAGAAAACTAACTGGAGAAGTGTGAAATACAGCTTCAAGAAAAAATTCCACATAAATGGTAGGGTGGAAAAAAAGACATAAAATTGCCACCTCTGCCTCTAGGAGGGATCTTTAAGAAAAAAAACACACAGAAGGTCCACATAGGTATACCCTCCCCTCTGAGGAACTAAGGAGAGGGGCCACACAATAGGTGTCCCAGTCCTGGGGTCCTATAGCATGTGAACAAGCCCATTGGTTGCTGGGAGAACTAATGAGGCAAAGAGCACAGCTGAAGAAGCCTAGAGTCTGCTCACAAAGAGTATACACGTTCTGGCTGGCTTGCCAACAGTAAGGAGAAGCTTTACACTGGCAGCTGGCAGCTCACCATATTCCCAAGTCCAAATGGGACAAACATCCCAACCCTGTTCATTCTACATCACAGCTTTGCACAGAATCTGGCCCAGCAGGGTACTGGGGGAAGATTCAATCTAGCTATACAGGGCAAGCTTGAGCTTTGGGTCCAGGTGGGGAGGACACTGCCAATATCAGTGCTTGTTAAGCAATGTTTAAAGAGCTACCACAACCAGTATGCCACAGTTCATTTACCAGTTGACCAGCTCTGGCCCTACATACTCCAGACCATAGCCTGGCACTATATTTGGGGCAACCAAAACCAGGGAGAGGACACACACTTTAGCTGCCCCTGAGCAGAGCCACAGGTAACTACCAAAGTGGTATATGGGACACCTGTGAATGTACAGACCTTGCTGACTTCCGCACTCCCTGTGAACACTATCAATGTGAAAAAAAAAAAAAAAGCCTAAATGAGCCTAACCCCCAAGTTGTTCTACTCCAACAACCAAGAATCAGATCCTACCCTTGACAGAGCTTTGACAACGCAGAAGCAGAGAGGTAGTTCTGCTTTACACCCTGTACAGTCTTAGACAGTCCAAAAACAACATCCTCTATCTAGGTGATAAGAGCCAGCATACCCGGATGAAAGCTATGGCTGACATCCATTCCCAAAGCAATTCTCATACCAAAGGCATTGGAAATATGCAGTCTATACACAGAGATTCACAAATAAAAACACCCCCTCATGACCACAATACAGAACTGCTTTCCCTAAATTCATACAACAGAGAAGGTTAAGTGAAATGAAAAGGCAGAGGTAATACTCCCAACTAAAACAGCAAGATGAATCTCTGGAAAGAATAAATAATGAAACAGACATCACCAGTCTACCAGATACTAGGTTCAAAAAGAAGGTGATAAACATGCTAATTGAATTAAGAAAAATTATAGATGTAAACACACGTTGCAATGAAATTCCAAATTAACTCTTCAACTCCCTAGAGGATGATGCCATCAAGGTTTTGCATTTATTAGGCCAGCAAATCTGGAAGACCCAGCAGTGGTCACACACCTGGAAAAGATCAACCCTCATCCCAAATCCAAGAAGGGTAGTACTAAGAATGTGCTAACTATCCAACAATTATACTCATTTTCCATGTGAGTAAGGGCATACTTAAAATCTTGCATGCTAGGCTTCAACATTATGTGAGCCAAGAACTTCCAGATGTCCAAGCTGGGTTTAAAAAAGGAAGAGTAACTAGAGATAAAATTGCCAACATTCACTGGATCCTAGAGAAACCAAGGGAATTTCTGAAAAACATCTACCTCTGTTTCATCAACTACACTAAAGTTTTTGACTGTGTGGCTCATGACAAACTGTGGAAAGCTCTTAAAGAGATGGGAATACCAGACCATCTTACCTGTCTCCTGAGAAACCTGTATGCAGGTCAAGAAGCAATGGTTAGAGCCCTGTATGGAACAACTGTTGGTTCAAGATCAAGAAAGAAGTACAACAGGGCTGTTTGCAGTCACCCTGTTTGTTTAATCTACACACTGACCACATCATGAGAAATGCTGGGCTAGATGAGTTACAAGCTAGAATCAATATAGGTAAGAGAAATATCAACAACCTCAGATATGAAGATGATACCATCCTAATGGCAAAAAGAAAAGAGGAGTTACAGAGCCTCTTGATGAGGGTGAAGGAGGACAGTGAAAGAGCTGACTTAAAACTAATTATTAAAAATACTAAGATCGTGGCATCTGGCCCAATTACTTCATGGCAAATAGAAGATGAAAAGGTGGAAGTAGTGACAGATTTCCTCTTCTTGGGTTCCAAAGTCACTGCAGATGGTGAATGCAGCCATGAAATCAGAAGATGACAGTTTCTTGTCAGGAAAGCTATGACAAACCTAGACAGTGTGTTGAAAAGCACAACAAAGGCCCATATAGTCAAGGCTGTGGTCTTCCCAATGGTCACATACAGTTGTGAGAGCTGGACCATAAAAGAAGGCAGGCAACAAAGAATTGATGCCTTTGAACTGTGGTGCTGGAGAAGATTTCTGAAAGTCCCTTGGACATCAAGGAGATTGAACTAATCAATCTTAAGGGAAATCAATCCTGAATATAGATTGGAAGCACTGATGCTTAAGCTGAAGCTCCAGTATTTTCGTCATCTGATGTAAAGAGAGCACTCATTGGAAAAGTCCCTGATACTGGGAAAGACTGAGCCAGAAGGCAAAGAGGGCATCAGAGGATGAGAAGGCTGGATGGCATCACTGATGCAATGGACATGAATTTGTGCAAATTCCAAAAGATGGTGAGGGACAGGGAGGTCTGGTGTGCTGAATTCTAAAGATTCCAAGACAACTGCACAACTGAACAACAACAGCAAACACACATTACTGTAAAATGAATTAGAAATTTGTAAGATTAACTGATCGAAAAATAAATAATTCTGTTTCTGAGATAAAAAGCAATTGAGAAACAATGAATAGCTGCCTAAATGGCAGAGAACAAGTAAGTGATTTAGAAGAGAGAATAATGGAAATCAGTCAATTAGAACAGCAGACAGAAAAACAAATCTTTTTTTTTTTTTTTCCTGGCCACTTCTATCAGTCTCTCATTTATTCATTTTCATCCATCTTTGTTCTTTGGCCTGTGTGAACCTCCCATCTCAGTGGCCTCGCTCGTCGCAGAGCACCGGCTCTGGGTGCATGTGCTCCAAGGCTCTGGCTCAGTAGTTGGACACATCGGTCCAGCCGCTCTGTGGCACCTGGGATTTTCCCAGGCGAGGGATCAAACCAGCGCCCTTGCACTGCAAGGCGGTGTCCTTACCCACTGGACCACCAGGGAGCCCAGAAAACAAATTTTAAAAATTAAAGATGCGTAAGAGATCTATGGAATAATCTAAGTCCTACCATACCACGATCGTGGCATCTGGCCCAATTACTTCATGGCAAATAGAAGATGAAAAGGTGGAAGTAGTGACAGATTTCCTCTTCTTGGGTTCCAAAGTCACTGCAGATGGTGAATGCAGCCATGAAATCAGAAGATGACAGTTTCTTGTCAGGAAAGCTATGACAAACCTAGACAGTGTGTTGAAAAGCACAACAAAGGCCCATATAGTCAAGGCTGTGGTCTTCCCAATGGTCACATACAGTTGTGAGAGCTGGACCATAAAAGAAGGCAGGCAACAAAGAATTGATGCCTTTGAACTGTGGTGCTGGAGAAGATTTCTGAAAGTCCCTTGGACATCAAGGAGATTGAACTAATCAATCTTAAGGGAAATCAATCCTGAATATAGATTGGAAGCACTGATGCTTAAGCTGAAGCTCCAGTATTTTCGTCATCTGATGTAAAGAGAGCACTCATTGGAAAAGTCCCTGATACTGGGAAAGACTGAGCCAGAAGGCAAAGAGGGCATCAGAGGATGAGAAGGCTGGATGGCATCACTGATGCAATGGACATGAATTTGTGCAAATTCCAAAAGATGGTGAGGGACAGGGAGGTCTGGTGTGCTGAATTCTAAAGATTCCAAGACAACTGCACAACTGAACAACAACAGCAAACACACATTACTGTAAAATGAATTAGAAATTTGTAAGATTAACTGATCGAAAAATAAATAATTCTGTTTCTGAGATAAAAAGCAATTGAGAAACAATGAATAGCTGCCTAAATGGCAGAGAACAAGTAAGTGATTTAGAAGAGAGAATAATGGAAATCAGTCAATTAGAACAGCAGACAGAAAAACAAATCTTTTTTTTTTTTTTTCCTGGCCACTTCTATCAGTCTCTCATTTATTCATTTTCATCCATCTTTGTTCTTTGGCCTGTGTGAACCTCCCATCTCAGTGGCCTCGCTCGTCGCAGAGCACCGGCTCTGGGTGCATGTGCTCCAAGGCTCTGGCTCAGTAGTTGGACACATCGGTCCAGCCGCTCTGTGGCACCTGGGATTTTCCCAGGCGAGGGATCAAACCAGCGCCCCTTGCACTGCAAGGCGGTGTCCTTACCCACTGGACCACCAGGGGAGCCCAGAAAAACAAATTTTTAAAAAATTAAAGATGCGTAAGAGATCTATGGAATAATCTAAGATGTTCCAAGTCACACATACCATGTTCCAGAAGTACAAGAGACAGAGAAGGGGACCAAAAAAGTATTTGAACAAATTATGGATAGAAACTTCTCAAACATAAAGAAGGAAACATATATCCAGATATAGGAAGCAGAAAGGATATACAATAAAATAACCCAAATAGATGCACACTTTGATATAGTTTATTTAAAATGGCAAAGACTAATGATAAAGAAAAAATTCAAATACAGCAAGAAAAAACAAGGAGTCATTTTCATAGGAACCTCCCTAAACTTATCAGCTAATTTCTTGAGTGAAACTTTGCAAGTCCTTAAGGGAGAAGCCCAGGGTTCTGAATGGAAAAACCCTGCAACCTTGGATATTCTCCCCAGCAACAACATCAATCTTAAGGGAATAGAAGTCAATAATCTTATTTAGAATAGAACAAATGATAAAGAATTTCTCCAACATGAAAAACTAAAATAATTCCACAGGACGAAATCTATCATAAAAACAATGTTGAAAGACATGGTAAGGACTTAAGATCACTTAAGTAAGCCAGTACATAGATTAAAAAAAAACCTTGAAAAGTGATTACAACTACACTAAATGGTCAAAAAATAACCATAATGATGACAAAAAGAAGATTTTTTAGAGTGTGACTGAATTCAAGTGACTGTCAGCTTAAAGCAAGTAGACATATTTATAGGTCAATTTAAAAAATCCCATGGTAATCACAAATTAAAAACATAACAGATTCACCAAAAAAAAAAAAAAAGCCAAACCTAGAAAAATTAGTAAATCCAAAAAGATAATTCTTTAGCCATATTTTCCAAGAAGAAAATAGGGAAGACATAAATACACAAAATAAGAAATGAAAGAATAGGATTAACAACTGAACAACACAGAAATACTAAACCCCGTAAGAGAATACTCTAAACAAGTTGACTATTGTCAACAAACTGGACAACCTAAAAGAAATAGACATTTAAACAGATGGAGAGATATTCCATATTCCTGGGTCCAAAGAATCAATATTGTGAAAATGACCATACTGCCAAATGTCATCTATAGATTCAATGCGATCCCTATCAAAGTACCAATGACATTCTTCACAGAACTAGACCAAAGAATAACACAGTTCATATGGAAACACAAAGATCTCGAATAGCCAAAGCAGTCCTGAGAAAGAAGAGTGGAGCCAGAGGATCAGCCTGCCCAACTTCAGACTCTACTACAAAGCAACAGTCATCAAGACAGTATGGTACTGGCACAAAAACAGAAATATCAACCAATGGAACAAGATCAAGAACACAGAGATAAACCCACGCACCTATGGGTACCTTATTTTTGACAAAGGAGGCGAAACTATAAAATGGGACAAAGACAGCATCTTCAACAAATGGTGCTGGGAAAATTGGACAGCTACATGCAAAACAATGAAGTTGGAACATTCCCTGACACCATGCACAAAGATCAACTCAAAATGGATTAAAGACCTAAATGTAAGACCAGAAACCATCAAAACTAAAATAATTCCACAGGACGAAATCTATCATAAAAACAATGTTGAAAGACATGGTAAGGACTTAAGATCACTTAAGTAAGCCAGTACATAGATTAAAAAAAAACCTTGAAAAGTGATTACAACTACACTAAATGGTCAAAAAATAACCATAATGATGACAAAAAGAAGATTTTTTAGAGTGTGACTGAATTCAAGTGACTGTCAGCTTAAAGCAAGTAGACATATTTATAGGTCAATTTAAAAAATCCCATGGTAATCACAAATTAAAAACATAACAGATTCACCAAAAAAAAAAAAAAAGCCAAACCTAGAAAAATTAGTAAATCCAAAAAGATAATTCTTTAGCCATATTTTCCAAGAAGAAAATAGGGAAGACATAAATACACAAAATAAGAAATGAAAGAATAGGATTAACAACTGAACAACACAGAAATACTAAACCCCGTAAGAGAATACTCTAAACAAGTTGACTATTGTCAACAAACTGGACAACCTAAAAGAAATAGACATTTAAACAGATGGAGAGATATTCCATATTCCTGGGTCCAAAGAATCAATATTGTGAAAATGACCATACTGCCAAATGTCATCTATAGATTCAATGCGATCCCTATCAAAGTACCAATGACATTCTTCACAGAACTAGACCAAAGAATAACACAGTTCATATGGAAACACAAAGATCTCGAATAGCCAAAGCAGTCCTGAGAAAGAAGAGTGGAGCCAGAGGGATCAGCCTGCCCAACTTCAGACTCTACTACAAAGCAACAGTCATCAAGACAGTATGGTACTGGCACAAAAACAGAAATATCAACCAATGGAACAAGATCAAGAACACAGAGATAAACCCACGCACCTATGGGTACCTTATTTTTGACAAAGGAGGCGAAACTATAAAATGGGACAAAGACAGCATCTTCAACAAATGGTGCTGGGAAAATTGGACAGCTACATGCAAAACAATGAAGTTGGAACATTCCCTGACACCATGCACAAAGATCAACTCAAAATGGATTAAAGACCTAAATGTAAGACCAGAAACCATCAAACTCTTAGAGGAGAATATAGGCAAAACCCTCAAGGACATCAAGCAAAGCAAGATCTTCTCTGACCACCTACTAGAATAGCAGAACTAAAAACAAAAATGAACATGTGGGACCTCATGAAACTTAAAAGCTTTTGTACAGCAAAAGAAACTACAAAAAAGCTGAACAGACAATGCACAGAATGGGAGATAATCATAGCATATGAAACGGCAGAGAAAAAATTAATCTCCAAAATCTACAAGCAACTCAGACAACTCAGCACTGGAAAAATGAACAACCCAATCAAAGAATGGGAGAAGGACCTAAACAGTCACCTCTCTAAAGAGGACATACAGATGGCCCAAAAACACATGAAATGATGTTCAACTTTGCTTATAATTAGAGAAATTAAAATCAAAACTACAATGAGGGACTTCCCTGGTGGTCCAGTGGGTAAGGACACTGCCTTGCAGTGCAAGGGGTGCCGGTTCGATCCCTGGCCTGGGAAGATCCCACGTGCCGCGGGAGCAGCTGGACCAATGTGTCCAATTACTGAGCCGGAGCTCTGGAGCGCATGCGCCCAGAGCCCGTGCTCATGCGACAACAGGGGCCACTGCAATGGGAGGCCCACACGGGGCCAAAGAACAAAGCTGGATGAAAATAGATAAATGAAAGACCTATGGAAGTGGCCTGCCCACTCCCCTCCCTCAGCACCCATCACCACCAAAATAAATAAATAAATAAATATTAAAAAAAAAACTACAGTGAGATATCACCTCACACCCATCAGAATGGCCACCACCCACAAATTGACAGACAATAAGTGCTGGAGAGGGTGCAGAGAAAAGGGAACACTCCTGCATTGCTGGTGGGAATGCAATTTGATACAGCCTCTGTGGAAGACAGTATGGAGATGTCTTAAAAAACTAAAAATAGAAGCACCATACGACCTAGCAATCCCACTCTTAGGCTTATACCCTGATGAAATCAAATCTGAAAGAAGCACCTGTACCCCAATGTTCATTGCAGCTCTCTATACAATAGCTAAAACATGGAAGCAACCTAGATGCCCATCGACGAACGAATGGATCCAAAAGCTCTGGTACATATATACAATGGAATACTACATAGCTGTAAAGAGAAATGCAGAAGAATCAGCCCTAATGAGGTGGCTGGATCTAGAACATATAATCAAAAGTGAAGTCAGTCAGAAAGAGAAGGACAAATACAGTATATTAACACATATATGGAATCTAGTAGGATGGTGATGATGGCACACACAGTGAAGCGACAGAAAGACAGACAATGCACAGAATGGGAGATAATCATAGCATATGAAACGGCAGAGAAAAAATTAATCTCCAAAATCTACAAGCAACTCAGACAACTCAGCACTGGAAAAATGAACAACCCAATCAAAGAATGGGAGAAGGACCTAAACAGTCACCTCTCTAAAGAGGACATACAGATGGCCCAAAAACACATGAAATGATGTTCAACTTTGCTTATAATTAGAGAAATTAAAATCAAAACTACAATGAGGGACTTCCCTGGTGGTCCAGTGGGTAAGGACACTGCCTTGCAGTGCAAGGGGTGCCGGTTCGATCCCTGGCCTGGGAAGATCCCACGTGCCGCGGGAGCAGCTGGACCAATGTGTCCAATTACTGAGCCGGAGCTCTGGAGCGCATGCGCCCAGAGCCCGTGCTCTGCGACAACAGGGGCCACTGCAATGGGAGGCCCACACGGGGCCAAAGAACAAAGCTGGATGAAAATAGATAAATGAAAGACCTATGGAAGTGGCCTGCCCACTCCCCTCCCTCAGCACCCATCACCACCAAAATAAATAAATAAATAAATATTAAAAAAAAAACTACAGTGAGATATCACCTCACACCCATCAGAATGGCCACCACCCACAAATTGACAGACAATAAGTGCTGGAGAGGGTGCAGAGAAAAGGGAACACTCCTGCATTGCTGGTGGGAATGCAATTTGATACAGCCTCTGTGGAAGACAGTATGGAGATGTCTTAAAAAACTAAAAATAGAAGCACCATACGACCTAGCAATCCCACTCTTAGGCTTATACCCTGATGAAATCAAATCTGAAAGAAGCACCTGTACCCCAATGTTCATTGCAGCTCTCTATACAATAGCTAAAACATGGAAGCAACCTAGATGCCCATCGACGAACGAATGGATCCAAAAGCTCTGGTACATATATACAATGGAATACTACATAGCTGTAAAGAGAAATGCAGAAGAATCAGCCCTAATGAGGTGGCTGGATCTAGAACATATAATCAAAAGTGAAGTCAGTCAGAAAGAGAAGGACAAATACAGTATATTAACACATATATGGAATCTAGTAGGATGGTGATGATGGCACACACAGTGAAGCGACAGAAAGACAGACATGGACAACAGACATATGGACATTGTGGGGAAGGATCAGAGGGTGGGAGGCGTAAAGGAAGTAGCATGAAGGCCTGTACTATCATCTGTGAAGAAAATAGCTATAGTCATTGCTCTGTGAGAAAAGCAGATCCTTCACAGGTGCTGTATGATGGTCCGGAGAGGTGAGATGGGAGGGGGGGGATATACATATGACTAATCTGAGAACATACATATCTGTAAACAACAAAACTCTGTAAAAGTTAAAAGTAAAATAAAAGGTTTTTTTTAAAAAAAGAAATAGACAAAAATTTCCAGAAACATATAGCCACCTAGCCTGAGTCAAGAAGAGAAAGACAATTTGAACAGACCAATCACCAGAAGTGAAATTGAATCTGTAATTAAAAAATAACTCCCAGGAAAAAATGTCTCGGACCAGATAGTATCACTGGGGAATTCTATCACATATATAAAGAACTTTTCCTTCTCGAACTACTCCAAAAAAAATTGAAGAGGAGGGAGCACTCCCAAATATCTGGCCTCCATTTCTATGATTCAAAAACCAGCCAGGGATACTACAAAATAAATATAAATAAAGAACTTACAGGACAGTATCTTTCATAAATACAGATGGGAAAAATCTTCAGTGGAAGAGAAGAAAACCAAATCCAACAACACATAAAAAAGATCACACACCGTGATCAAGTTGAGTTCATTCCATGATCACAAGCGTGTTTTAATATATGCAAAACAATCAATGTGATACACCACATTAACCAAAAGAAGGTAAGAATCACATGAATACTGTAGCAGATAGGAAAAAAGTACTGAACAAAATCCAATATCCATTCATGATAAAACACTGATTAAACTGAGAACATATCTTGAGGAAATATTTCTTAACATAATAAAGTTCATTGATGATTAACTCATAGCAAACATAATACTCAACAAGGATAAACTTAAAGCCTTATTGCTAAATCCAGGAAAATGACAAGGATGCCATACTCACTGTCTCTGCTCAACACAGTAGGTGAAGTTGTTGCCACAGAAAGTAGGTAAGAAAAAGAAATATAATGTGTCCAAATTGCACAAGAAGAAAAACTGTCGCTATTTGCAGATGGTATATCATACTCTATATAGAGAATCCTACAGTCTCCACACAAAACTATTAGAACTGATAATACAATTTCAGCAAGCTAGCAGGATACAGGATTAATATACAAAAATCAGTTGCTTTTCTATACACTTATATTGAAATATCAGAATGAGAAAGTTTAAAAAATATAACATGTTTAAAATTACATCCAAAAAGTAAAGTGCCTAGGAATAAACCTGACCAAGGAGATGAAAGACTTACATGCTGAAACCTATGAACCATTAATAAAGGAAATAAAAGGGGATTCCAATAAATGGAACGATCTCCCCTGCTCTGGAATTGGAACAGTTAATATTGTTAAAATGGCAATACCACTCAAAGCAATCTACAAATTTAATGTAATCTCTATCAAATTATCCATGGCATTTTCCACAAAATTAGAACCAATAATCCAAAATTCTATACGGAACTTTAAGAGATGCAGAATTGCCAGAGTAATCCTGAGGGGAAAAAATCAAAGCTAGAGGCATAACTCTCCTAGACTTAGACAATTACAAAGCTACGAAGCTATGTTACAAAGCTGCAGCAACATATAGAGTGTGGTATTGACACAGCAACAGGCATATGGATCAACGGAACAGGAGAGAGAGAAAGCACCACAGGACATTTCCAACATCAGAAAAGACACAGCAGCAGGGACCCTGGGCAGCTCTGTCACTGGAATCAGTGTAGGTGAGCACTCTGGAAGTCCTCAGGAGCAAAGGCTCCAAAGGTCATGCCAGTGAGGTTACCGGAGTTCTCCTGCACAATTACTCCCCATGGAATGAAATCCCTCTGAAAGCATCCCTGCCAGCACCCAGCTCCTTTGAACTGGAGGAAGAGGTGACGGAGGCAAAATTATTCCCATACTTTTCTATATGGTCGTCCAAGATCATGCAAACTTGCTTAAAGCCTTATTGCTAAATCCAGGAAAATGACAAGGATGCCATACTCACTGTCTCTGCTCAACACAGTAGGTGAAGTTGTTGCCACAGAAAGTAGGTAAGAAAAAGAAATATAATGTGTCCAAATTGCACAAGAAGAAAAACTGTCGCTATTTGCAGATGGTATATCATACTCTATATAGAGAATCCTACAGTCTCCACACAAAACTATTAGAACTGATAATACAATTTCAGCAAGCTAGCAGGATACAGGATTAATATACAAAAATCAGTTGCTTTTCTATACACTTATATTGAAATATCAGAATGAGAAAGTTTAAAAAATATAACATGTTTAAAATTACATCCAAAAAGTAAAGTGCCTAGGAATAAACCTGACCAAGGAGATGAAAGACTTACATGCTGAAACCTATGAACCATTAATAAAGGAAATAAAAGGGGATTCCAATAAATGGAACGATCTCCCCTGCTCTGGAATTGGAACAGTTAATATTGTTAAAATGGCAATACCACTCAAAGCAATCTACAAATTTAATGTAATCTCTATCAAATTATCCATGGCATTTTCCACAAAATTAGAACCAATAATCCAAAATTCTATACGGAACTTTAAGAGATGCAGAATTGCCAGAGTAATCCTGAGGGGAAAAAATCAAAGCTAGAGGCATAACTCTCCTAGACTTAGACAATTACAAAGCTACGAAGCTATGTTACAAAGCTGCAGCAACATATAGAGTGTGGTATTGACACAGCAACAGGCATATGGATCAACGGAACAGGAGAGAGAGAAAGCACCACAGGACATTTCCAACATCAGAAAAGACACAGCAGCAGGGACCCTGGGCAGCTCTGTCACTGGAATCAGTGTAGGTGAGCACTCTGGAAGTCCTCAGGAGCAAAGGCTCCAAAGGTCATGCCAGTGAGGTTACCGGAGTTCTCCTGCACAATTACTCCCCATGGAATGAAATCCCTCTGAAAGCATCCCTGCCAGCACCCAGCTCCTTTGAACTGGAGGAAGAGGTGACGGAGGCAAAATTATTCCCATACTTTTCTATATGGTCGTCCTCAGTCTTTGCAACCTGTAGGGTTTCTACCACTCCTTCCTTGTAGTGCAGAATGTTCCCAAAGTAATTTACATCAGTTGGAAATTGTTCTTTCATTGTTTTTATTGTTTTTGTAAGGGATACCAGTGTTGGGACCTCCTAACCCTCCACCTTCTTGCTGTCACCTTATGTCTAATTCTGTGTCAAAGAGATTACAGATACAAAGGCATCTCACTTGCTATTACTTCACACTAGTTTTCTTTCTTACAAAATATAATGGATCTGTGTGTACAAGATCATGGACTTGAAGCGGTTGGCAATGCTGACAAAACAGTATTTAAACACACTGTATTATCTCGAATTGTTTAACACTTTGCCCTTTCACTTGATGTCACATCTGCTGACTATCCGTGGTCTACTTATTTAAGGCATAGGAGTTATAATTTAACTTCATGATTGATTTCTTCTGGATATAAGCCTGAGAAACAGCAGAAGGATACAGGAATTGTTTAAAGTCCTGCATACAAGCAAAATGTCTACGAAATGGCTCTCCCTCCTGCTGCTGCTACAGCTGACTTGCTACTTTAGCTCTGGGAGGTGTGGAAAGGTGCTGGTGTGGCCAGTGGAATTCAGTCACTGGATGAATATGAAGGCCATTCTGGATGAACTTGTCACAAGGGGTCATGAGGTGACTGTTCTAATATCTTCAGCTACCACTATTGGTCATTCCAGCAAATCATCTGCTATTAAATTCGAGACTTTCCCTGTATCTTTAACTAAAGATGATTATCAGAATTTTGCCAGGATTCTTACTGAGAAATGGATGCCAGCAATGAAAGAGTCCTTTTGGGTCCAGTTTTCATCAGTGCAAAGCTTATTTTTGGAATTATCTGATATTGGTATGAAGATATGTGAAGAAGCTGTTTCAAACAAGCAACTTATGACAAAACTACAGGAGTCAAGATTTGATGTTGTTCTTGCAGATGCCATTGGGCTCTGTGGAGAGCTGGTGGCAGAGATACTTAAAGTGCCTTTGGTGTACAGTCTCTGCTTCTCACCTGGCTATATCATTGAAAAGAAGAGTGCCAAACTGCCATTCCCTCCCTCCTACACACCCGTTATGATGTCTGAATTAAGTGACCGCATGACATTCATGGAGAGAGTCAAAAATATGATATGTGTACTTTATTTTGAATTCTTGTTCCAGATGGGCAATGAGAAGAAATGGAATCAGCTTTACAGTGAAGTACTAGGTAAGTTCAGGCTTCTCTAGTCTCTGAGTGGTAAAGAATCTGCCTGCAAATGCAGGAGACCTGGTGTGATCCCTGAGTCGAGAAGACCTCCTGGAAAAGGAAATGGCAACCCATTCCAGTCTTCTTGCCAGGAAAACTCCATGGACAGAGAACCCTGGCAGGCTACAGTCCATGGCTTGCAAAAAAAGTCAGACATGATTTAGAATCTAAACAACAAACAAGAAATGATAGCTAGGTGAGTCATGTTTTTACTTGCTAGCATTAAATCCTATCTTCCTATGTGCCTTGGAAGGTAAGTTTGTATAAATATAACATCACAGAAATTTGTCTCAAATAAGTAAAACAGTGCAATAGAAACATAAAGTGACCTGTCACTCCTATAAATATTATGAAAACACTTAAATTATACATTAAGTTAGAACCCATTACTCATACCAGACACAAGGAAGTCATATACCACAAACTGAAGCACATAGGATCTCTGCAAAAGACTATATGTCCAACTCACAAAACTTCATTTTTTTAACTTAAAGAAGTCACTAGAAATCTCATAAAATGTCTTCATAAATGAAGGCATGTACATCGAGGATTACATGCATAATTTGTAGCATTAAGTATCCAGATAGCATTTAGAAACTGCTTTTTCCTATGTAGCTCAGTTTCCAGGTTACTATGTTATATTATATTATGTTATGTTTATATTTATCAAAGAACACATACATTGAAACATCATTGGCCACAGCATCCCAAGCTCCTTTATAATAATTACCTAAAATACATACACATGGAAATATTCTGATTCGATCCAACTTTTCTTACTGTTTTTGTTTTTAATTTCACTTTCAGGAAGGCCCACTACATTATCAGAGACAATGGGCAAAGCTGACATGTGGCTCATTCGAAAATACTGGGACTTTTCCTTTCCTTACCCACGGCTACCAAATGTGGAATTTATTGGAGGTGTGCACTGCAAACCAGCCAAACCCCTGCCTAAGGTCACCCACTCCTCTTTGATTTTCTTTGTTAGTTTTGCGATTTTAATAGGAATAATTCTAAATTCTTTATTTATAATGCCTGATTACCAGGAGTCAATGTGGGAAACTGTATAAAGTGACCATCTAGTTAGATACTCACATATTTCTATATGAGTAAAGTGTCTGAATTTCATTGTCATTACAGAATAAACCAGAATACGTGGAATGTTTTAAGAAGACGTCAGTTAAATTACAACTTCATTATTCAACACATAATGAAGCATAATCAAACATTCACTAAAGTATATTTATAGTTATATTGTATTTTATAGAAATAATATAGTTATGCTACTATCATTATATTGCTATAGGATAATTAAATATATTAACATATTCCAGAAATGAGTGCTAATATGGACAAATGGTGTAGACAGTTTCTGCAACTGACACTCCACCTAAAAGACAGAATACAAGGAAGTCATAAAAATTGTGCAATAGTGTTATAAAAAGGAAAGATTACAAGGCTAAAAAATATCCAGAATGAATCACAGAAAGTATTTCTGACTCACTGATAATTAAAGTGAAATCTGAGGGATGTTCAGGCATAAACAGAAGGGATAGGGCAGAGATGGGTAATAACGACAGAATATAGGAAGAAGGGAGAAGAGTAAGGACAGTTGCTGAAAGACCATGTTCAGTCTAAGCACGAAGAGACAGTAAAGAGGCAGATCTTTCTGTTGAGGTGAGTTGGAAACAGCGATATGAAACATCTAGTAGAAGCACAAAGAACAATGAAAGGATTAAGAAAAAGAGATACAGTCATACATTCTTTAAACAAACAAAAAAGCAAGATGTAGTCACTGGCTTAGGCTGTAAACAGTAAAGAGCAGGAAAAGACACCACTTCATTGGTGGTTCCTAGAGACATGCAACACTGAGTAGATTACAGCTCACTAAATCTTCTGAGTACCAACCCTATATTGTTGAAGCTCCTTTATAATAATTACCTAAAATACATACACATGGAAATATTCTGATTCGATCCAACTTTTCTTACTGTTTTTGTTTTAATTTCACTTTCAGGAAGGCCCACTACATTATCAGAGACAATGGGCAAAGCTGACATGTGGCTCATTCGAAAATACTGGGACTTTTCCTTTCCTTACCCACGGCTACCAAATGTGGAATTTATTGGAGGTGTGCACTGCAAACCAGCCAAACCCCTGCCTAAGGTCACCCACTCCTCTTTGATTTTCTTTGTTAGTTTTGCGATTTTAATAGGAATAATTCTAAATTCTTTATTTATAATGCCTGATTACCAGGAGTCAATGTGGGAAACTGTATAAAGTGACCATCTAGTTAGATACTCACATATTTCTATATGAGTAAAGTGTCTGAATTTCATTGTCATTACAGAATAAACCAGAATACGTGGAATGTTTTAAGAAGACGTCAGTTAAATTACAACTTCATTATTCAACACATAATGAAGCATAATCAAACATTCACTAAAGTATATTTATAGTTATATTGTATTTTATAGAAATAATATAGTTATGCTACTATCATTATATTGCTATAGGATAATTAAATATATTAACATATTCCAGAAATGAGTGCTAATATGGACAAATGGTGTAGACAGTTTCTGCAACTGACACTCCACCTAAAAGACAGAATACAAGGAAGTCATAAAAATTGTGCAATAGTGTTATAAAAAGGAAAGATTACAAGGCTAAAAAATATCCAGAATGAATCACAGAAAGTATTTCTGACTCACTGATAATTAAAGTGAAATCTGAGGGATGTTCAGGCATAAACAGAAGGGATAGGGCAGAGATGGGTAATAACGACAGAATATAGGAAGAAGGGAGAAGAGTAAGGACAGTTGCTGAAAGACCATGTTCAGTCTAAGCACGAAGAGACAGTAAAGAGGCAGATCTTTCTGTTGAGGTGAGTTGGAAACAGCGATATGAAACATCTAGTAGAAGCACAAAGAACAATGAAAGGATTAAGAAAAAGAGATACAGTCATACATTCTTTAAACAAACAAAAAAGCAAGATGTAGTCACTGGCTTAGGCTGTAAACAGTAAAGAGCAGGAAAAGACACCACTTCATTGGTGGTTCCTAGAGACATGCAACACTGAGTAGATTACAATGCTCACAGAGGTATGATCACACTAAATCTTCTGAGTACCAACCCTATATTGTTGAGGGAAAAATTTGTAAGTACATGTGAACATCCAAAATGCCCCTGGCACATATTCAGTGATCCAGAAGAAATAATGACAGGTGTTAATATTTAATATTAATAGATATTTAATATTAATATTTAATAGTAACATATAAGTTGGAATTACACTTTTAAAGATTAGGAAGCTGCATTTTGTGTTTCACAAGGGCTAAACCAACTTCCTAACAGAGCTGAGGTAATACCTCATTGTGAATTGGAAATACATTTCCCTGATGATCAGTGAGGTTGAGCATCTTTTCATATACCTAGTAGCGATTTGGAAGACTTCTTTGAAAAACTATTTTGTTCTTTTGCCCATTATTTATTTCAATTTTATTATGATTCTGATATACATTCTGACGTTAATGCACCCTTCAATAGGTGGTCACAACATGTTCTTTTTTTCCATTTTGTACATTGCATTTTCATCTTGTAGATTGTTTCTTTTGCTGTGCTGAAGCTTTTAGGTTTGATGTAGCACCACTCATGGATTTTTTTCTTTTCTTCTGCTTTTGATGTCATGTCAAAAAATCATTTTTAAGACCAACGCCAAAGGGTTTCATATTTACATTTTCTTTTAGGGACGTTATGGTATCTAGTCTTATGTTGAAGTCTTTCATTCATTTTGAGTTAGTTATTTTGTGACTGGGATAAGGTAGGGCTCTCAGTTCATTTTTTTCCATAAGTTTATCCAGTTTTCTCATAAAAGAAAGAAGTGATTATTCTTTCTCCAATGGGTGTTCCTGTCTCCCCTGATAAACATTGGTCGGCTGTGTATTCAGGGTTTTAATTCTAAACCTCGCATGCTGTTCCATTGGTCAATGTGTCTATTTTGGGGTCATTACACTATTTGAAATGCTGCCGATTTGTAGTATAATTTAAAATTGGGAAGCATGATATTTTTGCTAGTGTGAGTATTTTGACGTTAACACTTCTAATTCATGAACTCAGGTTGACATTCCACTTATTCATATTTGCTTCTATTTCTTTTTTTTTTTAATTCTTTATTTTAAAGGTTTTACAGAGTTTTGTAGTTCACAAACATGTATGTTCCCAGATCAGTCATATGTATATCCATGGTCCCCAGCCCCCCAGTTTCCCCCATCCAACCCCTCCAGACATTCACCCCAAGCCATTGTAAGCACTCCTATTCCCTTAGCACAATGACACTAGCTATCTTTTCCACACATAACAGTATAGGCTTCCATGTTACTCCCTCCATGCTTCCCCATCCCTATTTCTTCCCCACAATGTCCCTATGTCTATGCTCTGTCTGTTTTTCCATGAGTTCCCTGCGTGTGTTATCAAGACCGTCCTACTAGATTCCATATATGTGTGTTAGTATACTGTATTTGTCTTTCTCTTTTTGACTTACTTCACTTTTTATGATAGGTTCTAGAGCCAGCCACTTCATTAGGACTGAGTCTTCTGCATTTCTCTTTACAGCTGTGTAGTATTCCATTGTATATATTTACCAGAGCTTCTGGATCCATTCATTCGTCGATGGACATCTAGGTTGCTTCCATGTTCTGGCTATTGTATAGAGAGCTGCAATGAACATTGGGGTACAGGTGCTTCTTTCAGTTTTTATTTCATCAGGATATAAGCCTAATAGTGGGATTGCTGGGTCATAGGGTGCTTCTATTTTTAGTTTTTTAAGAAATCTCCAGACTGTCTTCCACAGAGGCTGTATCAATCTACATTCGCACCAGCAATGCAGGAGTGTTCCCTTTTCTCTGCACCCTCTCCAGCATTTATTGTCTGCAGATTTTTTGATGATGGCCATTCTGATGGGTGTGAGGTGGTATCTCATTGTAGTTTTAATTTGCATTTCTCTAATAATAAGCGAGGTTGAGCATCGTTTCATGTGCTTTTGGGCCATCTGTATGTCCTCTTTGGAGAGGCATCTCTTTAGATCATTTCCCCATTTTTTGATTGGGTTGTTCGTTTTTCCAGTGCTGAGTTGTCTGAGTTGCTTGTAGATTTTGGAGATTAATTTTTTGTCTGTTGTTTCATTTGCTATGATTTTCTCCCACTCTGTGGGGTGTCTGTTCAACTTTTTGGTGATTTCTTTTGCTGTACAAAAGCTTTTCAGTTTCATGAGGTCCCACATGTTCATTTTTGTTTTTAGTTCTGCTATTCTAGTAGGTGGTCAGAGAAGATCTTGCTTTGCTTGATGTCCTTGAGGGTTTTGCCTATATTCTCCTCTAAGAGTTTGATGGTTTCTGGTCTTACATTTAGGTCTTTAATCCATTTTGAGTTGATCTTTGTGCATGGTGTCAGGGAATGTTCCAACTTCATTGTTTTGCATGTAGCTGTCCAATTTTCCCAGCACCATTTGTTGAAGATGCTGTCTTTGTCCCATTTTATAGTTTCGCCTCCTTTGTCAAAAATAAGGTACCCATAGGTGCGTGGGTTTATCTTTGGGTTCTCGATCTTGTTCCATTGGTCTATACTTCTGTTTTTGTACCAGTACCATACTGTCTTGATGACTGTTGCTTTGTAGTAGAGTCTGAAGTTAGGGATGCTGATTCCTCCAGCTCCATTTTTCTTTCTCAGGATTACCTTGGCTATTCGAGGTCTTTTGTGTTTCCATATGAACTGTGTTATTCCTTGGTCTAGTTCTGTGAAAAATGTCAATGGAAGCTGAATAGGTATTGCATTGAATCTGTAGATGATATCTGGTAGTATGGTCATTTTCACAATATTGATTCTTCCAACCCAGGAACATGGAATATCTCTCCATCTGTTTAAGTTTTCTTTCATTTCTTTCATGAGTGTTTTGTAATTTTCTGTGTCCAATTCTTTTGTTTCTTTGGGTAGGTTTATTCCAAGATATTTGATTCCTTTGGTTGCAATAGTGAAGGGGATTGCCTCTTTGATTTCGTTTTCTGATTTTTCATTGTTTGTGTATAGGAATGCCAGCATTTATTGTCTGCAGATTTTTTGATGATGGCCATTCTGATGGGTGTGAGGTGGTATCTCATTGTAGTTTTAATTTGCATTTCTCTAATAATAAGCGAGGTTGAGCATCGTTTCATGTGCTTTTGGGCCATCTGTATGTCCTCTTTGGAGAGGCATCTCTTTAGATCATTTCCCCATTTTTTGATTGGGTTGTTCGTTTTTCCAGTGCTGAGTTGTCTGAGTTGCTTGTAGATTTTGGAGATTAATTTTTTGTCTGTTGTTTCATTTGCTATGATTTTCTCCCACTCTGTGGGGTGTCTGTTCAACTTTTTGGTGATTTCTTTTGCTGTACAAAAGCTTTTCAGTTTCATGAGGTCCCACATGTTCATTTTTGTTTTTAGTTCTGCTATTCTAGTAGGTGGTCAGAGAAGATCTTGCTTTGCTTGATGTCCTTGAGGGTTTTGCCTATATTCTCCTCTAAGAGTTTGATGGTTTCTGGTCTTACATTTAGGTCTTTAATCCATTTTGAGTTGATCTTTGTGCATGGTGTCAGGGAATGTTCCAACTTCATTGTTTTGCATGTAGCTGTCCAATTTTCCCAGCACCATTTGTTGAAGATGCTGTCTTTGTCCCATTTTATAGTTTCGCCTCCTTTGTCAAAAATAAGGTACCCATAGGTGCGTGGGTTTATCTTTGGGTTCTCGATCTTGTTCCATTGGTCTATACTTCTGTTTTTGTACCAGTACCATACTGTCTTGATGACTGTTGCTTTGTAGTAGAGTCTGAAGTTAGGGATGCTGATTCCTCCAGCTCCATTTTTCTTTCTCAGGATTACCTTGGCTATTCGAGGTCTTTTGTGTTTCCATATGAACTGTGTTATTCCTTGGTCTAGTTCTGTGAAAAATGTCAATGGAAGCTGAATAGGTATTGCATTGAATCTGTAGATGATATCTGGTAGTATGGTCATTTTCACAATATTGATTCTTCCAACCCAGGAACATGGAATATCTCTCCATCTGTTTAAGTTTTCTTTCATTTCTTTCATGAGTGTTTTGTAATTTTCTGTGTCCAATTCTTTTGTTTCTTTGGGTAGGTTTATTCCAAGATATTTGATTCCTTTGGTTGCAATAGTGAAGGGGATTGCCTCTTTGATTTCGTTTTCTGATTTTTCATAGTTTGTGTATAGGAATGCCAGTGACTTCTGTGTGTTGACTTTGTATCCTGCGACTTTGCTGAATTCATTGATTAACTCTAGTAGCTTTGTAACCGTGTCTTTGGGGTTTTCTATGTATAATATCATGTCTGCAAAAAGAGAGAGCTTGACTTATTCCTTTCCAATCTGGATTCCTTTGATTTCTTTCTCTTCTCTTATTGCTGTTGCTAGAACTTCCAGGACTATGTTGAATAGTAGTGGTGAAAGTGGACACCCCTATCTTGTTCCTGATCTTAGAGGGATTGCTTTCAGTTTTTCACCGTTGAGGATAATGTTCGTTGTGGGCTTCTCATATATGGCTTTCACTATGTTGAGATAGGCTCCTTCTATGCCCATTTTCTGAAGAATTTTTATCATAAATGGGTGTTGTACTTTGTCGAAGGCTTTTTCTGCATCTATTGAGATGATCATGTGATTTTGGTCTCTGAATTTGTTGATATGGTGTATCACATTGACTGATTTGCGGATGTTGAAGAATCCTTGCATGCCTGGGATGAACCCGACTTGATCATGATGTATGAGTATTTTGATGTGTTGTTGAATTCTGTTTGCTAGGATTTTGTTGAGGAACTTGGCACCTAAGTTCATCAGGGAAATTGGTCTGAATTTTCCTTTTTTGTGTTGTCTTTGCCTGGTTTGGGTATCAGGGTGATGGTGGCCTCGTAGAATGTGTTTGGAAGTTTTCCTTCCTGTGCAATTTTTTGGAAGAGTTTTAGAAGGACAGGCATTAGCTCTTCTTTAAATGTTTGGTAGAATTTGGCTGTGAAGCCATCTGGCCCTGGGCTTTTGTTTTGGGGTAAATTTTTAATCACAGATTCGATTTCTGAGATTATGATTGGGTTGTTCAAAGTTTCTGTTTCTTCCTGACTCAGTCTTTGGAGATTGATCTTCCACAAGAAACTGTCCATTTCTTCCAGGTTGTCCAGTTTGTTGCCACAGAGTTGCTCATAATAGTCCCTTCAAATCCTTTGGATTTCTGCATTCTCTGTTGTAATTTCTCCTTTTTCGTTTTTGATGTTGTTGATCTGGTTCTTCTCTCTCTTTCTCTTGATGAGTCTGGCCAGTGGCTTGTCAATTTTGTTTATCTTTTCAAAGAACCAGCTTTTTGTTTTATTTATCTGTACTATAGTTTCTTCATTTCTTTCTGATTTATTTCTGCTCTAGTCTTTATAATTTCTCTTCTTCTGCTGACTTTGTGATGTTTTTGTTCTTTTTCCAATTGTTTTAAGCAGAGGGTTAAGTCATCTGCTTCATATTTTCCTAGTTTCTTGAGGTGGGATTGTATTGCTATAAACTTCTCTCTTAGAACTGCTTTTGCGGTATCCCATAGGTTTTGCACGGTCGTGTGTTCATTGTCATTTTCTTCTAGGAATTTTTAAATTTCTCCTTTGATTTCCTCAGTAATTAGTTGGTTTTTTAGGTATGTGTTGTTTAATCACCATGTGTTTGTATTTTTAGTGGTTTTCTTCCTGTAGTTGATCTCCAGTCTCATTGCATTGTGGTCCGAGAAGATGGTTGATATAATTTCAGTTTTCTTGAATTGACTGAGGTTAGATTTGTGGCCCAAGATGTGGTCTATCCTGGAGAATGTTCCATGAGCGCTTGAGAAGAAAGTGTATTCTTCTGCTTTTGGATGGAACGTCCTAAAGATATCGATGAGGCCCATCTTTTCCAGTATGGCATTTAAGGCTTGTGTTTCTTTATTAATTTTCTGTTTTGTTGATCTGTCCATTGGTGTGAGAGGAGTGTTAAAGTCTCCTACTATTATTGTGTTATTGTTGATTTCTTCTTTTATGTCTGAAAGTACCTGTCTTACGTATTGAGGTGCCCCTGTGTTGGGTGTGTAGATATTCATGACTGTTATGTCTTCCTCTTGGATAGATCCCTTAATCATGATGTAGTAACCTGCCTTGTCTCTTTGAATCTTCTTTACTTTAAAATCTATTTTGTCTGATATGAGGACTGCTACTCCAACTTTCTTTTAATTTCCTTTTGCATGGAATATCTTTTTCCAGCCTCTCACTTTCAGTCTATGGGTGTGTCGAGGTCTGAAGTGGGTCTCTTGTAAACAGCATATATATGGGTCATGTTTCTGGGTCCATTCAGCCAGCCTGTGTCGTTCGGTTGGAGCATTTAATCCATTTACATTCAAAGTAATTATTGATACAAATGTTTCTATTGTCATCTTCTTAGAAATTTGGGGTTTTATTTGTAGGACTTCTTCTACTCTTGTATTTCTTGTCTATATCAGGCCCTTTAACACTTGTTGTAGAGCTGGTTTTGTGGTACAGAATTCTTTTAGTTTTTGTCTGTCTGAGAAGCTTTTGACTTCTCCATCGATTCTGAATGAGATTCTTGCTGGGTAGAGAATTCTTGGTTGGAGGTTATTCTCTTTTAGCCGTTTAAATGTGTCCTGCCATTCTCTTCTGGCCTGCAGGTTTCTGTTGAGAGATCCGCAGTTAGACATATGGGGTTTCCTTTATATGTTATTTGTTGTTTGCTTCTAGCTGCTTTTATTAATTTGTCTTTATATTTAGTCTGCATTAGTTTGATTAGAATGTGCCTTGGTGTATTTCTTCTGGGGTTTCTCCTGTATGGAACTCTTTGTGCTTCTTGGACGTGGTTGACTATTTCCTTTCCCATGCTGGGGAAGTTTTCTACTATAACCTCTTCAAGAATTTTTTCGTAACCTTTCTTTCCCTCCTCTTCCTCTGAAACTCCTATAATTCTAATGTTGGTGCGTTTGATATTGTCCCATTGATCTCTAAGGCTAACCTCAGTTCTTTTATTTCTTTGGGCTTTGTTCTGTTCTTCAGCACTTATTACCACCATTTTATCTTCCAGCTCACTTATCCATTCTTCTGCCTCTGATACTCTACTGATGAGACCTTCTATAGTATTTTTGAGTTCAGCAATTGAGTTGGTGGTCTCTATTTGCTTATTTTTCATTTCCTGCATGTCTTTTCTCAATGCACTAATTTCCTCTAATAGTCTGTTTTCAGTGTTTTTTTGCATCCTCATTAGTATAGTTTTTCTGAATTCTCTTTCAGATAATTTGTCTATCTCCTCCTCTGTCATTTGAAGCTGTGATTCTCTAGCTTGGTCCTTCATTTGTGCAGTGTTTCTGTGTCGTTTCATTATTAGGTTAGTTTTTGTTACTTTGTGGGTGTCTGTGTGTACGGATTTCTTTTCCCCACCAGGCTTCTTGGTTGAATTCTCCTTTTTTCCCCAGCATAATTACATTCAAAGTAATTATTGATACAAATGTTTCTATTGTCATCTTCTTAGAAATTTGGGGTTTTATTTGTAGGACTTCTTCTACTCTTGTATTTCTTGTCTATATCAGGCCCTTTAACACTTGTTGTAGAGCTGGTTTTGTGGTACAGAATTCTTTTAGTTTTTGTCTGTCTGAGAAGCTTTTGACTTCTCCATCGATTCTGAATGAGATTCTTGCTGGGTAGAGAATTCTTGGTTGGAGGTTATTCTCTTTTAGCCGTTTAAATGTGTCCTGCCATTCTCTTCTGGCCTGCAGGTTTCTGTTGAGAGATCCGCAGTTAGACATATGGGGTTTCCTTTATATGTTATTTGTTGTTTGCTTCTAGCTGCTTTTATTAATTTGTCTTTATATTTAGTCTGCATTAGTTTGATTAGAATGTGCCTTGGTGTATTTCTTCTGGGGTTTCTCCTGTATGGAACTCTTTGTGCTTCTTGGACGTGGTTGACTATTTCCTTTCCCATGCTGGGGAAGTTTTCTACTATAACCTCTTCAAGAATTTTTTCGTAACCTTTCTTTCCCTCCTCTTCCTCTGAAACTCCTATAATTCTAATGTTGGTGCGTTTGATATTGTCCCATTGATCTCTAAGGCTAACCTCAGTTCTTTTATTTCTTTGGGCTTTGTTCTGTTCTTCAGCACTTATTACCACCATTTTATCTTCCAGCTCACTTATCCATTCTTCTGCCTCTGATACTCTACTGATGAGACCTTCTATAGTATTTTTGAGTTCAGCAATTGAGTTGGTGGTCTCTATTTGCTTATTTTTCATTTCCTGCATGTCTTTTCTCAATGCACTAATTTCCTCTAATAGTCTGTTTTCAGTGTTTTTTTGCATCCTCATTAGTATAGTTTTTCTGAATTCTCTTTCAGATAATTTGTCTATCTCCTCCTCTGTCATTTGAAGCTGTGATTCTCTAGCTTGGTCCTTCATTTGTGCAGTGTTTCTGTGTCGTTTCATTATTAGGTTAGTTTTTGTTACTTTGTGGGTGTCTGTGTGTACGGATTTCTTTTCCCCACCAGGCTTCTTGGTTGAATTCTCCCTTCCTTTGTGTTTCTGTCCTTGTAGAAGTGTTCAATGGTTTGTGTCTTGGGTGGTGTTAGGTCTTGTTTACAGGTGAACAGTCTCTAGTGCTGTATGTTCTTTGATAGTGTGGGGTCTTGGAATCAGGGCTTCCACTCCGAGGATCCTTGGTTTGATGATTGGTCAGGGGGTGTAGGCTCTACGTCTGGTTTGCTATGGTGTTCCATGATATTAATTCAAATACTAGCATCTGAGGTGCAAGACATGTGTCCCTAATGGGTGACAGTCATAAAAGCATGCAGATGTTTTCTAACATAGTCATAAGATATACATACATACACAGCAATAACCACATCTAACCAGTCTTACAGTGACAAAGCATAGGAAATTTTTCTGGCAAACGACACAATCAAAGATGGTACTTGCCCGTTAAGCTCTAAATTAATTAAAATAATGCCTGGAAAAATAGATCTTGGGTAAAGTCCTGGCTTGGACTATTTCATTGAAAGCAATTTTTAACTAAGACGTGTTGGGGGTGAGGAGGTGGAGAGTGTATGGGTAATGAGAAGGAATAGATTCGACTTGGAAGGATTTTATAGGGTTATGTAGCCAAGATTAGTGTGCTGTATTGTTTAGTGAAGCTGGAAGAGAATAGTGGAGACAGAAAGGTAGAAAATATTTATCTAGGGGGTAGTGGTAGATAGGAGAAAGTTTCAGATTTAGAACATAGAGGGAGGAAGGAGTGGGAAAGAGGAAGGAAAATTAGAAATTCAAGAATTTAATTAAAAAAAATTAAGAATTAAAAATCAAAAAAAAGGAATTAAAAATTTAAAAAGGGAAGAGAAACTTAATAAGAGGAGACAAAAGAGAAAAAAAGCAAAAAAAAAAAAAAAAAAAAAATTCCCAAACCTGACCAATCAAACGAATAAACAGAACCGTCCGCAACAGATAAGCAAAAAAGATAAATACTGTCCCTGGTTTTTATCCTCTCATCTGCCTGGTGGAAGTCAGTCTGCTCTCGATGGTGTTGTCTTGATGATGTAGCCTTTCCCTTATGGCACCGGTCTGCAAGCTCAGGTGCTGGCCAGGACGGCGGGCTGAATCTAGTCCGTCGGGTGGGGGGCTGCGGCACACACGCAATCCCCTGTTGGACCGGGGGCATCCTGGCTCTGCCGCGCACCCGCTGGTAGCCTCTGATACCTGCCCTTCCCCCGGCTTCCTCCGCTGCGGGTGTAGCTATGGGGGTGCAGCTATGGGGGTGCATGGGCTCCTCTGCCACTGGTGCGTGCGCACTACCGGCTATGCCTCCAAGTCCCAAAGGCAGGCACAAGCTTCCCCATCTGGCTTGAGCCCAGTACCTGGTCAGCAATCTGTGGGCAACTTCCTCTTCACCCAGTCCCCCATTAGGAGTGTTTGAACTCACCCGGTGCCAGGCGGAAAGTCGCGATTTTTGCCCGGCAGAGCAGCGCGATTTTCATAGTGGGTGCTCCCTCCCGTCTCCCGGTCAGTTGCTAGGCAGCAAGTGTGTTCCTTCTGGCCTCAGGTCGCTAGGCAGCAAGCGCGTTCTGCTCGGCCCTGCTCCAGTATCCTATCTTCGCAGTGTCTTAATTTCTGCCATCGATCCAGGTGGATTCTTGGAGTTTTTACACTGAGTGTTGCCCTCTCTCCCCCGTGGCTCTGCTTAGGCCCCCTTTTAGGGCACTTGCTGGCGCGCTCTCTGTTGGTGCAGTCCGGCATGGGGGATAGGATAGAGGATTCTTAGAACCCTAGCTCTGGGAAATTTCTGGCTATTCACTCTTCTACTCTCGTGGACCTATGGAATTCTTCTGTCGTCTAGTGGGTGGTTTGTTGGTGGTGGTTCTTTCCTTGATTAGTTCTGGTGATTCTGTTGGGGAGCTGGTGAAATCTTCCCCTCATTCCTCCGCCATCTTGGCTCCCTCCTGCTTCTATTTCTTACAACATATTCTTGTAGTTATCACTGCAGAGATCATTCACTTCACTGGTTAAATTTATTTCTAGTCATTTTCTTCTTTTGATGCTATTGTGAATGGGATCGTTTATTCACATGCTTCATCATTTGCACATCAAAATTGAATTGATTTCTGTATGTTGATTTTATACCTTGCAACCTTATTTAATTTGTTGATGAGTTGAGGTTTTGGGTTGAATCCATGAGATTTCTGTACAAAAAAATCATGTCTTCTACAAAAAACATTTTAGCCTTTTCCATTTAGAATGCCTTTTCTTTCTTTGTCTCACCTAGTTGCGCTATCCAGAACTTCTGGTACTATGCTGAATCTGTGAGAGTAGGCATCCTTGTTTCATTCCTGATCTTAAAGAAAAAGCTTTCAGATTATTTTGTGTTGAGTATAATGTTAACCTTAAGTTTGTCATGTATGTTCTTTATTACATTTATGTATGTTCCTTCTATACCTAATAAGTTGATGGCTTCTATCATGAAAGAATGTTGTATCTTACCAAGTTTTTGTACATCTATTTGGATAGTCAAGTTACTTTATGTGCCATTAATTTGTGCAATGCATTACAGCTATTAATCTCAGTACATTGGTCCATTCTTGCATCCCAGGGGTAAATCTCAGTTGATCATTGTACATAATTCTTTTAATGTGTTCTTTCATTTGGCTTGCTGATATTTTGTTGAGAATTTTGCATATTGGCCTATAGTTTTCTTAACTTGTAATGTCCTTATTCCTTATCTACTTAGTATCAGGGTAATGTTGGCCTTGTAGAATAAGTGTGGAAATGTACATACTTATCTGTTTTAATTATTAATGGCTTTTTTCAATAACTAGAATTAATTATTATATGAAAAGTGAAGTGAAAGTCAAGTTGCTCTGACACGTCCAACCCTTTGTGACCCCATGGACAAGCCACGGAATTCTCCAGGCAAGGATACTGGAGTAGGTAGCCTATCCATTCCCCAGGGGATCTTCCCAACCCAGGGATCAAACCCAGGTTTCCCTCATTGCAGGCACATTCATTACCAGATGAGCTATAAAATTTATCTGTGAAGCCATCTGGTCCTGGGCTTTTGTGTCTTGATAGGTTTTTGATTAATGATACAATCTCTTAACTTATTAGGATTGCTAAGATTTTATACCTCTCTCTGATTCAGTCTGGGTCAGTTGTATTTTCAAGAAGCTATGCATTCTTCTTGGGTATGTAATTTGTTAGTATATAATTATTCATAGTCGTTTCTCAGGATCCTACGTATTTTTGAAGCATCATTTGTAATGTCTACACTATCATTTCTAATTTTATTGATTTGAATCAGTATTTTTCTTGGTTACTAGAGCTAAAGGTTTCCAATTTTGTATAGCTTTTTCAAAAGACTAAGAGAAATACTTTCTGAAAACACAAAATGTATGATATCAATTGTACGTAGAATCTAAAAACAGTGAATTCCTAATAAAAGAGAGTAATACAGTGATTACCTGAGGCTAAGAGAATTAGGAGGTGGGAGAATAGGAGAGATGTTTTTAAAGATACATATTTGCATTTCTTAGAAAAGAAGTCCTAGAAATCTAGGAACAAGACAGTGAATAGAGACAACAATATTTTATCATCATCATAATATTTGCTTGGAGGGTAGAGGTTAATATGACATAATGGAGTTTCAAACTATCATTATGATGTCAATCCTACTGCAACATATAAACATATCAATCAGCATGTTATACATCTTAACTTACATAATGTTATAAGTCAAATATATTTCAACCTCTTTAAAAAATATATGTATTTGAAACTAAGGATATCCCTGAATAGAACATATAATAAATTTTATTTCCTTTTATTTAAATTTTCATACTTTTGCATGTTGCCATGCCATAAGTCTATATTATTTTCACAAAGATAATCTGAGTCGGAAAGGAACCAGTCCACTTCAGTAATTAATTTGCATAGACAGGATGTGTTACAATAATAGTAAATAATAGTAAATGGATGCATATATCACAGCATAGAGAAATATGCTTTGGGTAGCTAGCCATTATTAAAGTGCACTGAAGACAATTCAATTTAAATACTGCTATAGATCACTGGTTATAGTATATTACCTGAATATACCATGTGAGTCTTAAGAAAGTTCAGTTAACTTAATGTTAAGAGTGAGGGCAGGGCTTCTCTGGTGGTCCAGTGTGTAAGGACACCCACCACCTTGCGGTGCAAGGGGCGCCAGTTCGATCCCTGGCCTGGAAAGATCCCACGTGCCGCGGAGTGGCTGGACTAATGTGTCCAATTACCGAGCCGGAGCTCTGGCGCACATGCGCCCAGAGTCGGTGCTCTGAGACGACAGACACCACTGTGATGGGAGACCCACACGGGCCAAAGAACAAAGATGGATGAAAATAGACAAATGAAAGACCAATAGAAGTGGCTCGCCTGCTCCCCTCCCTCCCCAACCCACCCTACAAAATAAATAAATAAATAAATGTTTAAAAAAAAAATAAAGAGTGAGAGCACAGTGATGAAAACATACTTTTAAAGAACACTCTTCAAAACTTCTCCTTAGAGCTTCCCTGGTAGTCCAGTGGGTAAGGACACCGCCTTGCAGTGCAAGGGGCACCGGTTCGATCCCTGGCCTGGGAAGATCCCACGTGCCGCAGAGCAGCCGGACCAATGTGTCCAATTACAGAGTCAGAGCTCTGGAGTGTATGTGCCCAGAGCTGGTGCTCTGCGGCAAGAGAGGCGACTGCAATGGGAAGCGCACCCAGGCCAAAGAACAAACATGGAAGAAAACAGATGAATGAAAGACCAATAGAAGTGGCTCGCCTGCTCCCCTCCCTCCCCAACCCACCCTACAAAATAAATAAATAAATAAATGTTTAAAAAAAAAATAAAGAGTGAGAGCACAGTGATGAAAACATACTTTTAAAGAACACTCTTCAAAACTTCTCCTTAGAGCTTCCCTGGTAGTCCAGTGGGTAAGGACACCGCCTTGCAGTGCAAGGGGCACCGGTTCGATCCCTGGCCTGGGAAGATCCCACGTGCCGCAGAGCAGCCGGACCAATGTGTCCAATTACAGAGTCAGAGCTCTGGAGTGTATGTGCCCAGAGCTGGTGCTCTGCGGCAAGAGAGGCGACTGCAATGGGAAGCGCACCCAGGCCAAAGAACAAACATGGAAGAAAACAGATGAATCAAAGACCAATAGAAGTGGCCAAAAAAAAATTCTCCTTAAAGTTTAAAACAATGACTTTTTCTCTTATCCTTGTTAAAAAATAAGTTTGTGAAGAAATTCTACACAATAATAAGGATCAGAAAGTATATATTTTGTGATGGAAGAATTCGGTCATTATCTTCCAGAGATAAAAGACTAATGAATCTAAAATAGAAGTAAGAAAAGGTGCTGAGTACAGGTTTTGAAGAGATGTCCAAGAAAATTTTCTTCCTCTAACATTCTTGAAACAGAGATCATTGAGCAATGTGGAAATCTTCTAGTGTAGAGTGTACATTTCTGAATTAGAAAAGATAAAGATCCATTAGAAAATAGTTCAGAAACAATTTCAAGAAAATACAGATTCATATGGAGCTTTACACAGTATGAGGTGGACTAAATAAAGGGTGATCAGATTTCTGCTGGAGAAGCCCTGAGGACCTCTCCCCCTTTTAGGCAGGTGCTCTCTGGGCAGATGGATGTAAGTGAGACTAAGGGTCTTTCACTGCAGTTGGATACAGCACATTCTACACTGACATCAGGATGTCATACATAAACAAACCCAGCACCATGCTCACTCCATTTACTGCACAAGTGTATCTCTGATTATCAACAGGACTCACAGGAGTGTTTCATGGAATTAGAAACAATGATACTAGACTCCTCAATTTCAGGGATTACTAATTTTGAAAGTCAGTGTGGGAAATTATGACAAATTTTAAGAGAAGGAATAGGATTATAGAGCTGAATGAATGATAGAGATAAATGATTAAGATCATAATGTTTCATAGTGATAATAAAGGAAGTATTAATAATTAATCTAAAATAATCTTAAAAAAAAAACCTGTCTTAAATAAACAAGTGATTTAGTAGAAATGTAACATAAAGAATTAAAGATGAGATGAATCCTGCAGTATAACTTTCTTCTAAGAACCTATGTCATCATTAATGACATAATATAAAAAGTCCAAGAATATTATTGTGTAAGAGTATCTCCTTGTCACTACTGTAAACTGGCCCTATCCCATTTTCTACTTATACAAAACACATTTGCACAAATGCACATGACAAAAGAAACAGACCTCATATTACCTATTTCCATCTCAAGGACCTCAAGGATGACTTATGTTAAAAACAACCATTATGGAAAATAATGTAGAATTTCTTCAAAAATGATTAAAATACTTTCTAGTATAGGATATATATTAGTACAGCAGACCAAAGTCCAGGACATGAAAACAGAAAATTCAAGCTTGCACAACATGTATACGAAGGACAATTCAGAAAACCCAAGTGGTTGAAGCAACACAAGTGTCCATCGACAGGTGAAACAACAACCAAAAGGCCATATACACAAACAATGGAACAGTATTCACCTTGAAAAGGAAATTCTGACTCGTGTCACAACATGAATGAACCCTAGGCAAAGTGAAATAAGCCCATCAGAAAAAGAAAAAGATTGTACAATTCAATTTATAAGAAGCATAGAGACCAGTCACATGTATAGAAACATAGAGCAGAATGAAGCTTGTCAGAGGCTAGAGAATGAGAAAAGTCAAGCTTCACAACGAGCATCACTTCCAGCTTTGTCAGAGAAAAAGCTCTGGAGATGGTTCCACAGAGTGAATATCCTTCACACTACCATACTATCCACTTTGGAATGATTAAGAAAGGAAACTTTTATGTCATGGATATTTTGCCATAATATTTTTTAAAGCCTCTACTCCACACTAGATTTGACATGCACTCTTAAGTTCCTTGTAGGGACCTCGTCAATAAAGTCTGCTGTGCTGCTGCTCTTTTGTGATGAAACAACTTCTCTGTTTACAGGAAATGGAAGAGTTTGTGCAGAGCTCTGGAGAAAACGGGATTGTGGTGTTTTCTCTGGGGTCGATGATCAGTAACTTGACAGAAGAAAGAGCCAATGTGATTGCGTCAGCCCTGGCTCAGATTCCTCAAAAGGTACTCACAGTAACTTAACAGCGGACAACTATTTACCAAGTCTCTTAAACTCTAGACACAGAAGGTCTGATTTTACACATGTTCTACCAGAAAGGCAGAATATTATGATACTTCCGACTTATCTCATATATCGAAACCAAAACATACACGGCATGTGTTACAGCATTACAAGGAGTGTCTTTGATCCATAATAACTTTCCGTTAACATTGTAACCAAAAGGAATGATACTTCAAAGATGCGGTGTGAATTTTGGTGCTGCATCCGTATTTGGGGGCTGGAAGAGAAACCAGCAAGTCCTGCTGTGCCACGTGTTTCTTTCCCTTGAAGGAGGTCTGAAGCTGAATACACATACAGATGTTCTCCAGGGTTAAGTCATAACAGTAAATGCAGTCACACAATAATATTAAACAATACTGATCAAAGTCTGTTCGACTTTGTGCAGTGTGTAGGTAGCAGGGAAGTCTGTTCTTTCTTATATCCCACACATTTTGGAATAGACCCATCAGTGGGGTTTTCAGAGAGCTATTAGGAGAAAGAATGGCCACGATTCCCCAAACGGCATCCCATTCAATCACAGTGATTCAGAGAAGAGAAACATCAGCCTCCCTGGTGGACTGGGCCCTGCTAACATCTGAAGCAGGAAAGGCAAGGAGAAAGAGGGAACATAGGGCCGTGCCCTGAAGATCAACCCTGTACATGGTCATGTCTGGCCCTTAGTGAACTCTGCTTCTAAGCTGGCACATTACTCCTCCTGCCTGAGGAGGGACAAGGGACCATAAGAAGCAGTCGAGCATAAGGAACACTGGCTTGGAAAAGATTCAGCTGCCTCCTTCACCACCAAACAGAACAGGAACTTAAGCTCTAATGTACAGGGTACTCCTGGGGTCTTCAGCTATTTGGGAAAGACTTTTTTAGTTTGCTATCAGATAGGTTTCACCTAATAAGCCATGGTATTTTGGCAGAGACACCAAAGTTACTCGACACTCATTTACAAAGCAGATAGAAGTTTAACAGAGCAAATTATAATCCAGTATATGAGAATGACTTGGAATTGCAAACTTGGTCCTCATTTTGGTCCTGAACCTAGAGACCACATTAATCAATGCTGTCAGTGCTTTGTGACTCACTGCTGACTTCAGTTTCAGTGGAATAAATTTTCATGTCAAAATCTTGGAACTTTTTCAGTAGCCTTATCGTCACTTACAAATTTTCACCTGGTTCTTTTTGCTAAAGGTAAATCATCCAAACCAGTAACAGTGGTAATATTGTACATTCATGACAAAAATCGCTAGTTTTCCTTGCTTTTGGAAGAAGTGCTTACCAGTTTGTAATGTCAACTTATAATTTCCAGGTAGTACTAACAAATAAATAAATTATATTGAAGCTAATGTATTTCTTTAAAAGTACAAATTAAACGTTTTGCACTTTATAATCAAAAGACGTGAAATTCTAATAACTTGTTATACTAACAAATTGATAAAAGTACACTCTCTCCTATAACAGACAAAAAGAAACAAATCAGCAATTATCATATGTGAAAAGGAGAACTAACAGAAATGAAACCAAATAAGAATGTAGGTTACTTGTAATCTGCCACTGTCTTTTTTCACTAGAAGTAAGACCACCTACCAATTTTAAGTAATTTCCTGGTCACTCAGACTTGGTAAAGAATCTGACCGCAATGTAGTAGACACAGGTTCAATCTCTGGGTGGGAAAGACCCACTAGGGAAGGGAATGGCAATGCACTCCAGTATTCTTGCCTGGAGAATTCAATGGACAGAGAAGCCTGGCAGGATTCACTATATGGGGTTTCAGAGAGTCAGGCACGACTGAGAGACCAATATGTACACAGACTGAACTGACACTGAAAATTTCATTTTCAGTGAAATCAAACTGAGGTATTCCTGTTTATGTCAGTGTCCTGTGCCTGGTGTTAAGTGGCTTCAGTCCTGTCCAACTCATTGCACCCTTGTGAACCCTATATCCTGCCTCCCTCCTCTGTCCATGGGATTCTCCAGACAAGAATACTTCAGTGGGTTGCCCTGCTCTGCTCCAGGGGATCCTTCTAACTCAGGGCTGTAGACAACAACACTTATGCCTTATGCATTGGCAGCTGGGCTCTTTACCAATAGTGCCACCTGGGAAGATGACCCGTGTACTTAGAGTTAGTATCACTTAGTATAATATTAATTATATTTCCTTACATGTCACATAGAAGCCTTGTCATTAGCTCTATTTTGATCACAGTAGAATTCTGATACTCTAGCTGTGAAGTTCAACTCATGGAATTCAGTATTTCTCTTATCTTAAACAGGTTCTATGGAGATACGACGGCAAGAAACCAGACACCTTAGGACCCAATACTCGGCTATATAAGTGGCTCCCTCAGAATGACCTTCTTGGTGAGACTTGGCAGAGGAATACTGAAAGCATGAGTAACAGCTGAGCAGAGTGATAGTACTACAACAGGAAACAAAGACAGACAGAATTATTGAAACACTTGAAAATAAACATTTACTATTTAAGTTTTATTTCGTATGCTAGGGGAAGAAGAGAGGATGTATAACAATTGGTATTTTATTCTACACGTCACATCGATCATGGACACAATCTTTATTTTAGCTGTAGTTACTTCTCACCCTGAACCTTCAGTAACTTCCTGGATGGTTGTTCTGTCTCTCAATTCTTTCCTTTTATCTCTTTCTCCCTTCTGTGAGGGTATGTAAATGCTACTAAAATTAGGAGTTCCCTTTTTATCACCAGTGACTCTCCATTTTCAGTAAGAAAAAATGCACAGTCATTTTTATGAAGCAATGACACACTGCCTAATAAAATGTTGCTTTTCCTTCCTCTGATTCCAGGGCGACTAGCATTACCCTTCTTTCCCCTCAACACCATTCCTAACCGGACTAAACGACTTCACTATTTCTTTAAGGGAATAGTTCTGTGATGCCACCTCTGTTGCTGCACATGTGGCTTCTTTTGCCCAGAGGGCTCTCTCAAATTGCTCACCTGACAATCCTCTGCAAGTGACTCAGCATTTCTGTCACAACCTCTTCACTGACCCCTTCAGCATACCTAGCAGATTCTTCTCAGGGTACTGAAAGCAATATAAAATATTTTCATATGGGTAATAATTTGTTTTCTAAAATTTTGTTTTCTAAAAACTCACTGCTTTCTTCAGTGCCTTAGAAAGCCTATTCCTCTGGCTGTTTCTAAGAATTAAATTTAATACTTTTCCTGAAATTCACCCAATCCTAGGTCACCCCAAAACCAAAGCCTTCATAACGCATGGAGGAAACAATGGCATTTATGAGGCCATCTACCACGGGATCCCTATGGTGGGCCTTCCTCTGTTTGCTGATCAACCTCACAACATCGTTCACATGACGGCCAAGGAGCTGCTGTCAGACTGGACTTGGAAACACTGTCAACAAGTGACTTGCTCAAGGCAGTGAACGAAGTCATTAATAATCCTTCGTGAGTATATCTTTTTGGCTTTTTTTACTAGGCATACTTTCTAGAGAAGTTCTCATATGAGGGCCAGGGAGGCACCAATGAGGCTTCACAATGAGGACTAAAATTTGCTCAGTTCTTTGAAAACAGTCAACTATAACCTATTGTGAGTGTCACATAAAAAACTTTTTCATGGTTTCATGGGAAAAGTTTGTCAGTGGTTTAAAGAGAGTGGAGAAATTCTGAAGGACCTAATAATTTGAGAGAGATGAATCACTGAAATGGTAATTGAAGAATTTATGAAGAATGGAGAACAAAGTTCAAGAGGGAACCGTGAATGTGATAGTATGAATACTCAGCTGCCCACTTTCTTGCATCCTGTGAAATCCTCAAGTGTTTTAAACTCTTCAGTAAATCACTTTGATATAATCAATGCCAAGTTCCTATTAGATATAATATTCTCAAAGTTTTTATGCTAATATTTTGACCCCATCACAAAGTAAATGGCAGGACATTTCTAATTACTCATTTTCCACTATGTATATACCATTCATCAATGTTGCTACATTCTCAGGTTTTCAGACTTTGATAATTTTCATCTTATTTGAAAAAATTATAGAATCTAAAATTTTATAATAATAAACTCTGGAAAAGGATAAGTTAGTGCATTCCCTTTTAAAAAATCTAAAATCTTTTTCACACACAAAAAAGTTTCCACACAATTTTAAGGGTTATTTTCCTATCAAAATAACTATCAAAAATTGTTATATTCCTGGTGCTATACAATAACACCTTGAGTTTATATCAGTCCAAGTAGTTTTTGCCTCCTACACCCTACCCATATATTTCAATTCTCCACATCTGCTAACCAATAGATTGTTCTCTATATCTGAACATCCTTAAAAATGTTCCCATTACTGATGGATCATAAATAACTAGAACATTCTCATTTACTCAAGTACAACAGTGTTGATACTACTTATAAATGTTCAGAATCTTTCTTTCACTTGTTTCTGTCTAATTGGGAATAGACAAATTGGGACATTACTATCTAAAACCCATACTTTCTGAAACCAGAAATATTTGCTTTATAGATCAATTCAACATATACAAGCATTTCAGCAACATAATCTTAGCAATATCATAACATGATATACATATTTCCCCCTACTATTTCACAATTACTATGCAATAAAATATTTTGAGAATTTGTCAGTAATAAAGCACAGTATACATTGGTGTTTTATAAGCAGTGTCTTTCAAATTTAATTTTAGCACAGCTATTGTCCTAAGTGAGCAGAATATAAAGCACATTTTCTTCCTTAAGAAATACATCTTTCATTTGCTGGTTTTATAGGACAGTGCCTCAGTCAATAATATTTATATTTTTTGATTTTCATAATGCAGTGCTGGCTTCAAAAATAAAGAAAAAATTTAGTGGCTATAGACTGAATATTCATGATATGCGACTTATTTTAAAGTCACAGTGTTAGTTTACACATACAAAGTAACTTCTTTACTATAGTCTATTCCAATTGTATTACAAAAATGTTTCCAGATTACTGCAAACTGCTCAAAAAAGCAGTGTTCCCCTGTGTTTTGACACAAAAGGGAAGGACGTTACCTCCATTGTTATTGCTACAGTGCCATGTTATACCAAATTGTCATTTAGAGTTCATGAGCCGTATCTCTTTATTCTTCCTACTTTCTTGTCTGTTAGTCCATCATCCCTAGGTTAGAAAAATCCCCTGGAGAAGGCAATGGCTAGCCACTCCAGTATTCTTGTCTGAAGAAGTGCATGGACAGAGAACCCTGGGCTACAGTCCAGGTGGTCAAAAAGAGTGAGACACAACAGAGCACAAAAACATGAGAACACACACACACACACACACACACACAGAGTTCATCATCATATCAACAACAGACACGACTGTAACAGTAAATTCTGAAGAGAAATTTTGAATCTTTTCTGGACTCTTTCCAAACAAGGATCAGAAGAACAATATGAGCAAGTATTTTCTGAAAGTACACTACATGCTAGGAATACCTCTAAGAATCAATACAGTATTCTCAAAATAATCAGAAGAGGTACTATTACTGTCCAGTTTATATAGCAGTCAAAATCTGAGGAACAGACTCTATCATAATAGGACCCTCCAATTTCTTAAGAAGTAAAAAGTTTAAAATATATATATATATATATATATATATATATATATATATATATAAATTTAACATAATTAAGTTAAAACAAACTAGGTACAGAAAGAATAAAAAAGCATCCAGCAAATGTCAGAGTCAGGAATCAAACCAAGTGAAACCACACCCACATTTTCAACCACGACAGCACTAAAGTAAGATCAGTCCTGTCTGGACATGTCTCTCAACCTCATCGTTCATTCATTTACTTCCTATATCTGGATTAGGACTGCTTTTGAAAACACATCTCAAAGGTCTATTAACTGTACTCTAATAGATATTTCAACCTTTGAATAAATTTTGAATTTCTTTCCTTTTTTCCCTCTGGACAATTGATTCCATTCTTTAGACTACACCATCTTTGCCCTCTCAGTTTCTTTCTTCTCTTGGCAGCTAGAAATCCTATGTACTGAAGAAGTCCTAGCCCAGAAGATATCAGTAATCACCTTGAGGGACAATTGCCTACTTTTCTTCCACTCTGTGTCACAGTCATTCTTACCATCTGCAAGAGAATTGAACCTATTTGTCTCTTACAGATCATTCTTGTAAATTGATCACGGTTTGATTTTCCTGCAGCTACAAAGAGAATGTCATGAGGTTATCAGCCATTCAGCATGATCAGCCTATGAAGCCCCTGGACAGAGCGGTCTTCTGGATCGAGTTTGTCATGCGCCACAAAGGAGCCAAGCACCTGCGGCCAGCCGTCCACGACCTCACCTGGTTCCAGTACCACTCTCTCGATGTGATTGGCTTCCTGCTGGCCTGTGTGGCAACTGCTGTGTTTGTCATCACAAAGAGTTGTCTCTTTTGTTGCCAGAAGTTCGCTAAAGCAGGAAAGAAGGGGAAAAGAGACTAGCTGTTTCTGGGACCTCTAACAGTTTCACCTCATATATATATCACTCTTCATGTTTATGCCAGTCCGTGATTTTATGCTAAAGTTCCTCTCCTCTTGTGACAAAATACACATTTCACTTGCAAAGGATTTTCTATATTACTTAGAGATATGTCTTGTAAGGGAAAAACAATGGTGAACAATTATATAAAAACAAAACTCTATCTATATATACTGAAAGGTACTATTTTAGTCAAAGTAATATGAAAAATGACTGAGTTTACATTTTCCTACAGGCTGAGCATAGAACATGAACAGTAAGAACTCCAATCATAGCATCTATACCATTCTTTAGATATTCAGAATCTGTAACCTCACTTTGATGTAGAATTTCATCACTATATGAGTTTTTCCATAAGTGCAGTTTTCTAAAAAGATGCATCCCTTAATTTTATTTGTGAGGCCATATCAGTTCTTCATTTTCACTGTGCATCCAGCCTCATCATCACTTTTACCTAAAGCCATGGTAAGATTTTTGCTGTCATCTAGTTTAACTGCCTTCCCAAAAGTTTCTCTGTGGAACTAGGAATACAGCCACCGCTCCCTGCTTCCCATTACAAAATTGAGGTATTTGCAACAATGTGCATTTCCTGACCTAATTCACTTTTTTCATCCACCAGTTAGCCACCCACTATTTGCCTCCCATATTCTGGCTTTGATCATGGATGTAACTTCTCAACTGTATATTGAGAAAATAGAAAATCTGTACTCTAAAGGGAATTAGTGAATTCCTATTCCCTCAAAATGTACCTGAACATATCCACTCATCTTATCTAACTACATCTATGTTTATGCATACTCTTACAAAACAGGACACAGCATCACCGAGCTACCTGCAGACATGATGTGATATTCACTGACTTTCTTGAACACAGATTGAATTAATTCCTATTGCATTATAATATATATGGAATGACACTTTTCATAGCATTTATCATTCTTCTGTCTCTTTCTTCAAGAGGCTATTGCCTCATTCTCTACTAACACTGTATTTAAAATTCAGTTTCTCATCATGACAGACAATAACTTAGACATCAGGTTCTTTAAACCTGGGCTGAATACGACTGACCTAATCAGCAACAGTGAGCACAAGACAAAAATTACAGAAACTTTCAGAAAGGTTTGTGGAATTAAATGAAAGTAATCTCAAGGGACACTCATGAACATGCACAATAGGAAAGCAGTATATGAGCAAAGTGACCTAGGTGATGAAAACAAATACTTATCTTACTGGTCAAGAGGACGGCCATCCACATCATATAACACTCATAACCCTAAGACATACTTAATATGAAAAATAAATTGAAACATTGAAGCTTGGGGAGAAATTGAAAAATGTACTATAGAAATTTCCATAGAGAGCCTGTAGATAGTTGAGTCTTTTCTGAAGAAAACAGAACATGATGTCATAGACAAAGCATTGTTAAACCAAGTATATAGGCTTATATAATTTGCTTTAAGTGTACCCAACAATACTTGTAACAAGAAAAGGATTGGTGGTCACTGTATAATGAGCTTGACTACAAATCTCCAGCAAAAACTGAAGCAGCCCAATACAAAAGTAAACAAAGAGTCAGTTCAACTCAGTTCAGACGCTCAGTTGTGCCTGACTCTATGTGACTCCATGGACTGCAGCACACCAGGCTTCCGTGTTCGTCACCATCTCCTGGAGCTTGCTCTAGCTCATGTCCACTGATGCAGTGATGCCATCCAACCATCTCATCCTCAGTCACCCCTTCTCCTTCTCCCTTCTATTTTCCCCAGCATCAGGGTCTTTTCCAGTGACTCATCTCTTCACATCAAGTGGCCAAAGCACTGGAGGCTCAGCTTCAGCATCAGTCCTACCAATGAATATTCACCTGTGATTTCCTTTAGGATGGACTGGTTGGATCGCCTTCCAGTCCAAGAGTCTTTCAAGAGTTTTCGTCAACATCACCGTTCAAAAGCATCAATCCTTCAGCACACAGAATTATCATGGCCCAACTTTGACACATATACATGACTGCTGGGAAAACCATACCTTTGACTATATGGAATTCTGTCTGCAAAGTGACGTCTCTGCTTTTAATATACTGCCTAAGTTTGCCATAGCTTTTCTTCCAAAGAGCAAGCATCTTTTCATTTCATGGTTACACTCACTGTTCGCAGTGATTTTGGAGCCCAGGAAAATAAAGTCTGTCACTGTCTCCATTGTTTGCCAATCTATTTGCCATGAAGTCATGGGACTGGTTGCCATGAAGTTGTTCTCTGATTGTTGAGTATTAGACCAGCTCTTTCACGCTCCTCTTTCATCTTCATCACGAGGTGCTTTTTTTCTTCTTTGCTTTCTGCCATAAGGGTAGTGTCGTCTGCATACCTGAGGTTATTGATGTTTCTCCCAGCAGTCTTGATTCCAGCTTGTGTTTCCTCCAGTCTGCCATTTCACATGATGGAGTCTGCATACAAGTTAAAACTACTGGAGAGCACAGGGATTTATAACCAATATATTGCAATAATCTCTAATGAAATACAACTTGCAAAAATGCTAAATAATTATAGTGTACCCATAAAACTAATATGAAATTGTATATCAACTACATTTTAAGGTTGATAATGAGATAGACACAGATAGTCATGATAGATGATGGTTGATAGCTCTTACGGCCAATGCTGTCAGATTGTGACCTCCAAGAAGAACATTTCCCTTCTGGATCAAAAGACATGGCCTCTGTAATTGAGATCTTCATGTAACAAAGTATACGAAAGTCACAACGACAGAGAAAGGTCCCAGTGAAATGCAATGGAAGGGGGTAGGAGAGTGCCCCACACAGGTAGCTCAGGGGATATTAGGTACATTTTCAGTTGGTTATCAACAATAGATCAAAAGACATCTTAAGCTTGTAAAAGCTCGTTCTAGCACCACACTCACAACATTGAGATAATTAACATAGGATTTGCCAAAGGATGGTATCCAGATATCATTTGCATAAGGCCAGAGAAGGCATTCCAAGGGAAATATTTTGCTTCCATAAAACAACAGGTGATAATTCCAGGATTTAAGGAATGTTCCTTTCAGGCAGAGCAGACTGTTACCATGGCTAGCATGGAAGCTATAAAACATTTGTTCCCCCTTCTCATTCCCCTCCTTGGGAACCACTGTTCTCCCTACCCAAACTGCCTATTAACACTTCCAGATAGAAACTTTTGCAATTGACTCCCCACTTCTTTTTCTTGTTGGCTATGCTGAAGCTTCCTTTCTGCATGGCCTTTGCTCCTGTAGCAGACAGTAGGGGCTTCTCTCTAGTTGTGGTGAACAGGCTACTCATTTCAGGTGGCTTTTCTTGTTGCAGAGCACAGGCTCTAGAACACATGACGTCAATAGTCGAAAGGAATGGGCTCAGTAGTTGCCGTTTCCTGGCACAGAGCACAGGCTGAATAGATGTGGCGAACCGGCTTAGTCACCCCATGACACTGATAGATGACAGATAGGTTCCCGTTAACAATGTTGGATTCTTGATCTCCAAAGGAGAAGAATTCACACTGGGATCAAAAAGACTTGATTTGGGTCACTCAGAGCTTTGTGCAGGCAAGGTTTATTAAAGAAAAAACGATAGAGAAAGCTTCCAGCTAAAGAAACGGGAAGGGGGATAGGAGAATACTATCAGAATCTAGCTTAGGCAAAGCAGTTTGTACTTTTCCAGTGAATTACTAACAAGACATCAAAGGAAAATCTCAACTTCATAAAGGTCTTATCAGACCCAAACCCACAACATGCATCTTTAGGTAACAGAGGTACAAGTTACGGAGAAACACGTCCTCCGCCAAGGTACACACGATTGTCATAAACATCAGCTATAGGCTTACAAACGAAGAAGGAGAAACATGTCCTCCAGCAAGATACACTGTCGTTGCAAATGTCACCTCTGGGCTCAAGGAAAGTCGTAGGCCAAATAGATTATTGTTCAACGCATGGCAATCCAAGTGAAGACACCTTGGCTACAAATGTTTGTTCTCCCTCGGCCTTCTCCTCCTCGGAAGCCGCTGGCTCCCTTACCAAGTCTGCCTACTTAAACCTTTCAGCATGTGGGATCTTCCTGGATCAGGGACTGAACATGTGTCTCCTGTACTAGTGGCTGATTCCTTACCACTGGGCCAAGAAACACTGAAGCGCCAAACATCCCACCTATACATGCTAACACAATATATTCCATGGACGAGCTCTTACACGAAGTACAAACAACGAGTGAATATTATATTTTTAAAGAACCATTCAGTGTCTAGAACGTGCCCTAAAGACATAAAGCAATGAAAGGCGCATTTACTCCATTAAAATACACTAACAGTAAAATCACAGAAAGCCTGTGCCATTGAAACTGAAAACAGCCTCCTCTCTCACTGTTCTGATTCAGGAAACTAGACTCCACTCCAAGGAGGTTCAGAAAGAACACTCGGCTCACCACCCACAGCTCCCAGTTGAGTGTTATGGTACCTTCTTCAAGAGTCAAGCCCTTCAATGTCTCACACACACACACCCTAGCTCTGGGTTCTAGCAGCTAAGTTCCAGGTGATTTGGGGCCAACAAACTTCTCCCTTCTTCCACCCAGCCCCACTCATAGCACAGAGGTTCTATTCAGGCTCAGCATACTGAGAACCCTGAGTCCAAACGGCTGTTTCCCTGCTCATTCATAGAATGGAGGTTCCATGAAGAAAAGCTAAACTAAAAGTAGACACTCCTCTTTACACATAAAAGAGGGATGTCACAGAGCAAGAAGTGTGCCACTGTCCCTATCCCCAGCTCTGGAGGCAAAGTTCACACAGTTTGACCGGAGGGAGACTTCTGATATAAAAGTTAGTCTCAAGAAACTCTCTGCATTTTGAATCAGACTCTGGGAAAGTCAAGTCTGCAAGTGCCCACAAACTATGACAGATGTGCTGGTAAGCAGCTAAGAGGAAGCTAGTTGCTCCATGAAAGAGAAAAGCTTAACACTGGCAAGCTAGTTCATCCAGAAAAAATCAGAAAAAGACACAGCTATAAAGAGCATTCCTGAGGTCAGAACACAGCTCAAACCTTGGTTTATAAACCTATCCTTGCAAGAGAGAAGACGCTTTTTGGTATTACATTCTGGAGCAATTTATGCCCTCAAGACAGTATCAAAAGCTATAGCATCATTCCCAAAGTGATGAAAGCAAACTGTAGGAAAAGAGATAGTTAAAAGGAGAGTCTTACCAAAAGAATGTCAACCCGCAGAATGGGAATATGCCCAAGGCTGCACCCTCCAAATAGTCGGATCTAAGGCTTACAGTGTAGGGGAAAGAGACTTTATTAAATTTGTCCATGTACTCATTAAACACAGAGCAGTAACAAGACATGAAATCAGCGTTGCCATGTTCTACTGTCTAAATATACTATAACAATAATTTCACAAGACATATACACAGACACAAATTATGTGACCTGAATAGGGAAAAATCAGTCGTTAGAAATTGCCTGTGAGAGGGACTAATGGTTGAGTCTAAAGGAAAAATCAGAAATTAGCTAATATCAATGGGCACAATGATCCAAAAGAAAGAAACAAAAAACACAACCAAACACTGAAACAAACTAAAAGAGAAACTAAAATTTAAAAAACATAAATCATCATAAGAGATTATTAGGAACTATTATATTCCTCCCAATGGAGAACTTAGGAAAAATGGATAAATTCTTAAAATCATTCAACCTAACTTCATGAAACTATGCTTAAAGAAGAAAGGTATACTATGGCAGATTCAGCTTGATGTACAGCAGGAAACAGCAAAACTCTTCAAAATAAAATACATAAATGAATACAATAACAAAAGAAAAGTATAAAAAATGATTCATCTAAGAAAGTCTATGAATAAGAGATAGAAACAGTATTTGATGAATGGAACAAACGGAAATTCTGGAGTTGAGATTGACTATATTTGAAATGAATACTTCACTAGAGTTTTCTGTTCATTAGATTGGAAGAAGCTTATGAAAAAGCAAATGAACTTGAAGACAGATCAGTAAATTAATGTAATCCTAAGAACACAGACAAAACATGAATTAAAAAAAGAACAGAGGTTTCGAGAAGGTTGGTACATGATAAAGCAAACTAGAAATGCATAAAATGCAGTTCTAGAAAAAAAGTGGCAAACAAAAATATCCATAAAAACAATGCCTGACAGATCTCATACACGATGAAAACTATTTATCTACAAATAAGACTTTTCCAACTACTTCCAAGTAGCATAAACTTGGAAAGCCACACGGAGACACTACCAAAATGTTGAAAGCTAAGCACGGAACAGCTTGAAACACTAGAAAAAATAATACAACCTTGTAAGTAAATATCAATACACTGCTTATATCTCATCAAAACCAATGGATGTGCTCAGTCAGTGATATGACATAGTCAAAGTCCTAAAGGGCAAAATATTCTCTATCAAGCGAAGCTCTTTAAAAACTGAGGGCAAAGTAGAAGTAGCCCTCTGCCTTCATCTGCCCAAAAACTATTTACTGGGCAGATTTCTGTGACAAAGTGACAACAGACACAAGAGCCTCTCACTTGCTACTGTTTTATGCTAGTCTTCATTCTGACACATAATCGGTAACATTGATCCGTGTGTGCAAGATCATAGCCTGCTAGATGGATGACAGCACTGACAAAACAATATTACACATGTTATATAATCTCAAAGCATTGTACACTTTGCCCTATTACTTGATTTCTACATCTGCTGATTATTCATGAAATCCACTTATTTCAGGCATAAGAGTTATAATTTAACTTCCTGATTGATTTCTTCTCGATATAAGCCTGAGAAAGACCAGAAGCATACAGGGATTGTTTAAAGACCTACATATGAGCAAGATGACTGTGAGATGGCTCTCGCTTCTGCTGTTTCTACAGCTAACTTGCTACTTTAGCTTTGGGACTTGTGGAAAAGTGCTGGTGTGGCCCGTGGAATTTAGTCACTGGATGAATATAAAGACCATTCTGGATGAACTTCTCTCAAGGGGTCATGAGGTAACCGTTCTAATATCTTCAGCTACAACTCTTACTGACCCCAACAAACAGTCTGCTATAAAGTTTGAGATTTTCCCTACAGCTGTAACTAAAGATGAATATGCCAAAGTCATCGAACTTATTCTCGAAAAATGGATGGTTGTGGCAAAAGATTCTTTATGGACCCATTTGTCAACACTGCAAAGTATATGTTGGGAATTTTCTGAAGTTTCTAGGAAGATATGTGAAGATATTGCCTCAAACAAGAAACTTATGACAAAACTACAGGAGTCAAGATTTGATGTCGTTCTTGCAGATGGCATTGGACCCTGTGGAGAGCTGCTGGCAGAGATACTTAAAGTGCCTCTGGTGTATAGTCTCTGCTTCTCTCCTGGCTATTCAGTTGAAAAGAAGAGTGCCAAACTTCCATTCCCACCCTCCTACGTACCCGTTATGATGTCTGAATTAAGTGACCGCATGACATTCATGGAGAGGGTCAAAAATATGTTATATGCACTTTATTTTGACTTCTGGTTCCAAGTGTACAATGAGAAGAAGTGGAGTCAGTTTTACAGTGAAGTACTAGGTAAGTACGTGCTTCTCTGGTCACTCAGTGGTAAAGAATCTGCCTGCTAATGTAAGAAACATGACACGGATCCCTGGGTCAGTATAATCACCTGGAAAATGAATGATAACCCACTCTAGTCTTCTCTACTAGAAAAGTAATGGACAGAGGAGCCTGGTGGGCTACAGTCCATGGGGTTGCAAAAGACTCAGGCATGACATTAGTGACTAAACAACAAACAACATTCATGTGCTCAGTTGGTAGGATTAAGTCTTATCTTTGCTACTGCCTTGGATGGTGAAGTTAGTGTAATATAAATTCAAAGAAATTTGTCTCAAATAAGTGAAAGGGCAAAATAAAAATATGAAATGACCCATCAATCTTATAAATTATATGGAAACCCTTAAGCTATAGCATAAGGTAGAACCCTGTAGCCCATTACTAGTCCTGGACACCAGGAAGTCACGCACCACAAGTTGAAGCACTTAGGACCTCTGCACGTGACTCTATCAAACCCACAAAACTTCTTGTTAACTTACAACTGTAAAGTCACTAAATATAAAATCTCAGGACAAATACAAGTATGTACATTGAGCATGCACACAAATGTGTACCTCAAATATCTAGGCAGCATTTAGAAACTGGGTAGCTTCTTGTGTAGCTCAGCTTCCAGATATATTACATTATATTCTTACCCTATTTTCCTTCTATTTATCAAAGAACAGATACATTGAACCATCTTTGGCCACAGCATCCCACGGGCCCTTTAAAAGATTACCTAAAATATATACACTTGACATTATTCGCATTCAATCCAACATTCGTTTGCTGTTTTTGTTTTCATTTCACTTTCAGGAAGGCCCACTACATTATCAGAGACAATGGGCAAAGCTGACATGTGGCTCATTCGAAAATATTGGGATTTTTCCTTTCCTTACCCACGGCTACCAAATGTGGAATTTGTTGGAGGTCTCCACTGCAAACCGGCCAAACCCCTGCCTAAGGTCACCTACTCCTCTTTCTTCTTCTTGGTTAATTTTCTGTTTTCAATACGAGTGTTTCTACATTCACTATTTTGAATGCTTTATTACAGTGAATCAGTTGGGAGAAGCTGGATAAAGGGCCCTCCCAGTTAGAAACGGACATATTTCTATGCCAAGTCAAGAATGTGAAGTTCATGGTCATTATGAACTAAATTAGAATATGTGGGACACTTTGAGAATATGTCCGATGAATTGCAGCATCATTATTCAACACTTAATGAAGTAAAGGTTATTTATATGTATATCATATTATGTTTTACATAAATCAGATATGCTGTAATCAAATTGTATTTAAATTATATGACTATAGGATAATTATATCTATAACATATTCCAGAGAGATTTCTAATATAGGCAAATCATGGACACACATTTTCAGACACTTGACAGTCCACCAGGAAACAGAGAATACAAGCAGTCACAAAAACTATACAATAGCTTCACAAAAAGGAAAGACCACAATGCTAAGAAATATACAACATGGATCAGAGAAGTATTTCTGATTCATAGGTAACTAAGGTGTGACCTGAAGGATATTTTTGTGCTTCTGATATCATATCAAAAATAATCAGTTGTAATACCAATGCCAAGGTGTTTCATCCTTACATTTTGTTTTAGGGATGTTATGTTACCTAGTCTTACATTTGGGTCTTTGATTCATTTTGAGTTATTTTATGACTGGGGTAACCTAGGGGTCTCATTTCTTTCCTTATTATTTTTCTTTTTTGCATACATTTATCCAGTTTTCTCAGAAAAGAGAGAAGTGACTATTATTTCCCCTGTGGTGTTCTTATTTCTCTAATTGAATATTGGCTGACTATCTACTCAGGGTTTTCTTTTTGAAACCTGCATGTTTTTCCATTGGACTATATGTCTATTTTAGGGCCATTAGAAGATTGTTTGAAATGCTTTGAATTCTAGTATAATTTAAAAATGGGGAGTATGCAACTTTTGGTATTGTAATTGAACAATGTAAGCTAAATGTTAGCTTATCTGCACACAAAGATAGAAATTATAATTATATGACATAATTATAACTATAGACAGAAATTATAATTATATGGAGGCTTGAACCATCATTATGATGTCCATCCTACTAAATATATAAATGTATCGATCATCATGTTACACATCTCACATAATATCATGTATCAAATATATTTCAACCTTTTCTAAAAATGCATGAATACATGGGAGTGTTTAACTATTATTTCCTTTATTTAACTTTTCATACTTGCATGTGGTCTTGACATGAGCTTATATTATCTTCATAAAAATATCAGAGTATGAAATTAATCAGTAATTAATTTGAACAAACAAGATGTACTACAAGAATAGCAAATGGAAACATATTTCACAGCAAAGGGAAAGCAGCTTTCAGTAGCAAGACAAAGTTACAAAGCATTGAAGACAAGTAACTTGAAATGCTACTACCAGTCCCTGGAAATAGAATATTTCTGGAAATAGAAACTTTACCAGAAATAGAACACTGTGTATACCATGTGAGTCTTAACAAACTTCAGTGACCTTAATGCTTAGACTGATAGCCCAATGGTGAAAATATACTTTTAAAGAACACTCTTCAAGGCGAAACTTTGAAAAAAAATGCCTCTTTTATTGCCCTTGGTAAAAAATACATTTGTGAAGAGCTCCTACACAATAATGAGGATCAGAAAGAATATATTTTATGATGGAAGAAGTCAGTCATTATCTTCCACAGATAAAATGATAATGAGTCTAAAAGAGAAGAAATAAGACAAAGTGTTGAGTACATGGTTCTGATCAGACGTCCAAAAAAATTTTGCTACTCTACATTTTTTAAACACAGATCTTTGACAGTGTGGAATTATTCTAGTATACAGAATACATTTCTTGATTAGAAAGGATAAAGATCCATAAGACAAAATAGTTCAGAAACAATTCCAGGAAAATACAGATTCACATGGAGTTTTATACAGTTTAAGGTGAACTAATTAACAGGTGATCAGATTTCTACTGGAGAAGCCCTGAGGACCTCTCCCTCTGTTAGGCAGGTGCTCTCTGGGCAGAGGGATGTAGGTGAGACTGAAAGTCTTTCACTGCAGTTGGATATAGCACATCCTACACTGACATCAGGATGTCATACGTAAACAAACCCAGCACCGTGGTCACTCCACTTCCTGCACGAGTGTATCTCTGGTTATCCATAGGACTCATAGGACGGCTTGATGGAATTACAATGTTACCAGACTCCTCAATTTCAGGGATTAGTAATTCACACAGACACTGTGGGATTATGACAAATTTTAAGACAAGGAGTAGGACTATAGAGCTGAGTAAATGATAGAGCTCAGTGATTCAGATCAGAGATTTTCATAGTGATAATAGAGAAAAGAATACTTTAAGGAATCAAAAATAGTCCTCAAAAAATCCTGTCTGAAGTGCATAAATAAATGATGTGTAAGAACTCTAACATAAAGAATTAAAAGTATAACCTGAACTATAACGCCTGTCTAAGAACCTACGTTATCATTAATAACATAATATGAAAAGTCTGAGAATGTTATTGTGTAGCAGTATCTCCTTGTCACTACTGTAAACTTGCCCTATCCCATTTTCTACTTATACAAAACACATTTGAACAAATGCACATAATAAAAGAAACAGACCTCCTATTACATATTTCCATCCCAAGGACCTCAAGGATGACTTATGTTAAAAACAGCCATTATGGAAAATAATATGGAATTTCTTCAAAAATGATTACAATACTTTCCAGTAGGCTTCCCTGGTGGTCAAGCGGGGAAAGAGGTTGTGCTGCAGTGCATGGGATGCTGGTTCAATCCCTGGCCAGGAAGATCCCACATGCAATAGAGAGGCCGGGCCACATGCGCCCAGAGCTGGTGCTCTGCAATGACAGAGGCCACTGCATGAGAGGCCCACACAAGCCAAGGAATAATGATGGATGAAAATAAATAAATTTAAATAAAATAAAATAAAATAAAATACTTTGCAGTACTGGATATGTATTAGTACTGCTGACCAAAGTCCAGGACATGAAAACAGAAAATTCAAGCTTGCACAACATGTATACGAAGGACAATTCAGAAAACCCAAGTGGTTGAAGCAACACAAGTGTCCATCGACAGGAGAAACAACAACCAAAAGGCCATATACACAAACAATGGAACAGTATTCACCTTGAAAAGGAAATTCTGACTCGTGTCACAACATGAATGAACCCTAGGCAAAGTGAAATAAGCCCATCAGAAAAAGAAAAAGATTGTACAATTCAATTTATAAGAAGCATAGAGACCAGTCACATGTATAGAAACATAGAGCAGAATGAAGCTTGTCAGAGGCTAGAGAATGAGAAAAGTCAAGCTTCACAACGAGCATCACTTCCAGCTTTGTCAGAGAAAAAGCTCTGGAGATGGTTCCACAGAGTGAATATCCTTCACACTACCATACTATCCACTTTGGAATGATTAAGAAAGGAAACTTTTATGTCATGGATATTTTGCCATGATATTTTTTAAAGCCTCTACTCCACACTAGATTTGACATGCACTCTTAAGTTCCTTGTAGGGACCTCGTCAATAAAGTCTGCTGTGCTGCTGCTCTTTTGTGATGAAACAACTTCTCTGTTTACAGGAAATGGAAGGGTTTGTGCAGAGCTCTGGAGAAAACGGGATTGTGGTGTTTTCTCTGGGGTCGATGATCAGTAACTTGACAGAAGAAAGAGCCAATGTGATTGCATCAGCCCTGGCTCAGATTCCTCAAAAGGTACTCACAGTAACTTAACAGCGGACAACTATTTACCAAGTCTCTTGAACTCTAGACATAGAAGGTCTGATTTTACATATGTTCTACCAGAAAGGCAGAATATTATGATACTTCCGACTTATCTCATATATCGAAACCAAAACATACACGGCATGTGTTACAGCATTACAAGGAGTGTCTTTGATCCATAATAACTTTCCGTTAACATTGTAATCAAAAGGAATGATACTTCAAAGATGCGGTGTGAATTTTGGTGCTGCATCCGTATTTGGGGGCTGGAAGAGAAACCAGCAAGTCCTGCTGTGCCACGTGTTTCTTTCCCTTGAAGGAGGTCTGAAGCTGAATACACATACAGATGTTCTCCAGGGTTAAGTCATAACAGTAAATGCAGTCACACAATAATATTAAACAATACTGATCAAAGTCTGTTCGACTTTGTGCAGTGTGTAGGTAGCAGGGAAGTCTGTTCTTTCTTATATCCCACACATTTTGGAATAGACCCATCAGTGGGGTTTTCAGAGAGCTATTAGGAGAAAGAATGGCCACGATTCCCCAAACGGCATCCCATTCAACCACAGTGATTCAGAGAAGAGAAACATCAGCCTCCCTGGTGGACTGGGCCCTGCTAACATCTGAAGCAGGAAAGGCAAGGAGAAAGAGGGAACATAGGGCCGTGCCCTGAAGGTCAACCCTGTACATGGTCATGTCTGGCCCTTAGTGAACTCTGCTTCTAACCTGGCACATTACTCCTCCTGCCTGAGGAGGGACAAGGGACCATAGGAAGCAGTCGAGCATAAGGAACACTGGCTTGGAAAAGATTCAGCTGCCTCCTTCACCACCAAACAGAGCAGGAACTTATGCTCTAATGCACAGGGTACTCCTGGGGTCTTCAGCTATTTGGGAAAGACTTTTTTAGTTTGCTATCAGATAGGTTTCACCTAATAAGCCATGGTATTTTGGCAGAGACACCAAAGTTACTCGACACTCATTTACAAAGCAGATAGAAGTTTAACAGAGTAAATTATAATTCAGTATATGAGAATGGCTTGGAATTGCAAACTTGGTCCTCATTTTGGTCCTGAACCTAGAGATCACATTAATCAATGCTGTCAGTGCTTTGTGACTCATGGCTGACTTCTTCAGTTTCATGGAATAAACTTTCATGTCACAATTTTTTGTGAATTTGTGAACAATGAATTTTCAGCTGGTGCTTCTTTTCTACAGGTAAAACATCCAAACCAAGTAACAGTGGTAATATTTTGCATTTATATCAAAAATACTGTAGTTTTCCTTGATTTTGGAAGAAGTGCTTAACAATTTGTAATCTAAATAAAGCTGTACCTTCTAGGCAGCACTACCATTAATAAATTATAAATAAGTTAAACTATTTCTTCAAAAGTATTGATCAAATATTTTGCTCTTTGTAATGAAAAAAGAGGTGACATTCTACTACTTGTTATACTAACAAATTGATAACGGTATACTCTATCCTATGAAGCCCAAAAGAAAGAAATCAGTGAATACTGGATGTGAAAATGAGAACTAATAGAGAAAGAAGCCAAATAAGAGTGTAGGTTACTTGTAATCTGCCACTGTCTTTTTGGACTAGAAATAACACCAGCTACCAATTTTTTAAGGTATTTCTCAGTCACTCAGACTTGATAAAGAATCTGACTGCAATGTGGGAGACCCAGGCTCAATCCCTGGGTGGGAGAGAACCCCTGGAGAAGGGAATGGCGGGCTACACTGTAGGGGGTCGCAAAGACTCAGATGCGACTGAGACACCAACACACACATTTACAATTGACACTGACAATTCCATTTGTCTATGGCATCTTGTGCAAATCAAACTGAGGTATTCCTCTTTATGTCAGTGTCTTGTACCTGGTGTTAAGTGGCTTCAGTCCTGTCCAACTCATTGCACCCTTGTGAACCCTATATCCTGCCTCCCTCCTCTGTCCATGGGATTCTCCAGACAAGAATACTTGAGTGGGTTGCCCTGCTCTGCTCCAGGGGATCCTGCTAACTCAGGGCTGTAGACAACAACACTTATGTCTTATGCATTGGCAGCTGGGCTCTTTACCAATAGTGCCACCTGGGAAGATGACCCGTGTACTTAGAGTTAGTATCACTTAGTATAATATTAATTGTATTTCCTTACATGTCACATAGAAGACTTGTCATTAGCTCTATTTTGATCACAGTAGAATTCTGATACTCTAGCTGTGAAGTTCAACTCATGGAATTCGGTATTTCTCTTATCTTAAACAGGTTCTATGGAGATACGACGGCAAGAAACCGGACACCTTAGGACCCAATACTCGGCTATATAAGTGGCTCCCTCAGAATGACCTTCTTGGTGAGACTTGGCAGAGGAATACTGAAAGCATGAGTAACAGCTGAGCAGAGTGATAGTACTACAACAGGAAACAAAGACAGACAGAATTATTGAAACACTTGAAAATAAACATTTACTATTTAAGTTTTATTTCGTATGCTAGGGGAAGAAGAGAGGATGTATAACAATTGGTATTTTATTCTACACGTCACATCGATCATGGACACAATCTTTATTTTAGCTGTAGTTACTTCTCACCCTGAACCTTCAGTAACTTCCTGGATGGTTGTTCTGTCTCTCAATTCTTTCCTTTTATCTCTTTCTCCCTTCTGTGAGGGTATGTAAATGCTACTAAAATTAGGAGTTCCCTTTTTATCACCAGTGACTCTCCATTTTCAGTAAGAAAAAATGCACAGTCATTTTTATGAAGCAATGACACACTGCCTAATAAAATGTTGCTTTTCCTTCCTCTGATTCCAGGGCGACTAGCATTGCCCTTCTTTCCCCTCAACACCATTCCTAATCAGGCTAAATGACTTCACTGTTTCTTTAAGGGAATAGTTCTGTGATGCCACCCCTGTTGCTGCACATGTGGCTTCTTTTGCCCAGAGGGCTCTCTCAAATTGCTCACCTGACAATCCTCTGCAAGTGACTCAGCATTTCTGTCACAACCTCTTCACTGACCCCTTCAGCATACCTAGCAGATTCTTCTCAGGGTACTGAAAGCAATATAAAATATTTTCATATGGGTAATAATTTGTTTTCTAAAATTTTGTTTTCTAAAAACTCACTGCTTTCTTCAGTGCCTTAGAAAGCCTATTCCTCTGGCTGTTTCCAAGAATTAAATTTAATACTTTTCCTGAAATTCACCCAATCCTAGGTCACCCCAAAACCAAAGCCTTCATAACGCATGGAGGAAACAATGGCATTTATGAGGCCATCTACCACGGGATCCCTATGGTGGGCCTTCCTCTGTTTGCTGATCAACCTCACAACATTGTTCACATGACGGCCAAGGGAGCTGCTGTCAGACTGGACTTGGAAACACTGTCAACAAGTGACTTGCTCAAGGCAGTGAACGAAGTCATTAATAATCCTTCGTGAGTATATCTTTTTGGCTTTTTTTACTAGGCATACTTTCTAGAGAAGTTCTCATTCGAAGGCCAGAGAGGCAAATGAGGCATCACAATGAGGGCTATATTTGCTCTGTTCTTTGAAAATAGTCAACCATAACCTACTGTGAGTGTCAAATAAAGATTTTGGTTCATGGATTCATGGGAAAAGTTTGTCAGTGGTTTAAAGAGAGTGGAGAAATTCTGAAAGACTCACTAATTAGAAAGAGATGAATCACTGAAATGGTAATTGAAGAATTTATGAAGAATGGAGAACAAAGTTCAAGAGGGAACCGTGAATGTGATAGTATGAATACTCAGCTGCCCACTTTCTTGCATCCTGTGAAATCCTCAAGTGTTTTAAACTCTTCACAGATGGTTTATTTTCAGTAAATCACTTTGATATAGTCAATGTCGAGTTCCCCTAGATACAATATTCTCCTAGTTTTTCTGCTTATATTTTGACTCCATCATAGACAAAAGGTAAATAGCAAGACATTTCTAATTATTCATTTTCAACTATGTATATGCGATTTATAAATGTTTGTATATTCCTTGCTTTAGAGATTGTGATCACTTTTGTCTTATTTGGAAAAATTATAAACTCTAAAATTTTATAATTATAAAACCTGGAGAGGATATTTTTTTGTATTCCTTTCTTAAAAGTTTTAATATTTTTCATACACAAAACTTTTTCCACAGTTTTAATGGTTATTTTCTTATTAAAATTACTATCAAAAATTGTTATATTCCTGGTGTTATACAATAACACCTTGAGCTTATATTATTCACAGTAGTTTTGCCTCCTAAATTAATACCCAAATATTTCTATTCACCCTATCTGGTAACCAACGGATTGTTCTCTACATCTGCATATATATTTAAAAATATTTTGATCCCATTAGTTATAAATCATAAATAACTAGAACTTTCTCATTTACTCAATTACAACTATGTAGATACTACATTAAAATGTTAGGAATTTTTTGGTTGTGCTTGTTTTTGTCTTATTGGCAATAGACAAATTGGGACATTACTATCTAAAAGCCATACTTTGTGAAACTGGAAATATTTGCTTTAACGTCACTTCAAGATATACATGAATTTCAGCAACACAATTTTAGTAATATCACACTATAATATCCATATTTCCCCCTACTATTTCATAATTACTTTCAATAAAACATTTTGAGAATTTCTCAGTAATAAAGCACAGTGTTTTATAAGCAGTGTCTTTCAAATTTAATTTTAGCACAGCTGTTGTCCTAAGTGTGCAGAATGAAAGGCAGATTTTCTTCCTTAATCAATAGACCTTTCATTTGCTGGTTTTATAGGGCACTGCCTCAGTCAATTTTATTTATTTATTTATTTATTTATTTATTTATTTATTTATTTATTTTTAAATTTTTGGCCAATTTTTTTGGCCGTTCATTTATTTATTTTCATCCATCTTTGTTTTTTGGCCTGTGTGGGCCTTCCACCGCAGTGGCCTTCCATCTTGCAGAGCACCAGCTCTGGGCGCATGCACGCCAGAACGCCGGCTTATAATTGGACACACCTGTCCAGCCGCTCCGCTGCATGCGGGACCTTCCCAGGCCAGGGATCGAACCAGCATCCCTTGCACTGAAAGGCAGACTCTTTACCCACTGGACCACCAGGGAAGACCTATTTTTTTTTATTTTAGTAATGCAGCGTTGGTTTCAGAAATGAAGAAAATTTATAGCTGCTATATACTGAATATTCATGATGTGTGACTTATTTTATGTAGTCCATCACAGTGTTGGTTTACACATACAAAGTAACTTCTTTACTATAGTCTATTCTTGTTGCGTTATAAAAATATTTCTAGATTAATGCAATCTTTTCAAAAACTTAGTGTCATTCTGTGTTTTGACAGAAAAGGGAATGAAGTTATCTCCATTGTTATTTCAACTGTTCCATGTTATACCAAATTGTGATTTAAAGTTCATGAGGAGAATCTCTTTATTCTCCCTACTTTCTTATCTGTTAGTCCATCATCCTAGGTTAGGAAGATCCCTTGCAGAAGGCAATAGCTAGCCACTCCAGTATTCTTGCCTGGAGAAGTCCATGGACAGAGGACCCTGGGCTGCACTCCAGGTGATCAAAAAGAGTCAGACACAACTGGGGTACAGAAAGAATAAAAAAGCATCCAGCAAATGTCAGAGTCAGGAATCAAACCAAGTGAAACCACACCCACATTTTCAACCACGACATCACTAATGTAAGATCAGTCCTGTCTGGACATGTCTCTCAACCTCATCGTTCATTCATTTACTTCCTATATCTGGATTAGGACTGCTTTTGAAAACACATCTCAAAGGTCTATTAACTGTACTCTAATAGATATTTCAACCTTTGAATAAATTTTGAATTTCTTTCCTTTTTTCCCTCTGGACAATTGATTCCATTCTTTAGACTACACCATCTTTGCCCTCTCAGTTTCTTTCTTCTCTTGGCAGCTAGAAATCCTATGTATTGAAGAAGTCCTAGCCCAGAAGATATCAGTAATCACCTTGAGGGACAATTGCCTACTTTTCTTCCACTCTGTGTCACAGTCATTCTTACCATCTGCAAGAGAATTGAACCTATTTGTCTCTTACAGATCATTCTTGTAAATTGATCACGGTTTGATTTTCCTGCAGCTACAAAGAGAATGTCATGAGGTTATCAGCCATTCAGCATGATCAGCCTATGAAGCCCCTGGACAGAGCGGTCTTCTGGATCGAGTTTGTCATGCGCCACAAAGGAGCCAAGCACCTGCGGCCAGCCGTCCACGACCTCACCTGGTTCCAGTACCACTCTCTCGATGTGATTGGCTTCCTGCTGGCCTGTGTGGCAACTGCTGTGTTTGTCATCACAAAGAGTTGTCTCTTTTGTTGCCAGAAGTTCGCTAAAGCAGGAAAGAAGGGGAAAAGAGACTAGCTGTTTCTGGGACCTCTAACAGTTTCACCTCATATATATATCACTCTTCATGTTTATGCCAGTCCGTGATTTTATGCTAAAGTTCCTCTCCTCTTGTGACAAAATACACATTTCACTTGCAAAGGATTTTCTATATTACTTAGAGATATGTCTTGTAAGGGAAAAACAATGGTGAACAATTATATAAAAACAAAACTCTATCTATATATACTGAAAGGTACTATTTTAGTCAAAGTAATATGAAAAATGACTGAGTTTACATTTTCCTACAGGCTGAGCATAGAACATGAACAGTAAGAACTCCAATCAAAGCATCTATACCATTCTTTAGATATTCAGAATTTGTAACCTCACTTTGATGTAGAATTTCATCACTATATGAGTTTTTCCATAAGTGCAGTTTTCTAAAAAGATGCATCCCTTAATTTTATTTGTGAGGCCATATCAGTTCTTCATTTTCACTGTGCATCCAGCCTCATCATCACTTTTACCTAAAGCCATGGTAAGATTTTTGCTGTCATCTAGTTTAACTGCCTTCCCAAAAGTTTCTCTGTGAAACTAGGAATACAGCCACCGCTCCCTGCTTCCCATTACAAAATTGAGGTATTTGCAACAATGTGCATTTCCTGACCTAATTCACTTTTTTCATCCACCAGTTAGCCACCCACTATTTGCCTCCCATATTCTGGCTTTGATCATGGATGTAACTTCTCAACTGTATATTTAGAAAATAGAAAATCTGTACTCTAAAAGGACTTAGTGAACTCTTATTCTCTCAAAATGTTCCTGCACATATTCACTCATCTTATCTATCTACATCTACGTTTATGCATACTCTTACAAAACAGGACACAGCATCACCGAGCTACCTGCAGACATGAAGTGATATTCACTGACTTTCTTGAACACAGATTGAATTAATTCCTATTGCATTATAATATATCTGGAATGACACTTTTCATAGCATTTATCATTCTTCTGTCTCTTTCTTCAAGAGGCTATTGCCTCATTCTCTACTAACACTGTATTTAAAATTCAGTTTCTCATCATGACAGACAATAACTTAGACATCAGGTTCTTTAAACCTGGGCTGAATACGACTGACCTAATCAGCAACAGTGAGCACAAGACAAAAATTACAGAAACTTTCAGAAAGGTTTGTGGAATTAAATGAAAGTACTCTCAAGGGACACTCATGAACATGCACAATAGGAAAGCAGTATATGAGCAAAGTGACCTAGGTGATGAAAACAAATACTTATCTTACTGGTCAAGAGGACGGCCATCCACATCATATGACACTCATAACCCTAAGACATACTTAATATGAAAAATAAATTGAAACATTGAAGCTTGGGGAGAAATTGAAAAATGTACTATAGAAATTTCCATAGAGAGCCTGTAGATAGTTGAGTCTTTTCTGAAGAAAACAGAACATGATGTCATAGACAAAGCATTGTTAAACCAAGTATATAGGCTTATATAATTTGCTTTAAGTGTACCCAACAATACTTGTAACAAGAAAAGGATTGGTGGTCACTGTATAATGAGCTTGACTACAAATCTCCAGCAAAAACTGAAGCAGCCCAATACAAAAGTAAACAAAGAGTCAGTTCAACTCAGTTCAGACGCTCAGTTGTGCCTGACTCTATGTGACTCCATGGACTGCAGCACACCAGGCTTCCGTGTTCGTCACCATCTCCTGGAGCTTGCTCTAGCTCATGTCCACTGATGCAGTGATGCCATCCAACCATCTCATCCTCAGTCACCCCTTCTCCTTCTCCCTTCTATTTTCCCCAGCATCAGGGTCTTTTCCAGTGACTCATCTCTTCACATCAAGTGGCCAAAGCACTGGAGGCTCAGCTTCAGCATCAGTCCTACCAATGAATATTCACCTGTGATTTCCTTTAGGATGGACTGGTTGGATCGCCTTCCAGTCAAAGAGTCTTTCAAGAGTTTTCGTCAACATCACCGTTCAAAAGCATCAATCCTTCAGCACACAGAATTATCATGGCCCAACTTTGACACATATACATGACTGCTGGGAAAACCATACCTTTGACTATATGGAATTCTGTCTGCAAAGTGACGTCTCTGCTTTTTAATATACTGCCTAAGTTTGCCATAGCTTTTCTTCCAAAGAGCAAGCATCTTTTCATTTCATGGTTACACTCACTGTTCGCAGTGATTTTGGAGCCCAGGAAAATAAAGTCTGTCACTGTCTCCATTGTTTGCCAATCTATTTGCCATGAAGTCATGGGACTGGTTGCCATGAAGTTGTTCTCTGATTGTTGAGTATTAGACCAGCTCTTTCACGCTCCTCTTTCATCTTCATCACGAGGTGCTTTTTTTCTTCTTTGCTTTCTGCCATAAGGGTAGTGTCGTCTGCATACCTGAGGTTATTGATGTTTCTCCCAGCAGTCTTGATTCCAGCTTGTGTTTCCTCCAGTCTGCCATTTCACATGATGGAGTCTGCATACAAGTTAAAACTACTAGAGAGCACAGGGATTTATAACCAATATATTGCAATAATCTCTAATGAAATACAACTTGCAAAAATGCTAAATAATTATAGTGTACCCATAAAACTAATATGAAATTGTATATCAACTACACATCAAGGCCGATAATGAGATAGACACAGATAGTCATGATAGATGACGGTTGATAGCTCTTATGGCCAACGGTGTCGGATTTGTGACCTCCAAGAAGAACATTTCCCTTCAGGATCAAAAGACACGGCCTTTGTAACTGAGATTTTCATGTAACAAAGCATATGAAAGTGAAAACAATAGAGAAAGCTTCCAGTGAAATGCAACAGAAGGGGGTAGGAGAGTGCCCCACGCAGGTAGCTCAGGGGATATTAGGTACTTTTTCAGCTGGTTATCAACAATAGATCAAAAGACATCTTAAGCTTGTAAAAGCTCTTTCAAGCACCACACTCACAACACTGAAATAATTAACATAGTATTAGCCAAAGGATGGTATCCAGATATCATTTGCATAAGGCCAGAGGAGGCATTCCAAGGGAAATATTTTGCTTCCATGAAAAAACAGGTGGCTTTTTTCAACGGGTTTGTCACCAGAACACAGGTGTCATGAAAACCACTGTTAAAACCTTTAAGCCAAAATGGGAAAGGAAAAGACCCACATCGACATCGTCATCACTGGATATGTAGATTCAGGGAAGTCTACTACGACTGGCCATCTGATCTACAAATGCGGTGCGATCGACAAGAAAACTATTGAAAAGGGGCTTCCCCTGGTGGTCCAGTGGGTAAGGACACCGCCTTGCACTGCAAGGGGCGCCGGTTCAATCCCTGGCCTGGGACGATCCCGCGTGCCGCGGAGCGGCTGGACTGATGTGTCCAATTACCCAGCTGGAGCTCTGGGGCGCATGCGCCCCGAGCCGGCGCTCTGCGACAACAGACGCCACTGCGATGGGAGGCCCACAGGAGCCAAAGAACAAAGCCGGATGAAAATGGAGAAATGAAAGACCAATAGAAGTGGCCCACCCGCTCACCTCCCTCCACAACCCGACCCCCATCCAAAAAAAAAAAAAAAAAACTATTGAAAAGTTCGAGAAGGAGGCTGCCGAGATGGGAAAGGACTTCTTCAAGTATGTCTGGGTCTCGGACAAACTGAAGATTGAACGTGAGCGTGGTATCACCACTGACATATCCCTGTGGAAATCTGAGACAAGCAAGTACTATGTCACCATCATTGATGCCCCAGGGCACAGAAACTTCATCAAAAACATGATAACAGGAACATCCCAGGCTGACTGTGCTGTCCTCATTGTTGCTGCTTGTGTTGGTTAATTCGAGGCTGGTATCTCCAAGAATGGGCAGACCCGTGAGCATGCTCTTCTGGCTTACACTCTGGTTGTGAAACAACTCATTGTTGGAGTTAACAAAATGGATTCCACTGAGCCACCCTACAGCCAGAAAAGATACGAGGAAATTGTTAAGGAAGTCAGCACCTACATTAAGAAAATTGGCTACAACGCTGACACTGTAGCATTTGTGCCAATTTCTGGCTGGAACGGTGACAACATGCTGGAGCCAAGTGCTAACATGCCATGGTTCAAGGGATGGAAAGTCACCCAGAAGGATGGCAATGCCAATGGGACCACCCTGCTTGAAGCTCTGGACTGCACCCTGCCACCAACTCGCCCAACAGACAAGCCCTTGTGCTTGTCCCTCCAGGACGTCTACAAAATTGGTGGTATTGGTACTGTCCCGTGGGCCGCATGGAGACTGTGTTCTCAAACCTGGGATGGTGGTCACTTTTGCTCCAATCATTGTAAGAACTGAAGGGAAGTCTGTTGAAATGCACCATGAAGCTTTGAGTGAAGCCCTTCCTGGGGATAACGTGGGCTTCAACGTCAAGAACATGTCTGTCAAAGATGCTCGCCGTGGCAATGTGGCTGGTGACAGCAAAAATGACCCACTGATGGAGGCAGCTGGCTTCACAGCTCAGGTGATTATTTTGAACCATCCAGGCCAAAGCAGTGCTGGCTATGCACCTGTGCTGGATTGTCACACAACTCACATTGCTTGCAAGCTTGCTGAGCTGAAGGAGAAGATTGACCGTCCTGAGATAAAGCTGGAAGATGGCCCCAAATTCTTGAAATCTGGTGATGCTGCCATCGTTGATATGGTTCCTAGCAGGCCCATGTGTGCGGAGAGCTTCTCCGACTCTCCTCCCCTGGGCCGTTTTGCTGTGCGTGACATGAGGCAGACGGTTGTGTCGGCGTCATCAAAGCGGTGGACAAGAAGGCAGCTGCAGCTGGCAAGGTCACCAAGTCTGCCCAGAAAGCTCAGAAGGCTAAATGAATATTAGCCCCATTACCTGCCACCCCAGTCTTAATCAGTGGTAGAAGAAAGGTCTCAAAACTGTTTGTCTCAATTGGCCATTTAAGTTTAATAGTAAAAGACTGGTTAATGATAACAGTGCGTCCTAAAACCTTCAGAAGGAAAGGAGAATGTTTTCGTGGACCATATGTTTTTGTGTGTAGCAGTTTTACCTTATTAGTTTTTAAAATCAGTAACTTCTAATGAAACAACTTGACCAAAAATATCTGTCACAGAATTTGAGACCATTAAAAAAAGTTTAATGAGAAACCCGGGTCTTCTTTTGGTCAACACTGTAACTTCCTATAGTATACTTTGGTAAGAGGTGAACACAATCTATTTCTGGTGAAATAGTTTTCTATTTATGGGTTTGTATTTGTGGGGTGGAGCTTCAGGTTTGTTAACTTGTGTTGAACTAATCTGTCCTAAGAACATCTTGAACATTTGGTGCAACACTTCTAGATAAGGACAGATGAGCAGTTAAGTATGTTTTATATGTAACCTAGTTTGTAAGGTCAAATTCTATAGTATTCAAGCTCCTGTTCGATATAAAATTTTGTATGGTTCCATGAAATGAGGAAATTTATGTCAAATTAGTTTCCCAGTTCATTCACATTTATAATATTTAAGTAGTTTAAAATGTGAGGCTTAAACAGTATTGAGCACTATTCTGCTAGAGTTAATTGTATCCAGATACTAGGAAAAATAAAAATGCTGGAAGCTAAAAAAAAAAAAAAAAAAAAAAAAGGTGATAATTCCAAAATTTAAGGGTTCCTTTCAGGCAGAGCAGATTGTTATCATGGCTAGCATGGAAGCTATAAAACATTTGTTCCCCCTTCTCATTCCCCTCCTTGGGAACCACTGGCCTTCCTACCCAAAATGTCTATTAACACTTCCAGATAGAAACTTTTGCACCTTGATCCCCCACTTCTTTTTCTTGTTAGCTGTGCTGAGGCTTCCTTTCTGCATGGCCTTTGCTCCTGTAGCAGACAGTAGGGGCTTCTCTCAGGTGTGCTGAACAGGTCACTCATTTCAGGTGGCTTTTCTTGTTGCAGAGCACAGGCTCTAGGACACACGACGTCAATAGTCGAAAGGAATGGGCTCAGTAGTTGCCATTTCCTGGCACAGAACACAGGCTGAATAGATGTGGCGAACCGGCTTAGTTACCCCATGACACTGATAGATGACAGATAGGTTCCCGTTAACAATGCTGGATTCTTGATCTCCAAAGGAGAAGAATTCACACTGGGATCAAAAAGACTTGATTTGGGTCACTCAGAGCTTTGTGCAGGCAAGGTTTATTAAAGAAAAAACGATAGAGAAAGCTTCCAGCTAAAGAAACGGGAAGGGGGGATAGGAGAATACTATCAGAATCTAGCTTAGGCAAAGCAGTTTGTACTTTTCCAGTGAATTACTAACAAGACATCAAAGGAAAATCTCAACTTCATAAAGGTCTTATCAGACCCAAACCCACAACATGCATCTTTAGGTAACAGAGGTACAAGTTAAGGAGAAACACGTCCTCCACCAAGGTACACACGATTGTCATAAACATCAGCTATAGGCTTACAAACAAAGAAGGAGAAACATGTCCTCCAGCAAGATACACTGTCGTTGCAAACGTTACCTCTGGGCTCAAGGAAAGTCGTAGGCCAAATAGATTATTGTTCAACGCATGGCAATCCAAGTGAAGACACCTTGGCTACAAATGTTTGTTCTTCCTCGGCCTTCTCCTCCTCGGAAACCGCTGGCCCCCTCACCAAGTCTGCCTACTCAAACCTTTCAGCATGTGGGATCTTCCTGGATCTGGGACTGGACATGTGTCTCCTGTACTAGTGGCTGATTCCTTACCACTGGGCCAACAAACACTGAAGCGCCAAACCTCCCTCCCACCTATACATGCTAACACAATATATTCCATGGACGAGCTCTTACACGAAGTACAAACAATGAGTGAATATTATATATATTTTTTTCTATTCCCTGTTTTAATTTGATAGTAATTTTATTATAGGGGTATATTTGTTTTACAGTGTTGCAGTAGCTTCAGGTGTACAGCGAAGTTATTATTATACGTTTTTACAGAGTTTTCTTGTTTACAGGTATACATAATCCCCCAACAGTCATAGGTATATCTCTGACCCCTCTCCCCTGAGCCCTCCCTCCCTTTTTCCCCTTCCCACCCTCGCACCCAGATTGATGCTTAATCCCCATGTCGGTTCCTTTAGTCTTACAGCTTAATCACAGTGGTTCTCTCTGTTACATATGATAGTATAGGTTTCCTTGTTGTTCTTTCCATATCTCTCGTCCAACCTTCCCTCCAGGCAATGACCATAGTTCTGTTCTCTAAGTTTGTTTCTCCATTGCTGCTCTGCATGTGCATTTATCCTTACCATCTTACTAGATTCCATATATATGCGTTAGTATACTGTATTTGTCTTTTTCTTTCTTTTTTTATTCTTTACTTTAAAGGTTTTACAGAGTTTTGTTGTTCACAGGGAGAAACATGGAAATCTATACTGTTATGTGTGCAAAAGATAGCTAGTGTCATAGTGCTAAAGGAATAGGAGTGCTTACAATGGCTTGGGGCGAAGGTCTGGAGGGGTGGGATGGGGGAACTGAGGGGGTGGGGACCATGAATATGCATATGACTGATGTGAATATTATATTTTTAAAGAACCATTTAGTGTCTAGAACGTGCCCTAAAGACATACAGCAATGAAAGGTGCATTTACTCCATAAAAATACACTAACAGTAAAATCACAGAAAGCCTGTGCCATTGAAACTGAAAACAGCCACCTCTCTCACTGTTCTGATTCAGGAAACTAGACTCCACTCCAAGGAGGTTCAGAAAGAACACCCGGCTCACCACCCACAGCTCCCAGTCGAGTGTTATGGTACCTTCTTCAAGAGTCAAGCCCTTCAATGTCTCACACACACACACACCCTAGCTCTGGGTTCTAGCAGCTAAGTTCCAGGTGATTTGGGGCCAACAAACTTCTCCCTTCTTCCACCCAGCCCCACTCATAGCACAGAGGTTCTATTCAGGCTCAGCATACTGAGAACCCTGAGTCCAAACGGCTGTTTCCCTGCTCATTCATAGAATGGAGGTTCCATGAAGAAAAGCTAAACTAAAAGTAGACACTCCTCTTTACACATAAAAGAGGGATGTCACAGAGCAAGAAGTGTGCCACTGTCCCTATCCCCAGCTCTGGAGGCAAAGTTCACACAGTTTGACCGGAGGGAGACTTCTGATATAAAAGTTAGTCTCAAGAAACTCTCTGCATTTTGAATCAGACTCTGGGAAAGTCAAGTCTGCAAGTGCCCACAAACTATGACAGATGTGCTGGTAAGCAGCTAAGAGGAAGCTAGTTGCTCCATGAAAGAGAAAAGCTTAACACTGGCAAGCTAGTTCATCCAGAAAAAATCAGAAAAAGACACAGCTATAAAGAGCATTCCTGAGGTCAGAACACAGCTCAAACCTTGGTTTATAAACCTATCCTTGCAAGAGAGAAGACGCTTTTTGGTATTACATTCTGGAGCAATTTATGCCCTCAAGACAGTATCAAAAGCTATAGCATCATTCCCCAAGTGATGAAAGCAAACTGTAGGAAAAGAGATAGTTAAAAGGAGAGTCTTACTAAAAGAATGTCAACCCGCAGAATGGGAATATGCCCAAGGCTGCACCCTCCAAATAGTCGGATCTAAGGCTTACAGTGTAGGGGAAAGAGACTTTATTAAAATTGCCCATGTACTCATTAAACACAGAGCAGTAACAAGACATGAAATCAGAGTTGCTATGCTCTGTTGTCTAAATATGATACTATAACAATAATTTCACAAGACATATACACAGACACAAATTATGTGACCTGAATAGGGAAAAATCAGTCGTTAGAAATTGCCTGTGAGAGGGACTAATGGTTGAGTCTAACGGAAAAACCAGAAATTAGCTAATGTCAATGGGTACAATGATCCAAAGGAAAGTAACAAAAAACACAACCAAACACTGAAACAAACTAAAAGAGAAACTAAAATTTAAAAAACATAAATCATCATAAGAGATTATTAGGAACTGTTATATTCCTCCCAATGGAGAACTTAGGAAAAATGGATAAATTCTTAAAATCATTCAACCTAACTTCATGAAACTATGCTTAAAGAAGAAAGGTATACTATGGCAGATTCAGCTTGATGTGCAGCAGGAAAAACAGCAAAACTCTTCAAAATAAAATACATAAATAAATACAATAAAAGAGAAAGGTATAAAAAATGATTCATCTAGGAGAGCCTATAAGTAAGATATAGAAACAATATTTTATGAATGGAGCAAATGGAAATTTTGGAGTTGAAATTGACTATATCTGAAATGAATACTTCACTAGAGTTTTCTGTTCATTAGATTGGAAGAAGCTTATGAAAAAGCAAATGAACTGGAAGATAGATCAGTAAGTTAATGCAATTCGAAGAACACAACAAAAAAATGAATTTAAAAAGAACGGAGGTTTAGAGAAGGTTGGTACATGATAAAGCAAACTAGAAATGCACAAAATACAGTTCTAGGAAAAAGGTGGCACACAAAAATATCCATAAAAGCAAGGCCTGACAGATCTCATACATGATGAAAATTATTTATCTACAAATAAGACTATTCCAACTACTTCCAAGTAGCATAAACTTGGAAAGCCACACGGAGACACTGCCAAAATGTTGAAAGTTAAGCACGGAACAGCTTGAAACACTAGAGAAAAATAATACAACCTTGTAAGTAAATATCAATACACTGCTTACATCTCATCAAAACCAATGGATGTGCTCAGTCAGTGATATGACATAGTCAAAGTCCTAAAGGACAAACTGTAAACAAAATATTCTCTATCAAGCAAAGTTCTTTCAAAACTGAAGACAAAGGAGAAGTAACCCTCTGCCTTCATCTGCCCAAAAACTATTTACTGGGCAGATTTCTGTGACAAAGTGACAACAGACACAAGAGCCTCTCACTTGCTACTGTTTTATGCTAGTCTTCATTCTGACACATAATCGGTAACATTGATCCGTGTGTGCAAGATCATAGCCTGCTAGATGGATGACAGCACTGACAAAACTATATTACACATGTTATATAATCTCAAAGCGTCGTAGACTTTGCTCTATTACTTGATATCTACATCTGCTGATTATTCATGTAATCTACTTATTTCAAGCATAAAAGTTATAAATTAACTTCGTGATTGATTTCTTCTCAATATAAGCCTGAGAAAGACCAGAAGCATACAGGGATTGTTTAAAGACCTACATATGAGCAAGATGACTGTGAGATGGCTCTCGCTTCTGCTGTTTCTACAGCTAACTTGCTACTTTAGCTTTGGGACTTGTGGAAAAGTGCTGGTGTGGCCCGTGGAATTTAGTCACTGGATGAATATAAAGACCATTCTGGATGAACTTCTCTCAAGGGGTCATGAGGTGACCGTTCTAATATCTTCAGCTACAACTCTTACTGACCCCAACAAACAGTCTGCTATAAAGTTTGAGATTTTCCCTACAGCTGTAACTAAAGATGAATATGCCAAAGTCATCGAACTTATTCTCGAAAAATGGATGGTTGTGGCAAAAGATTCTTTATGGACCCATTTGTCAACACTGCAAAGTATATGTTGGGAATTTTCTGAAGTTTCTAGGAAGATATGTGAAGATATTGCCTCAAACAAGAAACTTATGACAAAACTACAGGAGTCAAGATTTGATGTCATTATTGCAGATGCCCTTGGACGCTGTGGAGAACTGATGGCAGAGATACTTAAAGTGCCTCTGGTGTATAGTCTCTGCTTCTCTCCTGGCTATTCAGTTGAAAAGAAGAGTGCCAAACTTCCATTCCCACCCTCCTACGTACCTGTTATGATGTCTGAATTAAGTGACCGCATGACATTCATGGAGAGGGTCAAAAATATGTTATATGCACTTTATTTTGACTTCTGGTTCCAAGTGTACAATGAGAAGAAGTGGAGTCAGTTTTACAGTGAAGTACTAGGTAAGTACGCGCTTCTCTGGTCACTCAGTGGTAAAGAGTCTGCCTGCTAATGCAAGAAACATGACATGGATCCCTGGGTCAGGATAATCACCTGGGAAAAGAATGGCAACCCACTCCCGTCTTCTTGACTGGAAAAGTCCATGGACAGAGGAGCCTGGTGGGCTACAGTCCATGGGGTTGCAAAAGACTCAGGCATGACTTTAGTGACTAAACAACAAACAACATTCATGTGCTCAGTTCGTAGGATTAAGTCTTATGTTTGCTACAGCCTTGGATGGTGAAGTTAGTGTAATATAAATTCAAAGAAATTTGTCTCAAAT